>CM058230.1:100327535-100730002 GCA_030180135.1 Orychophragmus violaceus | reverse complement strand
ACAATCTCCCACTTGTACTGGAATTACCTATTCCTATAATCCCTTCGTCGCTATATCTCGATATGGCATAAGGCAAGAGACTGTGTCATCCTTATTATAGCCAAAATCATGTTCATCGAACTCCTGATCTATACTGATAAAACAAACGACTGACAATCACCTCGTTTGAGCACGGCCATGCATTTTCTCAGTATCAAATCTTCGATAGGCCCTGAGATATTTATCTCCCGTAATAGGAGGGACAAATCCCATCTTGTACCATCCCTGTTTCTACACATACTTCTTGATACGCTTAAGCAATGCCGTTATAGCCGCCAGTTACGGAACGACGTTTGACAAGGTCAAATCGCACCAATTCATATGCTCGAAAGCATGATGAACTCAGGTCTAAGGACTATACTCTATAGTCGTAATGAGAAACTCTCATGACACAGATATAACTATCCTGTAGAGTTCTCATTAGCGGGTCATGTCCGATCATATGTTCACCAACATATATCTATGTGACTGACTGTGATACTCATATCATTGACTCCATGAAACTTAGTCAACAGTCACCTCACAAGCTAGTCTTTCGCGGTTGTCAGTGTCCCACTTTGACATCTCGACTAGGGACAATCGTAATTTATGTCATCTTTTACTTATAGGGTTTCATGATCAAGTCCTCAACTTGGTGGCCTATATGATGACTATAAAATACTTTGGGACCATTACTTAATCATCCAATAATTAAATAACACCGATGTCAGTTTTAACTTACACCAACACTGCCATAGCATGTCTATGTAAAGATTATAACATAACTAAAATAACTCCCACTAGAATCAAGATCATCTCTTCAGATATCTTATACCTACAGCAACAGAATGAATTTCGTGCTTAGGTTGTGGGAGAGACTGCGGTGTTATTGCTTGAAATAATTCCAACAAACCACACCGCTATTCAGATAAAAGCACTATACTACGGTCCACTGCTTGGAGCCTTTCCAACAGATATCACCGCTATTCAGACAAAGAGATGTGCCAGGTGGGAACCGGGAATCTTCTTTGTCCGTCTAACTACTTTCAACTGGTTCGTCACTTCCTCAGTTCACCACGAACCTATCCTTGGTGTTTCTCAAACACTTGGGATATTTCTGGCAACTGTTCAGCGACTTTTACCGGAACATATTGGTATTTTCTCGTCATGCTTTATGCGTAAGCTGCATCTTGACGAGCGCAAAATATGGCATTCATGATGGATTCTATTGCAGCAGCATTAGCAATCACACTCATTAATAATAGCTCAGTTAGTGTTCAAAACACTTCATCTTGCTAAGATTGATACTAGCTCAGCCAGTGTCCAAGACACCTTCATCTTGCTAATATTGTTACCATAAGACCTTTTGGTGTGAAGCCATTCTTGGAATCAAGCACATTTGAACTGTCCAATACCTTATATATATATATAAGGATTTTGACATAATCCAATTAGCCTTTCTGATCCATATCCAATGGATTCTTATTCCAAGAACTTTACGAGCCTTCTCCCATGTCTTTTCATTAAATTTGACTTCCGACCCAAATCTTGACAAGACTTTAGCGTCGGAACGTCGTTTATGAGACTGAGTACATTATGTACATACGGTGTGAGAATTGCAATTACGCTCCCACTAGTCTCCTTGTAAACGCATGGTTTCATTTCTTTTCTGATCAAGTCAAAACTTTTGACCACATTATCAGAATGTTGATTCCAAATCCAAGATGTTTGCTTCAATCCAGAAATGGATCGGTGAAGCTAACATGCATACCCAGCCAATTTTCGGAGTTGGGGCTCACCATCGCTTCTTTGAATTTCGCATGCTCGTCACTTTTCAATGATCAATAGATCACGACAATCGGCTACGAGAAATCACTCTCGAGTTAGTGACGGATCCTTTCGGATCTGCGATTTTCAGGCTCCACAGGTGTAGGTCCTACAGCACTTTGTAGATCTCACCGTTGCTCTTCCTCAACAGGTTGAGCAGCCTCCTGTGTTTATCGAATTTCTTCGATGTGTACTTTTACTCCCACTGTTCCTTTTTGAAAGTAAGATCTTTCTCAAAAGACACAGTTCCTAACAACAAATCATTGTTCTCGGATCGGTTATAAAAGTAGTAAGCCTCGGTTTCCCTTGGACAACCAGCAAGGTAGAACTAATCAGATTTGGGTTCAAGCTTATTAGCTATCATCCCCAAATCATCAGAAACAACTTTCTTGAAAAGACTTCCAGTCCACATCCAATGTGGTGTCTTTCAATTGATTCTGATTGAAACCCTTTTCTGCGCAAAGACAATCATTTTAGAACGTATTCTTAAATGATTATGGAAGATTCATGTGACCCATCATTAATCGGAGCATATCTAATAAGATCCGATTCATTCTGTCAGATGATCACCCAATTCTTGACTCAAGTATTTTCCTCCGCGATTCAATCGAGGATCTCAATACTTCTGTCAAATTGGTTCTACACTTCATCTTGGAACTCCTCAAGGGATTCCTGCTCGTGTCTCATCAAATGAACACAACCATACTCATTGATGCCATCAATAAGGTAATGAAGTACAGAAGATTTCCTTTGGCACTAATGCTCATCGGGCCGCATACATCAGTATGTGTAAGGCCCAATAAGCCTCTGGCCCGTTTTCTTTTAGCTCTGCTAAAAGGGGGGGTCCTTAGTCATTTGGTCCAGTGAACAGAATTCATATCTCAAATGATTTATAATCAAATGAGTCCAAAACTATGGAACTTCTGAATTCGCTTCACTCTATGTGGTTAAACGACTTTGCCAAGGAAAAGTCGAGTTCGAGTCATCAGACTCAAACCTTCAATATTTGTGTTATATTCAAACTCACGCTGGTTTAAGATATAAAACCCATTCCAAACGGGGTGCTACCATATGATATTTCATTAAGATCTAAAGAACAAAACTTGTCTTTTATCAAAATGAAAAACATCCAAATTCTTTACAAGAAAATGAAAGACATCTCTGCACAAAGCAGATACATAGTAGCAATTACTTAATTTCTAAAGCCAAGTATGAAAAGCTCCTACAAGTGGAGAATCTCTATGGCTCATGTAGCAACCATTGCTTCATACCAGACACGCAGTTCCACTTGTCCTTTCTTCAACGTTCTACTGTTGCCTAGGTCCTGCATATTTCCAAAATATCAGTACCACAACTAGTATCCAATACAAACGTAGAACTTGAAGTGATAACACAATACCTGAAGAAGAAGTACCATACATCTCCTTCATCTCTTGTGAATCTTCCAAGAACTTAATGCAATCTCTCTTCCAATGCCCTGACTCATCGCAGTAGAAGCACTTTCTAACACCAGACGGGCCTGACTTGGGCTTATAAGATGACACAGGCTTATCCTGATTCCAAATCTGGACGGCCCTGCCTCTACCCTTGCCAACACAAGATTTCTCAAATCTTTTACCCTTTATGATGTCTTGCTCTGCTGTTTTGAGCATGCCATGCAGCTCAGTCAACGTCTTCGTCAAGTTATTCTTGATATAGCTTTTGATAAACTTATCATAACTAGACGGCAGTGACTGCAGAATGATGTCAGTGGCCAACTCTAAGCTGACAGGACATTCCAGTTTCCCCAGGTTATCAATGTAACCCATCAGTTTAATGACATGAGGACTTACTGGAGCATCCTCTGGTAGCTTGCACCCAGTGAGATACTTCACCATCTGGAATCTCTCAACTCGTGCCAGATCCTGAAACTTCAGTTTCAGGCTGGCGATCATCTCTATTGGCGACTCCATGCTCTCGTATTGACTTTTCAAGTCCGAGTTCATGGTAGCCAACATCAGACCACGCACATCTACCACATCAATATAATGCTTATTCCAAGCATCATATGCTGCATTCGAGCGATTGGTCCCAAGCCTATCTGGAAGAGCCTTTTCAAGAACATAGTCCTTGCTCTCCTGCTTGAGAATGAATCTCAAATTCCGATACCAATCCAGGAAATTCGATCCATTTAACTTGTCCTTCTCAAGGACGGATCGCAATGAGAAAGTAGTCATAGACATAAGCTGAAATCCAAGAAAAACAAAGATTTAGTTATGTATATGATGAGAAATCTTATCTAATAAGAAAACTCGCATTATATTCAAACAATGTTTCCTCTATGAATATAATGATCCAAGATCCATACTTCACCAAAATCTGAGTGGGCGACTAGCCATCATCCAAACTTTAGTTATCTAGGTAAGCAAATCATTGCTAATTGTACCCAGTACAACTCTTGGTTGTGGATGAGACAAACTATGTCTAATCCACTCTGATGTCTCTGGGCCCAGAACTTCTGATAGCCCAGTCAAGTAAAACCAATCTCTTATGTCTTGTGATCACTGACAGTCGCACTGCAAGTCTGTCAATGACCACCTGCCTTACTCATGTTGCAGTGGATACCAAGGACTCCAAGACTATCCAACAAACGACACAAGTCTTGACAGTAGACAAGATTTGGGCAAGACATCAAGGTTACTTGATATTTAGTTGAGGAAACTAAACTCAAAAGTTTAGCAAATCAATCTCTTAGGTCATGTAAATGTTGATGTTTAGCACTGCAAATCCATCAACATAACTACCTGCCTTACTCACGTAATTGTGGACACCAAGCTCTTGGCTAGACCATCACACAATGAAATGAGTCTGGACAGTTGACCATATTGAAGCTAAGCTTTGATCAAGGTTTAAGTCTAGTTTGGTTTCTGCAAATTCAAGTTTCAATAACCAGAATTTCGAGCACTGTGTCGATCGACGCAGACCATGGCTGTCGATCGACACTACCAAACAAAAACCGGATTTCAATAACCGGTTAATCCAATTAACCTGGTTCATTGAACCGGTCATGTCGATCGACACAACCCATGTGTGACGGTCGACATGAACCTAAACCGAAGACAGTTTTGATAACCGGTTCAATCCAATTGAACCGACTTATCAGATCAAGCTGATCTTAACCATTCAAATCAGTTTATACTAATTGCGATAACTGGTTCAATCCAATTGAATCAATTCATCCAATGTTAAACCGTTTTAACCAGTTTCAACTGATCGCGATAACCGGTCTAATTCAATTGAACCGTTTTATCCAATCAAACTGATTCAACCCATCGGTTCATGCTAATTGAGATAATCAGTTCAATCCAATTGAACCAATTTATCCAATTTAAACCGATCTATTCGAACTTAACCAAGCATGATAACCGGTCCAATCCAATTGAACCGATTAATCATTCGCTAGGTCTGTGTCGACCGACACTCAACCTGTGTCGATCGACACAGTAGGCTTTCAGGTTTTCTACGAGAAAACCCTAGCCGCTGAATTTGATTTGTGTCGACCGACACTTAACCTGTGTCGATCGACACTCGACTGAATCTGTTCTGTGTCGACCGACACTCAACCTGTGTCGATCGACACACTAGGCTTTCAGTTTTTCTTCGCGAAAAACCCTAGCCGCCGATTCTGTCGAATTCGCCTTTCTGTGTCGACCGACACACCCAGTGTGTCGATCGACACCATGCGAAGACAGCAGTTCATCGTTTCAATTCACAGACAAAAATCGAGTTTTTCTTAATCAAAACATGAAACAACAAGCATAAATCTATTCAAATACATCAGTTTTCGAATTATATGCTTCAGATTCAATAGTTAAACCCTAAGGCTCTGATACCACTGATGGAACTTCGAGCCAATTCTACCAGATTCAGAATTGCTGTCAGGTTTCCGAAGCCTAGGATCTAGGGTCTAGTTAATTGAATCAAGGATCTGATCTCGTGTTTACCTGGAGATTGGCAGCAGAAGATGGTCAGATAAACGAGATCTCTGGAGCGCCTCAGATGCTGCGCCTCTACTTCAGTCCACACACACACAAGCTGGAATCCGCCGGGATGCTAGTACCGGGGCTCGGTTCTCTTGGGAACTGAGTTCTTCGAGGTTTCTGTGTTTTCTCTCTGAGAAAACACTGTCTGGGCGGCGCTCCCTCTCACTAGTCGAAATACATAAGATCACTTATATATGTACCGACCATGACGTAAACCGAAAAATCAGTTTCGGTTTCGGCCTTGTGTCGACCGACACACTTAGTGGTGTCGATCGACACACATCTTGTGTCGACCGACGTACCCAATGGTGTCGATCGACACACCTCATTAAAACTCATATTCGATGTGTATCCAATACACATTGACCAGACCATATGCCAATGGTCAATCCCATACGAACTATGTCCAACTTTCTTAGGTGTGTGACCCTGTAGGTTCACACGATACTGGAAATGAGTTACAACTCATTTGTCATAAGCGGTTTCTAGCAAAACATTATGACTACCCATTATCACATGAATTGTCCGATCTCGACAATATAACTATCTCTAGAGCGAGTACAATGTGATTTCAGGACATAATCCCAACAGGACCTCCCACGTCTGTCTCTCCTAAACCTGAAAAATACAAAAGAGTCTAATGAGCGATCTAAGATCACCCAGCGAGTCGGTTCCCACTAACGGCTTCTAATCTAACCTATAACTACAAATCACACCCCAAAACCAAAAATAACAATCATAACGAAAGAAATGGCCTATCACATACCACTGTGACGTGATAAACCCACAACACACAAGCATTCTCTAACCAAAATAAAGACTACGGAAATTGAAGTCACTGCATCACATGCCCTCGATTAGACCCGATCTATCTATCGCAAAAACAAACTCTAACACCATTGGGGCCACTTATGCGAACTCGGTAACTTCCACGGGAACACTTAGCTACCGACATGGTAACTAAAACTACCCACGACTGTTAGACGTAAACACGAAGTCCTACGACCTAGGACATTGTTCTCAGTCCATCGATACACAACCACTCGGGCTACCCCCATGATAGCCTAAGTTTCCAATCGGGTCGAAAGTATCAGAACGCTTTCAGTCATAGACTTGTTGGATCTAACGCACCCTAGAGTCGGATAGGGTCTAAGTTTTAATCCTATTCTACTGCAAGTGCACAGTCAATGCAATTATAGTATAAAAGGTATCGAATCCCACAGAGACTCTCGGTCACACGATAGATTATAGAACGTCAAGTTAAACTAGGAGAAAGTAATGAGATACTAAATAGCAAGCAGAAAAGTAAATCAGATAGCAGGAGTGGTTTGTAAGCAATCAACTAAATGCGCTAAGTCTAGGGAGTTCTCATGAAATCAGACAAGCAGATCAGATAATCAGTCAAGATCAAATTAAGTTTGGTTCTAGAACTCAAACACGGATATAGAACTAACCAACTTTCGTTGCGAGAATTCTCTAAGTCTAATAGCAGAAACCCAAATTTCTTTGCAATTCCTAACAGATTAAACTAGCCTTAAGTGCAAGTTCGATATGTTCACAATTCAATTAAACCAAATTTCTTTGCGAGTAATTCAATTGCTCAACCTAAATAGTTCAGATTCTAAACCACACTTTCGTGTCAATTTAATAACCTAGAGTCTAGATTCTAAGTGATCCGGTTAGAAACTAGTGTTAAGCTTAATTCAGGTTGAAGAACAATTAAGTTATGAATCCTTAACTGAATAAACAAATCTAGCAACTCATGAAATCCCTAACGAGAATCCCTAAACCTAACTATGAATCTACTCAGACATAATTAATGAAAACATAATCAACGAATAAATAAATTGCATTAAAGAGAGTAAAGAAATAAAGGGGTTCGACATCTTCTCCAAAAGCAGGAAGCAATACAGGTTCAGAACAGCCCAAAAAAGCTCTAAAAACTCTCAGCTCAAAGTATGAAAGCGAAATTTAAGTGTTAGTAAGCGTATGTAAAACTGTTTATAAAAACCTAGTTATATTAGCCTAATCACGTCTTGAGGCTTCCTTGTAAATACTGAAACATCTGGGCAAAAGTGCAATTTTCACAATCTTCATTAAACTCGCCGAGGAAGGCCCATCTCGCTCGTGTGTCGATCGATGCACATGTTGTGTCGATCGATGCAATCCTCTGTTTTGGACAGTGAACTCTATCTCTCGGGTTAAATCTCCAAAATGCTCCATAATCTCCAATTCCGCTCCAAACGTGCCTAGACCTGTAAACACATCTAAAAGACTTCAAAACATAACAAAAGACTCGATAAATAAGATATACCATGCTTAAAAGCCCTAAAATTCATGGTATATCAGAGTCATAGTGCAATAAAGTAAACACGCAAACTCACTAAGACTCTAACACTAAACACGACCGTCAAGGTCAATAGAAGTAAATACAACAACCAATTAATTTCCCGCAAGTCCTAATCAATTACCACTGTAATACCTTGTTCCAATAAATGGTCAACGGGCAGTCAAGAAGTCGACGGATGGCATTTTCATAATTTTTAGAAGTTGAGAGACATTCTTGTAATTTGACCAAAATGCGAGATGGAAGCAAAGAAGGGCCAAATGATTCTCTTTTTAGGTAAATAAATCATTTATAAGACAAAAATTGGTGGAAACGGAATGAGTTTTACGGACTATCGAGAAAGAAAACCGATAGAACCGATGAAAGTTGTAAAATTTGGTACAGGAGCTACGAGAGTCCGATTGAGGTTAAACAACTTGATAAATGCTTCAAAGAGAGTCTTGTATTTTTAAAAAGAGTTTTGGGAAGTTGATTCAGAAGCTATGTGGGTTTTTGGAGAATTAAATCGAGATGATCATTTATTAACCGATCATAGTAAACTGAAGATTCAAGGAATCTAAGTTGGAAGATTAATTGAATGAAATCTTAGAATATTCGAGGACAGCCAATTTTCACCCTAATTTCTCTCCTTGGCGCCACCTAGCAAAATATTCATCACCCCATCTTGTTTATTCACGTGGAGGGCAAGAAGAAGATTCTTTGAATCTTCTCTAATTGTTATGTACGTGGCTAAAAGAGAGGAAACATAGAGATTTTCAAAGAATTAGTCCAAAATTTTGACATAAACTCGTGATCAAAGAGGAGTGGGGAGCAAGCAAGTGATAAAACACATGGTGAAATGTATTTTTCTCCCTTTTGATTTGTAGTATCGCGTCATTAGATCAAATGAAGGACTGCCACTTGTTTACATCTTGTGAGCCTCCATTTTCCTATATAAACAGCCCTCCATCCTCCCATTTCATTCATCACCAAGAGAATAAAGAAAGAAGAAGAGAAGAAGAAGCGTGAGAGAGAGAGAGAGAGAGAGAGAGAGAGAGAGAGAGAGAGAGAGAGAGAGAGAGAGAGAGAGAGAGGAGAGAGAGAGAGAGAGAGAGAGAGAGAGAGAGAGAGAGAGAGAGAGAGAGAGAGAGAGAGAGAGAGAGAGAGAGAGAGAGAGAGAGAGAGAAAAATAAGAAAATAAAATAAAATAAATATGGAGAAAGGAAAATTACTACGCCAGAATATTCTCAAAAATATTCTTCGGAAAATGATTTTTTCCGACGTAATAATTTTTCTGATAAACCGGATTTCTTTTATTTAGAAAAGTATAGACGGAGTTAGGTTCATTGCAAAGTTCAAGATCGGTTAAGCTCGGGTCAAGGCGGTTTCAGTTGGATCAGTTCTGGAAAGGGTTTGGGGAAGCTTTGGTTCGGTCTCGGGGATTCGGAGTTTCCCGCCAGTCCGTCCATCTGTCACGTTATCACTGTGAGTCGGCTAAACTTTGTGTGATGCATTTAGTTTAGGATCATATAGCCCGAAATAATAAACCGGAGTATTAGGAATGCATACATGATCGACTAAATTGATTTGGTTAAATAACTCGGGAAGTAACCAAATGGTTAGGACATAAATATTTCATATAGTTATCACTCATTGGTTGATTGATTTATCGTATCGTGATTACTTGATTGGGTGTTGCATACATGTAGAACAATATGCAAGGAATATATGCATATATATAGAACGTATTCAATGAATCTATATATGAAAAAGTTATGAGTTGATTAAAATACGGTTAAAACACATAACACACTTAGAATATAATAACATGATGGGTTAATTAGTCAATAGCCGGGGTTAGCGGGTTAAATGAAATAATTAAAGAATAATGTGAAGTCAAGAGATTAGTAAGTTTACTAATCTCAAGCTGACGGATCAAGAAGATTAAGAATAAGGATTTAAGGGAATAAGAATTAATAATTAAATAATTAAAATTTGGATTAAGCCGTCTACGGGATTAGTAAGTTTACTAATCCCAATGTAACGATTGAATGAGTTAGGTTAAGAAAATATTAAAAGACTAATGAACCTAAATACTTGTTTGTGTGGTGTTTTGATCCAAAATGCTCCATAATCTCCAATTCCGCTCCAAACGTGCCTAGACCTGTAAACACATCTAAAAGACTCCAAAACATAACAAAAGACTCGATAAATAAGACATATACCATGGTTAAAAGCCCTAAAATCCATGGTATATCAACTCCCCCACACTTAGCCTTTGCTTGCCCTCAACCAAAACAGAGAACTAAAATGTAGTGAAGAGGTTTGAAAACTTTCAGAAACTCTTTTCATCTTAGAAGTAACAACACTCAGATTCCCCTTAGTAAGCCACTGAAAGATTCACCTGCAAGACATCAAGACCAACATATACTTCCCCCACACTTAGCAACTGTCCCGAGTAAACTCCACAATCACATTCAAGCATTCAAATTAACCCTACTGACTTCTATAAGCTATTAAGTGCGGTCTCACCTAAGGATTATCGATCAAAGGACACATGGATTCTTACTCTGTTAGCTCTAGACCACCATACTATCTTTTCTGGTTCTTTTCTTCTCTTTTCCCTTCCTTAGCAACTGATTTTTCCCCATTGGGTATCATTTTTTTATTTTTTATTTTATTCAGTGCTCTTCCCGTTATGGGGTGTACTTTGGACACATTCCACGAATGCACAGGAGGTAATAGTGGTTGCTACCACTCCCGCGACCACTTCGGAGCTACTAGCTCATCCTAAGTTTATTATTCTTATTTTTTTACTTTAAGAGAAGGGGAGAAGGGAACCTTACTTGGACATGTTTACAAGCTGTGTCAGAACTAACAGAGGAGTCCGACTCAAGGTATACCAAGCCCTTAGGTGAGAAAATTAAGTCAAAATTAGGGGTGAAGTCAGTAAAGGATCCTCTGATACCTGAATTGATATGAGTGTTCTCAGTAGGCTGATCCGCATTGGGTTTTCTAATAGTCATAGATTGATCCTGCAAGCTCGTCCCAATGGTCACTTAAGTTCCTGCAAGTGCTGTTAACTTCTCAAAAATCCAATGTTTCTTACTTAAACTGTTTTGACTCGATAAAACAAATTTTTGAAAACAGGACTGACTCTAAGAAAACCAAAGTGTGCGTCAGTAGCTACCTCCCCCACACTTGAAACACACTGTCCCCAGTAGTGTCAAGCTAAGGATTGGTAAAAGAAGAAATAAAATGTTAAGGGATGTGTTAGGTTCTGTCTGATTTTTACCTGTCTCGCTCCTGCATCGGTCGTTACGCATAAATGCGACGATCGTTGCAAGGCGATTGCGATATGAGTCTATCTATACTCAGGTCCGCAACGATCACTGCAATTCGATTTTCGTGTTGTGACGATCGACACACAGGACCGTGTCGATCGTTGCATTGCGATTTCATCGGATCAGTCAGCAGTTAGAAATTAGTCTGTGTCGACCGACACTCAAACTGTGTCGATCGACACTCGACCGAATCTGCTCTGTGTCGACCGACACTTAACCTGTGTCGATCGACACAGCAGCTTTTCTGATTTTTCTTCGCGAAAAACCCTAGCCGCCGATTCTGTCAAATTCACATCTCTGTGTCGACCGACACACCTAGTGTGTCGATCGACACTGTGCGAAAACACAGAATCGTTTTTTTTTTCCGATCAGATCGATCTCACTTGTTCTTAATCAAACAACCTAGTTTGCGAATCTAAATCATCAAATTCAATTAAACATGTTGATGCAATGGAAAACCCTAAGGCTCTGATACCACTGAAGGAACTTGGAGCCAATTCTACCAGATTCAGAATTGTTGTCATGTTCCCGAAGCCTAGGATCTTGGGTCTAGTTAATTGAATCATAGATCTGACCTCGTGATTACTTGGAGATTGGTAGCGGAAGATAAGCAGGTAAACGAGATCTCTGGAGCGCCTCAGATGTTGCGCCTCTACTGCAGTCCACACGCACACAAGCTGGAATCTGCCGGGATGCTAGTGCAGGGAATCGGATCTCCTGGGAACTGAGTTTTTGAGGTTTCTGCGTTTTTCTCTCTGAGAAAAACTCTCTGGGCGGCGCACGTCTCTCTCTTAGGTCAAATCTATAAAACACGTATATATATTGACCTCGAGGTGAACCGAAACATCAGTTTCGGTTTCGGCCTTGTGTCGACCGACACACCCATTGGTGTCGATCGACACACGTCTTGTATCGACCGACGCACCCAATGGTGTCGATCGATACACCTCTTTGAAACTCAAATTCAATGTGTATCTAATACACATCGATCAGACCATATGCCAATGATCAATCCCATGCAAAGTGTATCCAACTTGCTTAGGTGTGTGACCCTGTAGGTTCACATAATACTAGCAATGAGTTACAACTCATTTGTCATAAGCGGTTTCTAGCAAAACATTATGACTACCTAGTATCACATGAATTGTCCGATCTCGACAATACAACTATCTCTAGATTTAGTACAATGTGATTTCAGGACATAATCCCAACAATCTCCCACTTGTACTGGAATCACCTATTCTTATAATCCCTTCGTCTCTATATCTCGATATTGGATAAGGCAAGTGACTGTGTCATCCTTATTATAGCCAACATCATGTTCATCGAACCCCTGATCTATACTGATAAAACAAACGACTGACAATCACCTCGTTTGAGCACGGCCATGCATTTTCTCAGTATCAAATCTTCGATGGGCCCTGAGATATTTATCTCCTGTTACAGGAGGGACAAATCCCATCTTGTTCCATCCCTGCTTCTACACATACTTCATGATACGTATAAGCAATGCCGTTATAGCCGCCAGTTACGGAACGACGTTTGACAAGGTCAAAGCGCATCAATTCATATGCTAGAAAGCAGGATGAACTCAGGTCTAAGGACTATACTCTATAGTCGTAATGAGAACCTCCCATGACACTGATATAACTATCCTGTGGAGTTCTCATTAGCGGGTCAATTCCGATCATATGTTCACCAACATATATCTATGTGATTGACTGTGATAATCATATCATTGACTCCATGAAACTTAGTCCAACAGTCACCTCACATGCTAGTCTCGCGCGGTTATTGGTGTCCCACTTCAACAACCTCGACTAGGGACAATCGTAATTTATGTCATCTTTTACTTATAGGGTTTCATGATCAAGTCCTCAACTTGATGACCTATATGATGACCATAAAATACTTTGGGACCATAACTTAATTATCCAATAATTAAATAATACCGATGTCAGTTTTAACTTACACAAACTTTGCCGTAGCATGTCTATGTAAAGATCATAACATAACTAAATAACTCCCACTAGAATCAAGATATCTCTTCAGATATCTAATACCTACAGCAAGAGAATAAATCTCGTGCTTAGGTTGTGGGAGACTCTGCGGTGTTCTTGTTTGAAACAATTCCAACAAACCACACCGCCATTCAGATAAAAGCTCTATTCTACGGTCCACTGCTTGGAGCCTTTCCAACAGATAGCACCGCTATTCAGACAAAGAGACATAACCAGGTAGAACCGGGAATCTTCTTTGTCCATCTAACTACTTTCAATTGGTTCGTCACTTTATCAGTTCACCACGAACCTATCCTTAGTGTTCCTCAAACACTTGGGATATTTCTGGTAACTGTTCGGTGACTATTACCGGAACATATTGGTATTTTCTCGTCATGCTTTATGCGTAAGCTGCATTTGGACGAGCGCAAAATATGGCATTCATGATGGATTCTTTTGCATCAGCATAAGCAATCACACTCATCGATACTAGCTCAGCCAGTGTTCAAAACACCTCATCTTGCTAAGATTATTGCCATAAGACCTTTGGTGTGAAGCCATTCTTGGAATCAAGCACATTTGAACTGTCAAATACCTTATCAACATAAGGATTTTGACATGATCCAATTAGCCTTTCTGATCCATTCCAATGAATCCTTATTCCAAGAATTCATGAGGCTACTCCCATGTCCTTTTGTTTATATTTGACTTTCGACCCAAATCTTGACAAGACTCTAGCGTCGGATCATCGTTTATGAGATTAAGTATGTTTTCTACATACAGTGTGAGAAATGCAGCTACGCTCCCACTAGTCCTCTTGTAAACACATGGTTTCATTTCTTTTCTGATCAAGTCAAAACTTTTGACTGTATTTACAGAACGTTGATTTCAACTCCAAGATGTTTGATTCAATCTATAAATAGATCGGTGAAGCCAACATGCATGCCCAGTAAATTTTCGGAGTTGGGGCTCACCATCGCTTCTTTGAATTTCTCATGTTCGTCACTTTTCAATGATCAACAGATCACGACAATCGGTTATGAGAAATCACTCTCGAGTTAGTGACGGATCCTTTCGGATCTGCGAATTTCAGGCTCCACAGGTGTAGATCCTACAACACTTTGTAGATCTCACCGCTGCTCTCCCTCAACAGGTTGAGCAGCTTCCTGTGTTTATCGAATTTCTTCGATCTGTACTTTTACACTCACTGTTCCTTTTTTGAAAGTATGATCTTTCTCAAAAGACATAGTTCCGAACAATAAAACTTTGTTTTCGGATTGGTCATAAAAGCACTAAGCCTCGGTTTCCCTAGGACAACCAGCGAGGTGGAACTTATCAGATTTGGGTTCAAGCTCATTAGCTGTCATCCCCAAATTATCAGAAACAACTTACTTGAAAACTTCCAGTCCACATTCAATGTGGTGTCTTTCAATTGATTCTGATTGAAACCCTTTTCTGCGCAAAGACAGACATTTTAGAACGTATTCTTAAATGATTATGGAAGATTCCTGTGACTCATCATTAATCGGAGCATATCTAATAAGATCTGATTCATTCTCTCAGATGATCACCCAATTCTTGACTCAAGTATTTTCTTCCGCGATCTAATCGAGGATCTTAAAACTTCTGTCAAATCGAATCTATACTTCATTCACATACATACTTACTGAAGTCATCAATAAAGGTAATGAAGTACAGAAGATTTCCTCTGGCACTTATGCTCATCGGTCCGCATACATCAGTATGTGTAAGGCCCAATAAGCCTCTGGCCCGTTTTCTTTTAGCTCTGCTAAAAAGCCTTAGTCATTTGGCCCAGTAAGCAGAATTCATGTCTCAAATGATTTATAATCAAATGAGCCCAAAAGCCCAAAGCTATGAAACTCTTGAATTCGCTTCACTCTATGTGGTCAAAACGACTGTGCTAAGGAAAAATCGACTTCAAGTCATCAGACTTAAAGTGTTTGGTATTTATGTTATATGTACAAGCGTACATTGGTTTAAGATATAAAACCCATTCTAAACGGGGTGCTACCATAGAATATTTCATTTAGATTTAAAGAACAAAACTTGTCTTTTATCAAAATGAAAAACATCCAAATTCTTACAAGAATATGAAAGACATCTTTGCATAAGGCAGATACATAGTAGCAATTACTTAATTTCTAAAACCAAGTATGAAAGGCTCCTACAAGTGGAGAATCTCTACGGCTCATGTAGCAACCATTGCTTCATACCAGACACGCAGTTCCACTTGTCCTCTCTTCAACGTTCTACTGTCGCTTGTGTCCTGCATATTTCAAAAATATCAGTACCACAACTAGTATCCAATACTAACGTAGAACTTGAAATAATAACACAATACCTGAAGAAGAAGTACCATACATCTTCTCCATCTCTTGTGAATCTTCCAAGAATTTAATGCAATTTCTCTTCCAATGCCCAAACTCTTTATAGTAGCAGCATTTATAACATCAGATGGGCCTGACTTGGGCTTACAAGATGACACATGCTTATTCTGATTCCAAATCCGAACGGCCTTGCCTTCACCCTTGTCTATACAAGATTTCTTAAATCTTTTACCCTTTTTGATGTTTTGCTCTGCTGTCTTGAGCATGCCATGCAGCTCAGTCAACGTCTTCGTCAAGCCTCTCTTGATATAGTTCTTGATGAACTTATCATAACTAGACGGCAGTGACTGCAGAATGATGTCAGTGGCCAACTCTAGGCTGACAGGACAATCCAGTTTCCCCAGGTTATCAATGTAACCCATCATTTTAATGACATGAGGACTTACTGGAGCATCCTCCGGTAGCCTGCACCCAGTGAGAGACTTCACCATCTGGAATCTCTCAACTCGTGCCAGATCCTGAAACTTCAGTTTCAGGCTGGTGATCATCTTTATTGGCGACTCCACGTTCTCGTATTGACTCTTCAAGTCCAAGTTCATGGTAGCCAGCATCAGACCACGCACATCTACCACATCAATATAATGCTTATTCCAAGCATGATATATTGCACGCGAGCGATTGGACCCAAGCCTTTCTGGAAGAGCTTTCTCAAGGACATAGTCCTTGCTCTCCTGCTTGAGAATTAATCTCAAATTCCGATACCAATCCAGGAAGTTGGATCCATTTAACCTGTCCTTCTCAAGGACGGATCGCAACGAGAAAGTAGTCATAGACATAAGCTGAAATCCAAGAATGACAAAGATTTAGTTATATCATGAGAAATCTTATCTAATAAGAAAACTCGCATTATATTCAAACAATGTTTCCTCTATGAATATAATGATCCAAGATCCACACTTCACCAAATTCTGAGTGGACGACTCGTCATCACCCAAAATTTAGTTATCTAGGTAAGCAAATCATTGCTAATTGTACCCAATACAACTCTTGGTCGCAGATAAGACAATCCATGTCTCATCTACTCTGATGTCTCTGGGCCTAGAACTTCTGATAGTCCAGTCAAGTAAAACAATCTCTTATGTCTTGTGATCATTGACAGTCGCACTGCGAGTCTATCAATGAACACCCGCCTTGCTCATGTCACTGTGGATACCAAGGACTCCAAGACTATCCAACAATGAACCGAGTCTTGACAGTAGACGAGATTGGGCAAGACATCAAGGTCACTTGATGTTCAGTTGAGGAAACTAAACTCTGAAAGGTTAGCAAATCAATCTATTAGGTCATTTAATTGTTGATGTCAAGCACCGCAAGTCCATCAACATAATTACCTGCCTTACTCGCCTAATTGTGGACACCAAGCTCTTGGCTAGACCATCACACAACGAAATGAGTCTTGACAGTTGACCATATTGAAGCTAAACTTTGATCAAGGTTTAAGTCTAGTTTGGTTTCTGCAAATTCAAGGTTCAATAACCAGAATTTCGAGCTCTGTGTCGATCGACACAGACTAGGTCTGTCGATCGACAACACCAAACTTAACCGGACTTCAATAACCGATTAATCCAATTAACCCGGTTCATTGAACCGGTCATGTCGATCGACACAACCCATGTGTGACGGTCGACATAGACCTAAACCGAAGACAGTTTTGATAACCGGTCCAATCCAATTGAACCGACTTATCAGATCAAACTGATCTTAACCATTCAAATCGGTTTATACTAATTGAGATAACTGGTTCAATCTAATTTAATCAATTCATCCAATTTAAACCGTTTTAGCCAGTTTCAACTGATTGCGGTAACCGGTCCAATTCAATTGAACTGTTTTATCCAATCAAACTGATTTAACCCATCGGTTCATGCTAATTGAGATAATCAGTTCAATCCAATTGAACCAATTCATCCAATTTAAACCGACCTATTCGGACTTAACCAAGATTGATAACCGGTCCAATCCAATTGAACCGATTAACCATTCGCTAGGTCTGTGTCGACCGACACTAACCTGTGTCGATCGACACTTGACCGAATCTGTTCTGTGTCGACCGACACTCAAACTGTGTCGATCGACACTCGACCGAATCTGCTCTGTGTCGACTGACACTTAACCTGTGTCGATCGACACAGCAGCTTTTCTGATTTTTCTTCGCGAAAAACCCTAGCCGCCGATTCTGTCAAATTCACATCTCTGTGTCGACCGACACACCTAGTGTGTCGATCGACACTGTGCGAAAACACAGAATCGTTTTTTTTTCCGATCAGATCGATCTCACTTGTTCTTAATCAAACAACCTAGTTTGCGAATCTAAATCATCAAATTCAATTAAACATGTTGATGCAATGGAAAACCCTAAGGCTCTGATACCACTGAAGGAACTTGGAGCCAATTCTACCAGATTCAGAATTGTTGTCATGTTCCCGAAGCCTAGGATCTTGGGTCTAGTTAATTGAATCATAGATCTGACCTCGTGATTACTTGGAGATTGGTAGCGGAAGATAAGCAGGTAAACGAGATCTCTGGAGCGCCTCAGATGTTGCGCCTCTACTGCAGTCCACACGCACACAAGCTGGAATCTGCCGGGATGCTAGTGCAGGGAATCGGATCTCCTGGGAACTGAGTTTTTGAGGTTTCTGCGTTTTTCTCTCTGAGAAAAACTCTCTGGGCGGCGCACGTCTCTCTCTTAGGTCAAATCTATAAAACACGTATATATATTGACCTCGAGGTGAACCGAAACATCAGTTTCGGTTTCGGCCTTGTGTCGACCGACACACCCATTGGTGTCGATCGACACACGTCTTGTATCGACCGACGCACCCAATGGTGTCGATCGATACACCTCTTTGAAACTCAAATTCAATGTGTATCTAATACACATCGATCAGACCATATGCCAATGATCAATCCCATGCAAAGTGTATCCAACTTGCTTAGGTGTGTGACCCTGTAGGTTCACATAATACTAGCAATGAGTTACAACTCATTTGTCATAAGCGGTTTCTAGCAAAACATTATGACTACCTAGTATCACATGAATTGTCCGATCTCGACAATACAACTATCTCTAGAGTTAGTACAATGTGATTTCAGGACATAATCCCAACAATCTCCCACTTGTACTGGAATCACCTATTCCTATAATCCCTTCGTCTCTATATCTCGATATTGGATAAGGCAAGTAACTGTGTCATCCTTATTATAGCCAACATCATGTTCATCGAACTCCTGATCTATACTGATAAAACAAACGACTGACAATCACCTCGTTTGAGCACGGCCATGCATTTTCTCAGTATCAAATCTTCGATGGGCCCTGAGATATTTATCTCCTGTTACAGGAGGGACAAATCCCATCTTGTTCCATCCCTGCTTCTACACATACTTCATGATACGTATAAGCAATGCCGTTATAGCCGCCAGTTACGGAACGACGTTTGACAAGGTCAAAGCGCATCAATTCATATGCTAGAAAGCATGATGAACTCAGGTCTAAGGACTATACTCTATAGTCGTAATGAGAACTTCCCATGACACTGATATAACTATCCTGTGGAGTTCTCATTAGCGGGTCAAGTCCGATCATATGTTCACCAACATATATCTATGTGATTGATATGGGTGTTCTCAGTAGGCTGATCCGCATTGGGTTTTCTAATAGTCATAGATTGATCCTGCAAGCTCGTCCCAATGGTCACTTAAGTTCCTGAAAGTGTTGTTAACTTCTCAAAAATCCACTGTTTCTTACTTAAACTGTTTTGACTCGATAAAACAAATTTTTGAAAACAGGACTGACTCTAAAAAAACAAAAGTGTGTGTCAGTAGCTACCTCCCCCACACTTGAAACACAGTGTCCCCAGTAGTGCAAGGCGATTGCGATATGAGTCGATCTATACTCAGGTCCGCAACGATCACTGCAATTCGATTTTCGTGTTGTGACGATCGACACACAGGACCGTGTCGATCGTTGCATTGCGATTTCATCGGATCAGTCAGCAGTTAGCAATTAGTATGTGAGAAAGTCTCAGATCTCAAACCTGAAAGCTAAAAATCAATGCAAACAAGCAAAATCAAAGATACAGATAGTCTAAAAGTAAGCACATCATCCCAAACATAATTATCAAAGAGAAAAATCAAAAGAAAAGTGCAAAGGAAAAAGTGAAAAAGAAATACAGAACCGATAGTCTGAAAATGGAGACCAATCTCACTCTTTACTCATCATCTATGCCAGCATAGGGATCAAAACTGCTGGAAGTACCGGGAGTCGGAGAGCGCTGTCGACGACGACTAGCAGGAATGGGCTGATGAACTGGTGGTTGTCTCCTGCAAGTGCAGCCACGCATGAAGTCCCAGATGATCCGTAGAATACCATCCTGACGCTCTCTCCACTCTCCCTCAGACATCTCACTCACTGGTACCGAAGGAGCTGGATAAGGACCAATGTCATGTGTAGCAGCAGCAGGCTCGGATGCAGGCGCAGAGGAAGAAGAGGGACGTGTAGAAGGCTCTCCTGCGCTCCGGATCAGGATAGTAGACTCTGCAAGTTGCCAGCAACTGTCTTACCAGATCAGGATACAGCTCATAGTACTGCATAGGCATCGTCCCCAGACCAATGCCCTTAACCAATCTAAGCACCTACTCATCAATGCATAAGGTCCTGCAACTCCAATAATCAGCAAACTTGGTCGGCTGAACATCCATATCACACCAGCCATTGTAGAGCAGTGTATCGTACTCATCCCAGTAATCATGTATTGGCCTCTTAGTGAATGTGTCCGTCTTAAGAAGCTCGTCTGGTTCCATGTCCCATACCTTGTCTGTCGGGATCTTCTCTTTATCTTCCTTGGGCAAAGGCAATTGTATGGCCTCACGATCTCTCTGATAAGGCTCAGGTGGTGTCGAGTCGTGGAGAAACCATTCCTCTGGTGGAGGAGGTGAAGGAACTTGGAGCCAATTCTACCAGATTCAGAATTGCTGTCATGTTCCCGAAGCCTAGGATCTAGGGTCTAGTTAATTGAATCATAGATCTGACCTCGTGATTACCTGGAGATTGGCAGCGGAAGATAAGCAGGTAAACGAGATCTCTGGAGCGCCTTGCGCCTCTACTGCAGTCCACACGCACACAAGCTGGAATCCGCCGGGATGCTAGTGCCGGGAATCGGATCTCCTGGGAACTGAGTTTTTGAGGTTTCTGCGTTTTTCTCTCTGAGAAAAACTCTCTGGGCGGCGCACGTCTCTCTCTTAGGTCGAATCTATAAAACACGTATATATATTGACCTCGAGGTGAACCGAAACATCAGTTTCGGTTTCTCCCTTGTGTCGACCGACACACCCATTGGTGTCGATCGACACACGTCTTGTATCGACCAACGCACCCAATGGTGTCGATCGATACACCTCTTTGAAACTCAAATTCAATGTGTATCTAATACACATCGATCAGACCATATGCCAATGATCAATCCCATGCAAAGTGTATCCAACTTTCTTAGGTGTGTGACCATGTAGGTTCACATAATACTAGCAATGAGTTACAACTCATTTGTCATAAGCGGTTTCTAGCAAAACATTATGACTACCTAGTATCACATGAATTGTCCGATCTCGACAATACAACTATCTCTAGAGTTAGTACAATGTGATTTCAGGACATAATCCCAACAGGAGGCTGATCTGCAGCTGCTGTAGTAGCTCTGCGTTTACGAGGTTATCTGTGAGGAGGCATCTGCAACAAAGAAATAAAATCTGTTAGTCACGCAGAACTTCTCTGTGGAATCGCAGTACAACGACTGTGGCATAGGTGCAGCGATCGTTGCGAGGCGATTTCACAGACGCCATATAACTCTTCAAATCGCATAAGAATTCATCCCAAAATCACAATAGCAGTACAATCTCATCATCAATCATCCTAAATCAAGCCTATATCAAAACGGTTTCAAGTTTCAGAGGCTAAAAATCTCTAATTTCAAAACCCTAGAACCGAATCCGAAAATGATGAATTTGAGAGACCTTACCTCGGAATTGCTTCAATTAGGTTATAGAAATAGATAGAGCGTGTAAAATCAAGAAGAATAAGCTTTGAATCAACGAAAATGATGAAGAATTGAGTGATTTGGGCGAGAGGCGATTCAGGTGAACGGACAAGCGAAATGGAGAAGAAGAGAAAGGAGAAAAGGTTAAAGGCACTTACCTGGTTTGCGCCTGCATCGACCGTTGCAGAAGAGCAACGATCGTTGCCATTGAACCAATCTGATTCCGGTTTAGCACATGTGTACCTTTAATTTTGAAATTTAAACCATCTGCAACGACCGTTGCATAAATGCATCGATCGTCACAAGACGACTTCATCTCCTCGTCATATCTCCCTGCAACGATCGTCACAACAAGTGCAACGATTGACGCAGATCTCCAGACTCGTATTCTGCAGTGAAAAAGTACCAAAAACAAAACGTAAAATCCTAGGAAAACACCAAAAAGAATATATACAAACCAAACAGTGGGTTGCCTCCCACTCAGCGCTTGTTTAAGGTCATTAGCTTGACCGAACGAACAAGATCAAGCTCCTGGAGGTTTCAACAGAGACTGTGAGTGCCTCTGCGAAAGTCTCCTCATCCAAGGTGGAGAGTAAGCTGTGTCAGTGTGAGCTCGTCCAAGAAAAGAAGGGATGTACTGTTCTCCAAGATCTAAAACCAAAGTTTCACTCGTCTGCTCTCCCTGTCCATCCTCAATGCTAAAGGTTAGACCATCAATTTGTGGCATGCGCAGCATATCCATCCCAAAGTGTAGAGGCTCATCTCCCAGATAGAGTTCAATCAGACTGTTCCTTAAATCGATCACTGCTCCAGCCGTGGCTAAGAATGGTCTTCTCAGTATTAGAGCATCATCCTGCTCACTGTCGTACTTAAGCAAAAAGAAATCTGTCGGAACTAAGTAGTTTCCAACTCTCACTGGGACGTCCTCAAGAACTCCTTCCGGAATCCTTATTGACTGATCAGCTAGAACAAGAGAGGTCCTAGTGGGTGAAAAATATGTCATCCCCATCTTCTCTGCCACAGAGTATGGCATGAGACTTCCAGCAGCTCCTAAGTCACACAAAGAACGCCTGAAACTATCCTCAAAGATAGAGCAACTCAGCACAAAAATACCAGGATCATGTAGCTTCTTTGGGATCTTAGTTAGCAGCACATCACTGATCTGTTTAGGGACCACTATCACCCAATCTTTCAACATTTCGTCCATTGGCAGCATCTTCTCCAAGTATCTCTGCACACAAGGGTGATATGGTGGATCATCAGATTGTGGAACTTCTTTCGACTTCTCATCCATCACTTCCAGCTGTCTGACCTCATCAATCTCTTGTTGAGTTATCTCAGACCCCCCAGGGAATAGTCTAATAAGCTCTAGATCCGTCTCTTCATCAATGCCACGAGAAACAAATGAGACTGTCTGTCCACGACTTGCAACGATCGTCGCACTAGGTGCATCGATCGATGCAGCAAAATTTTCACAGATTCCACCCGAGAGTTTTTCTCTAGTTTTGGATTTCTCAGCTTCTTCCACGAGTTCAGCTGTATTTAACTCAAAATTTTCACCTTGGTGTGATCCATCATCAATATAGACTGACCAAGCCTTGATATGGGTGTCCATGACACTCTTTCCTTTGACAGAGCTTGAAATTTGGCTCACCTGTGTGTCCAATTGCTTTACATGAGTACTCAAAGATTCAAACTTCCCATTAAGATCCTCATACACAGCATCCAGCTTCTTGTTGAAGTCCACAGCAGTCTTAGTTTGTCCTTCTAGCAACTGCTCCATCATGGCTTCCATCTTGCTCTCATAAGCATTAGCAGCAGGAGGTGCCTGATAAGAGGAAGATCCATAGGTTCTCTGATAAGAATTACCTTGCTGAAAAGGCTTCTGATAACCAGCAGTCTGTCCAAATCCAGAAGAGTTTTGGTTGCTTGTGAAAGCACTCTTCTATCCACCATTGAAGAACCTATTACCTTGATGATTACCAAACATGTTTCCTTGGAATCCAGAGCCTCCAATGTAGTTCACATCCTCTTCCTGATGATCTTCTTCAGCTCTAAATACCTCAACATCATGAGCAAAGTGGACAGCTTTCTTTCCAGTCAACAAGCTATGAACAGTGTCCAAATTTCTCCTAATATCAGCTATCTCCAGATTATCTATCTTCCCACCAGACTCTTTCCTTCTCCTATCAGCAGTCTTGGTGCTATTACTACTCACCAAATTATCAATCAGTTTCTTAGCTTGCTCAGGAGTCCTTGTGTTGAAATTTCCATTGCTGGAATTGTCCAACGCAGTCTGGTAGTGGATATCAATACCTCTGAAGAATATGCCCAGCAATGTCACTTCAGTGAATCCATGATGAGGACAGTCTCGTTGGTACTTCTTAAACCTCATCCAAGCAGCCATAAGAGACTCTGTAGGACCTTGGAAGAAAGTGAGAATGTCCTGTGTCGACTGATCAGAGCGAGCATCATCATAAAAGTGCCTCAAAAACTCACTCTTCACAGCATCCCAAGTAGTAAACTGCCCAGGTGGAAGTTGTTTCAGCCAAGCTGCAGCATCTCCAGCCAGATAATAGGGGAAGAGTTTGAGAAACTGATAGTCATAGTTCACTCCATCGTACTTCATCCCAGTGACTATGTCTTTAAACTCATCAATATGGTCCATTGGCTGCTCATTTGGGAAACCATGGAAAGCGTTTTGCCTCAGAATAGAGTAGTAGATAGTCTTGATCTCGAAGTCATTCCTCTCAAAACCAGGAGGTACAATTGCTGACCGGTTAGCATGGAACTCATACGGACAGTTGTAGTCAGCAAGAGTCCTCTCAGCAGCATGAACAACCATCTGCCTTTGCCCTTGTCCTTGGCCTTGTCCTTGTCCTTGTGGCGGTTCATGCTCAAGTTCAGGGATCACATTCCCTTCAGCATCTAACCTATGCCCAGCATCATTGTATCGGTTGTTCTAGTCGTCCCTCAGAACACCTTGAGCATCAAGTCTCAGAATCAAGCGGTTTTGCACCATCTTTGCTCGTTGACCTTTTCTGTTAGTTCTCTCTAGTCTAGCAAGCTCCTCAAGTCTGAGATTCACAAGATTCGCGTTCGGATCACTTCTGGTCTCACGCTTATGCATAAACCGTCGGTAATCTCAGTGCAACGATCGATGCTAGGATGCAACGATCGATTCAACTCCAGTCGCCTTGTAACGATCGATTCAAAAGAATGCGTCGATCGATGCAAAGCGAAAATCAGACCTGCGACAGAGAAAAACTGAGAAATTAGTAACCAAAAATAAAAACAAAAATCCTAGTCTAAGCCCTAAGTTCAAATCTATCGAAGACTCAAAAGTGTCCCCGGAAACGGCGCCAAATACTTGATAGGTCTAAGTTTTAATCCTATTCTACTGAAGTGCACATGTAATGCAATTATAGTATAAAAGGTATTGAATCCCACAGAGACTCTCGGTCACACGATAGTGTGCAAGCTTGTTTAAGTAAGTAATTGATTGTGTGTTGTTGGATTTGATGTTGCGTGATTGTGTGCAAGCTTGTTTATTGGACTACTCCGGTGTTGGGCCGGATAGTCCGTTGTTTGCGTTGTTTGATCTATTCCGGTGTTGGGCAGGATTGACATATTGTGTGATACTTACCTTGGTCATGGGACCGGGTAAGTTTGTTAGTTACCTGATCCGGTATAGAATTGAATAAGGTTGGTGGTGTGGAGGTAGATGATTGGGACTTGCGAGATAGAACTGTATTTGTGTTTATTTATGTTCAACTTTGCTGGTCTTGCTTGATGTGTAGAGTCACATAGACTCCTTGATTTATTTATTATTCTCAGGACTCTAGGGTTCTTTAGATCCTGCAAGTCGAATGAAGGTGTTCCGGTACTTCTAAACCGATTGGCTCCTCGGGTAGTTGCATGATCGGTTGACATGCCTTTGGGTGGAGAATCTGGTTATGGTGTTAACCTACTGAATGACGCCGGTAAGTGTGTGGTCCGGAGAATACTCGTTCATTTCCTAGGGCCGTACTGCATGGAAACTTAGGCTATCAAGGGGTGGTCCGAGTCGCTCTGTATCGATGGACAGAGAACAATGTCCTAGGTCGTAGGACTTCGTGTTTACGTTTAGAAGTCGTAGTTTTAGTTACCATGGCGGTAGCTAAGTGTTCCCGTAGAAGTTACCAAGTTCGCAATGTGGGCCCAATGGTGATAGCTTTCCCATTATTTGCTGACCATCGAGCTGACCGGCCAACAATCAAACAAAAACATGACGGATCGAATCCGAGCATGCCAAACGAGAAAGGTTCGTCACAGTACAAAGCCAGATACAGTCCGGCTTGAGAAAATGGCTCATACCAAACCGTCCTTGACCCCCGTTTGCCTCTTTTCCGCAATGCAAAGCTTTTCAACATGTATTGCTTCCACGAGTTGTGTCGGTTCGGACTAAACCAAATATCAGGGAAGCGATTTCATTTCTAAGTAAATTCAGTCTTTTATAACAATTTTCCTATTTAAATCTAAGTACAAAAAATTAAAATAAATATGCGCCATAAAAACCCAAACCGAAATACATCATACAAAACATCGAATCAAAAAATCTCCAGCCCGCAAGCAATCCCAAAACTACACCTAGGACCTCCCACGTCTGTCTCTCCTAAACCTGAAAAACACAAAAGAGTCTAATGAGCGATCTAAGATCACCCAGCGAGTCGGTTCCCACTAACGGCTTCTAATCTAACCTATAACTACAAATCACACCCCAAAACCAAAAATAACAATCATAACGAAAGAAATGGCCTATCACATACCACTGTGACGTGATAAACCCACAACACACAAGCATTCTCTAACCAAAATAAAGACTACGGAAATTGAAGTCACTGCATCACATGCCCTCGATTAGACCCGATCTATCTATCGCAAAAACAAACTCTAACACCACTGGGGCCACTTATGCGAACTCGGTAACTTCCACGGGAACACTTAGCTACCGACATGGTAACTAAAACTACCCACGACTGTTAGACGTAAACAAGAAGTCCTACGACCTAGGACATTGTTCTCAGTCCATCGATACACAGCCACTCGGGCTACCCCATGATAGCCTAAGTTTCCAATCGGGTCGAAAGTATCAGAACGCTTTCAGTCATAGACTTGTTGGATCTAACGCACCCTAGAGTCGGATAGGGTCTAAGTTTTAATCCTATTCTACTGCAAGTGCACAGTCAATGAAATTATAGTATAAAAGGTATCGAATCCCACAAAGACTCTCGGTCACACGATAGATTATAGAACGCCAAGTTAAACTAGGAGAAAGTAATGAGATACTAAATAGCAAGCAGAAAAGTAAATCAGATAGCAGGAGTGGTTTATAAGCAATCAACTAAATGCGCTAAGTCTAGGGAGTTCTCATGAAATCAGACAAGCAGATCAGATAATCAGTCAAGATCAAATTAAGTTCGGTTCTAGAACTCAAACACGGATATAGAACTAACCAACTTTCGTTGCGAGAATTCTCTAAGTCTAATAGCAGAAACCCAAATTTCTTTGCAATTCCTAACAGATTAAACTAGCCTTAAGTGCAAGTTCGATATGTTCACAATTCAATTAAACCAAATTTCCTTGCGAGTAATTCAATTGCTCAACCTAAATAGTTCAGATTCTAAACCACACTTTCGTGTCAATTTAATAACCTAGAGTCTAGATTCTAAGTGATCAGGTTAGAAACTAGTGTTAAGCATAATTCAGGTTGAAGAACAATTAAGTTATGAATCCTTAACTGAATAAACAAATCTAGCAAGTCATGAAATCCCTAACGAGAATCCCTAAACCTAACTATGAATCTACTCAGACATAATTAATGAAAACATAATCAACGAATAAATAAATTGCATTAAAGAGAGTAAAGAAATAAAGGGGTTCGACATCTTCTCCAAAAGCAGGAAGCAATACAGGTTCAGAACAGCCCAAAAAAGCTCTAAAAACTCTCAGCTCAAAGTATGAAAGCGTAATGTAAGTGTTAGTAAGCGTATGTAAAACTGTTTATAAAAACCTAGTTATATTAGCCTAATCACGTCTTGGGGCTTCCTTGTAAATACTGAAACATCTGGGCAAAAGTGCAATTTCCACAATCTTCATTAAACTCGCCGAGGAAGGCCCATCTCGCTCGTGTGTCGATCGATGCACATGTTGTGTCGATCGATGCAATCCTCTGTTTTGGACAGTGAACTCTATCTCTCGGGTTAAATCTCCAAAATGCTCCATAATCTCCAATTCCGCTCCAAACGTGCCTAGACCTGTAAACATATCTAAAAGACTCCAAAACATAACAAAAGACTCGATAAATAAGATATACCATGCTTAAAAGCCCTAAAATCCATGGTATATCAGAGTCATAGTGCAATAAAGTAAATACGCAAACTCACTAAGACTCTAACACTAAACACGGCCGTCAAGGTCAATAGAAGTAAATACAACAACCAATTAATTTTCCGCAAGTCCTAATCAATTACCACTGTAATACCTTGTTCCAATAAATGGTCAACGGGCAGTCAAGAAGTCGACGGAGGGCATTTTCATAATTTTTAGAACTTGAGAGACATTCTTGTAATTTGACCAAAATGCGAGATGGAAGCAAAGAAGGGCCAAATGATTCTCTTTTTTGGTAAATAAATCATTTATAAGACAAAAATTGGTGGAAACGGAATGAGTTTTAAGGACTATCGAGAAAGAAAACCGATAGAACCGATGAAAGTTGTAAAATTTGGTACAAGAGCTACGAGAGTCCGATTGAGGTTAAACAACTTGATAAATGCTTCAAAGAGAGTCTTGTATTTTTAAAAAGAGTTTTGGGAAGTTGATTCAGAAGCTATGTGGGCCTTTGGAGAATTAAATCGAGATGATCATTTATTAACCGATCATAGTAAACTAAAGATTCAAGGAATCTAAGTTGGAAGATTAATTAAATGAAATCTTAGAATATTCGAGGACATCCAATTTTCACCCTAATTTCTCTCCTTGGCGCCACCTAGCAAAATATTCATCACCCCATCTTGTTTATTTACGTGGAGGGCAAGAAGAAGATTCTTTGAATCTTCTCTAATTGTTATGTACGTGGCTAAAGGAGAGGAAAAATAGAGATTTTCAAAGAATTAATCCAAATTTTTGACATAAACTCGTGATCAAAGAGGAGTGGGGACCAAGCAAGTGATAAAACACATGGTGTAATGTATTTTTCTCCCTTTTGATTTGTAGTATCGCGTCATTAGATCAAATGAAGGACTGCCACTTGTTTACATCTTGTGAGCCTCCATTTTCCTATATAAACAGCCCTCCATCCTCCCATTTCATTCATCACCAAGAGAATAAAGAAAGAAGAATAGAAGAGAAGAAGAAGCGTGAGAGGAAGAGAAGAGAAAGATAGAAGGAAAAGAGGAGAAAAAGAAGAAGGAGAGAGAGAGAGAGAGAGAGAGAGAGAGAGAGAGAGAGAGAGAGAGAGAGAGAGAGAGAGAGAGATAAAAATAAGAAAATAAAATAAAAGAAATATGGAGAAAGGAAAATTACTACGCCAGAATATTCTCAAAAATATTCTTCGGAAAATGATTTTTTCCGACGTAATAATTTTCCCGATAAACCGGATTTCTTTTATTTAGAAAATTATAGACGGAGTTAGGTTCATTGCAAAGTTCAAGATCGGTTAAGCTCGGGTCAAGGCGGTTTCAGTTGGATCAGTTCTGGAAAGGGTTTGGGGAAGCTTTGGTTCGGTCTCGGGGCACGTTATCACTGTGAGTTGGCTAAATTTTGTGTGATGCATTTAGTTTAGGATCATATTGCCCGAAATAATAAACCGGAGTATTAGGAATGCATACATGATCGACTAAATTGATTAGAACGGGTAAGTTGATTAAATAACTCGGGAAGTAACCAAATGGTTAGGACATAAATATTTCATATAGTTATCACTCATTGGTTGATTGATTTATAGTATCGTGATTACTTGATTGGGTGTTGCATACATATAGAACAATATGCAAGGAATATATGCATATATATAGAACATATTCAATGAATCTATATATGAAAAAGTTATGAGTTGATTAAAATACGGTTAAAACACATAACACACTTAGAATATAATAACATGACGGGTTAATTAGTCAATAGCCGGGGTTAGCGGGTTAAATGAAATAATTAAAGAATAATGTGAAGTCAAGAGATTAGTAAGTTTACTAATCTCAAGCTGACGGATCAAGAAGATTAAGAATAAGAATTTAAGGGAATAAGAATTAATAATTAAATAATTAAAATTTGGATTAAGCCGTCTACGGGATTAGTAAGTTTACTAATCCCAATGTAGCGATTGAATGAGTTAGGTTAAGAAAATATTAAAAGACTAATGAACCTAAATAATTGTTTGTGTGGTGTTGTGATTATTGTTATATGTTGTTTGTCTACTCCGGTATTGGGACGGGTAGACCGTTGTTTGTGTGATTGTTTATCTACTCTGGTGTTGGGCCGGGTAGACCGTTGTTTGTTTGATGTTTAGTCTATTCCAGTGTTGGTCCGGATAGACCGTGTTGTTAATACTTACCTCGGTACGGGACCTAGTAAGTTTGGATAGATACCTAATCCGGTATGAAACCGGATAAGGTCGGGTGATGTTGTGGTTGTTGATAGGAGTTGCGGGATAGATTGAGGATTGAGATAGTGTTTATATTTGACCTTGTCGGTCTAGAGTGATAGAGTCCCAGTGAGTCTGTTTGTTTACATTATTGCTATTAGGATTTTATAGGGTATGTTAAATCCCGCAAGTCTCGTGATGGCGTTCCGGTACTTCATGCCCAATTGGATCCTCGGGAGTTGAGTTCTTGGTCAGTTCACTTACCTTCGGTGCTAGTTCTGGCAGGAGTTAACCTATGGAGTGACGTCTGTAGGTGTGTCGTCCGGAGAATACGGGGTCGCGTCCTAGGGTTGGACTGCATGGAAGCTTAGGTTATTTTGGGGTTGTGTTTACGTATAGAAGTCGTGGTAGGTTTTAGTTACCATGGGGGTAGCTAAGTGTTCCCGTGAAAGTTACCGAGTTCGCATCGTGGGCCCATATGGCAAGGAGTTAGTGTTAGTGTCGCGTTAGATAGATCTAGTCTAATCGAGAGCATGTGCTGCAGTGTTCTCGATTTCCGTGATTACCTTTTTTTGTTGTGTTATGTTAATTGAATGCTTGTTGTGGAGCTCATCACGTCTTGGTAGCACTGGATCATCTATTTTATTCTTGATTTTTATTTTGGGTTTGGGGCGGGATTATTAGAGTCTTTAGCAGCATGTTTAGCGGGGAGCCGACTCGCTGGGTAATCTTAGATTACTCATTAGACTCTTTTTATGTTTTTCTGGTTTTGCATATTTCGGCGGACGCGTAGGACACTCGGAGTAGTCTTGGATTGGTGTTTGGCATTGGTTTGTTTCGAGAGCATTTTGACTTTATTTTCGGTTTCAAATTTATTTAGGATCCTGCTAAATGATTTGTATAAAACCGTTGTTTTATATGAATAAGATTATGTTTAAAATATTAAAAACAGAATAATTCCGTGATGTACGGTTTAGTCCGAACCGAACACAACTCGTGGGAGAGGTACGGGTTGAAAAGCCTTGTATCGTGGAAACGAGGTAAACAAAGTCAAGGATGGTTTGGTTCGAGCCTTTGACTCAAACCGGACTGTATCTGGCTTTTATTGTGACAAACTCTTCTCGTATGGCTGCTCGGGTTCGATCGGTCATGTTCTTGTTTGATTGTTGGCCGGTCAGCTCGTCGGTCAGCGGTAAACGGGAAGGGGGCGTTACAAAAGGTGGTATCAGAACATTGTTCGTCATGGGTTCGAAAATTCTGATTTTTCTAAGTTTTCAAAGTTTTATCGAGTCAAAATGTGTCGCCAATGCAACCATTAGGAATCAGAGCCGCGTCCATCAAACCGGGGAAATGGGTAAGTTAGAAATTTTATTAGGATTGTGCTAATCATTTTGCTTTTGTTACAGTCTTACAGCAGAGTTGTCATAGGATGATTGGTGTGTGTGTGTGTGGTTTAGACGATAGTCTGAGCGACATCAGTATGGACGATCATTATACCATTGTTTCTACCCTAGCTAGTCCACTCCCATACTACCAGCATGTGGAATGTTCATTTATTTCGCGGCCTATCCCGGATTAGCAGTGGGCATACATGATGGTTAACTATTTTCTTAAGTTATCCAAGCCTCAAGAGTTCGAGATCACTTTGCCGCAGCCGACTTCACCAGATGTTTTTCAATCATTACCACAAGTCCGACTTGTTCCTCCTGTATTGGATCCTCCTTGCCTTGCATGCAGTGCTTTGGGTTTCCAATCCGTTGGGTGCCAGTCTTACCAGTCCAATAAGGCGTCAGTCCCAGCAGATCAACAGTCGCCACCGATGCAACTCCCGCCTTTATCATTGTGGATGAGTAGGATACTACGCCACTTCTGCCCTGTTGGACCCTTCCATCAAGACTGTGTCGCATCGCCACCACAACACCACCACACTTATTCCATCTTCCTGGCGCACCTGTCAGTCGTGATCCACATGAGCTGTATTGTACTCAGTGCGGAGCGTACCACTCATGTCGGAGATATTAGGTAGTAGATTAGGCCCAGTTAAGTAAGGGCACTAACCTTTTGATGTGTATATCGGCTTATATTCGTCTTTGATGATTCAGTTGTGTGGCAATGTTTCTTTTTAGGAAGGATGGGTAACCGGTAGTATGTAGACTTCGACAGACCTATGTATTTAAAATTCTATATGGTGTATGGATGTTTTACTTACGTGGTGGATGAGGGTATTTCGGTTTGTCGTTTTGAGTAACAGAGTAATTATATTGCATGCATGTGATGGTTTGAGAATGCAATGTTGTTATGATGTAAAAACAATGATGGTCTGAATAGACAGTTTCCATCAGAACCCTGAGAGACAATGCTTGATTGATTGTGTGATTAAGTGTTAGAATGTTGATGTGATTAATGCATTGATTGCTCGCTAAGTTGTTAGTTGTTAATTTGAATCGTTGAATTTGATTAATCATTAGGTTGCTAGAGTGTTTGGTATCATTGCATTGGTTGTTGGTTAGATTGATTTGTTAGAAATCCATTGCATTTATTGACTCACTAGGTTGCTAGCCATTGATTGTAGAGCGATGCATCTGATTGATCGTTAGGTTGTTAGAGTGTTAGTATTAACATTGTTGCATCGCTCGATGGTAAGATCAAATGTTGAGATAGCATTGCATTTATTTGATTGCTAGGGTGATAGCATTGCATGAGTTGATCATTAGGTTAACTTGGTTTGGTTTGTTTAATAGAATTTCCATTGTCTGGTCGCTAAGTTGCTAGTATTTCATTTACTGGCCGCTAGGTTGTAGCAGTGCATCTGCCTGATCCTTATGTTGGTAGATTTTTCATTTAAGGATCAATGCATTAGTCATCTCGCTAAGTTATTAACTGGGATAATGAGCACTTCCGCGCTGCTAGAAAGTAGTTCTCGAGTTTTGGTTAGTGAATCGTTTGGATTGATCGGTTATGGTGTTAGACGCTTGGGTAGGTGTTAGATCATTAGTATTGTGTAGACAAAACGATAAATTATCAGTTAGACTTGTGGATAGTTGGGAAGGTAGATAACCTCTTAGATAGAACTAAGCTTGGAATTGATAAAGCGCTTTTTATAGGAAGCTTATTTGAGATTGAGCGGAATTATAAGATATTGTTTATTAGCCACGTGTGACCGTTGGGTACGTAACTAAATACCAATATCTCTATAAGGAAGTGATATCGAGAAGTAAGTTAGAAAGGTTTAACCGTTTCAGTGTTTTTGAGGTTATTGATGTAGGACGTGATGGACGATTTGACGAGAACATGAGACCGAACCCGAACCCAAAATACAAGAAAATTTCAAGGAAGCAGTTTGACCCGAGCCGTGTACAAGGTAGTGTGGGTATCAGTGACAGAGGGAATCAAGACAGATGGGTATGATGAGTTAGCAAAGGGATTTGGTAACATCAGTGTCAGCCTCAGTGTCAGTAAAGGATCAGTTCAAGGTTACCAGTGGGAATAACAGTTGTGGAGTCAGTGAAGCTTGGATTTCAGTAAATGAGGAAAGTTAGAGGCGTGTGTGTGATACCCCGTATCAAAAATACGGTCAACGGGCAGTAGAAAGTCAACCGAGGGCAAAATTGTCATTTTACCTAAGTCAGGGGTAAAATGGTAATTTTACCAAAAGTCGAGACGGAAGCCGAGACGGGCCGAATATTCTTATATTTCAATATAAAGAATGTTCACAAGACCAGAGTTGGAGAAATCGGAGCAGAAACATGTTTTTCGGTGAGTCGGGAATGGAAACCGATAAAACCGACGAAACTTCGGAAATTCATAACCGGAGCTACGTAAGTCCGAATGGAGTGATTCGAAATGCTAAATTCATCTTGTGGCATGGAGAATCAGTTTGTTGAGATTTGGAGATTTATGGGAATCATTTGGTATTTTCTAAAATAATTCTCGAGGAAATGAGTAAACCGAGCAAAGGAGTTTAAGTAAGCTAAGGAAGGATTCTTATTGGATTGGGCCAGTTTAGATGGGATTTTGTGGCCTCAGAACACACACCAGGGACAGGTGTGAACTCCTCAGGTCGCCAGCCTCACTCCTTAGGTGTCAACACCTTATGTGAAGCATGTGGTTTTGTTGAATACACCAAAAACACCTAAACAAATTCATTTTTGGGTGTATCTCTCTCTCTCTAGCCTCACCCACGACCACATGCTCTCCCTTCTCTCTAGATTCATCCAGAAAACCCAGAAAATCCTTTGCATCTTCAAAGAAACCCCAAGAACACCAAAAACACTCTTGAGTGTTCATAAGACCTTCTTCCACCAAAAACACCATACCTCTTTCATTATAAACCCAAATCAACTTCTACAAAGTGCTATAGCTTCCTCTCTCCCTCCTCTACAACCGCCATCCAGACAGTCATGACCGCCGTCGCCGGAGCTGGCCGGAAACTGGCCGGAAATAATCCGCGGATTAGAGTTTGGTGGATATCTCTCTTCCTTCACCAGATCTGAATGTTTTGAAGCTATGGGTGGCTATATCTCTTCTTTGCGGTCAGTTTGATAGGTGGATCGTCTTCTGAGTCACCGGAAAAAGGGGTGAACCGGCCGGTCAACGCCGGACCACCGTCGGTCAACGCCGGAGAAGTCGCCGGAGCCGGTCACCGGAGAATCTCAACCGCCGCCAATCTTCAGCCGGTTCTTCAAGGAGTGTGATGGGATGGTTTGATTCAAGATTTGGGTCGGTTTAGGGCTGGTTTAGCCTTGGTCAACGGTTAGGTCAAACCGGTCAATGTTTGACCAAACCGGTTTAACCTAACCGGTTCTAATTAGACCGGTTCAGATGGTTCAGTGGTTCAACCGGGTTGGTTTGGGTGGTCAACCGGTTCAGTCAAAGTCAACGGTCAACCCTTGGTCAACGGTCAAAGTCAACGGTCAACGCCGGTCAACGCCGTGGTCAACGCCGGTCAACGCGTTGACTCCGGCCATTCCTAGCTTGCGGTTCATGTCAGGGTGTTCGGGAAGCCTCGGGGTTCGTGTTCGTACGTGCGGGAAGTTCGGGTTTCAGTTCGGAGGTCTCGGGATTCATACCACGTCAGACCGTCATTCCGCGCCTATCTCACTGTGAGTCGGCTCACAAACCCTTAGTTACATATAGACCGAGAATTACTAAACCGTAGTGTTAGGTTGCATACCCGTTAATCAAAGTGAATATTAATTAATAAATAATTGGACGTTAATGATAAACCGGATAGGATCAGATGAGCATGTTAGGGTTTAACGAAATAAAAAGGTTAATCAATTGTGTGCCGCTAGGTTGTTAGTAATGATTGGGTGATGCATTCATATAGACCGTTGTTTAGGACCGTATATGCATCTATATATGTACAAGAACGATAATTAATGAATCTATGTACGGGAATTAAGACGACACTAAAATACGAGTTAAACCTAAACAAACTTATAGAATATTGTATCGGGATCGGGGTTTAGGTTTAATAGCGGGTTTGGGTAATGGATCAAATTAAGTTAATAATGAGACGTCGGGGAGTTAGTAAGTTTACTAACTCTAAACCGACGGATCGGGGAGTTAATGAATGATGATTAGGTTTGGTTAAGAAATAAGAAGTGTGATGGTTGGTGAACCGTCTACGGGTTAACAAGCGGTTAACCCAAGGTAGCGGGCGTGAAATGGATTAAAAGACTTAGAAACCCTAATAAGCCTGCTTGTGATGTGTTTGTGTGTTTGATTGAGATTGTGTGATTGATTGTGACTGTGTGATTGATTGTGATTGCGCGATTGTATTGCTGTTGTTGTGAGCTTTGTGTGCAGGCTTGTTAGACTGCTTGGTGTTGGGCCGAGCAGTTATTGCGGACACTTACTCCGGTCACGGGACCGGGTAAGTTAGTGGTGCTGACTAGGTATCTTACCTAGTCAGAGCGGTGGTAGTGTAGAGGCTTGCGGAATGGTTGGGGATTTATTATTGATATTGATTGCGTGATCTGTGCTGCGTCCCAGCGAGTCTGCGTGTTTATATTTCTTCACTAGGACTCTAGGGTGCGTTAGTTTCCGCAAGCCTAGGTTTTGTTTACGTGCTGGTACTTCCATCCCGATTGGATCCTCGGGAATTGAGAACCTGGTCAGCTTAGCCTGGCGGGTGCGAACCTATGGAGTGACGTCTGTAGGGTGTAGTCCGGAGAATACGGGGTCGCGTCCTAGGGCCGGACTGCATGGAAGCTCGGGTTGCCGGGGGTAACCGGAGTCGCCGTGTATCGATGGACAGAGAACGGTGTCCTAGTCATTGTGTGGACGGCTAGGAGTCATGTATATTAGTTGCCATATCGGTGACAGTGGAAACCCGTGGAAGTCACCAAGTTCGTAGGGCCCAGTGTTTGTTTTGTTATCTTTCTTTCGTTGAGCGATAGATAGATCGAGTTCAATCGAGGACATGTGCCGCAGTGCCTTCGATTTCCTTAATTCTCTTGTTTTGGCTATTGCTTGATTGTGTGTGGGTTGACACGACGTGGTAGTGCGTGATCGACTATTGATTTCTGTTGATTGTTATTTTGGGTTTTGGGGCGGGAATCTATAGTTCTAGATAGACTAAAAGCCTTTAGTGGGGAGCCGATTCACTGGGTGATCTTAGATCGCTCATTAGACTCTTTTGTGTTTTTCAGGTTTAGCAGCGACGGACGCGGGAGGTCTCGGTGTGGTTTCGGGATGGCTTGTGACGAGATTTGATTCGGGTTTTGGATGTTTTATTTTCGGTTCGGCTTTGGCGCCATTTTATGTGTTTGTTTTATTTATGTACTTTGAGATGACGATTGTTTGTAAAACTCATATGAAACGTTGTGCTTAACGTTTGATTACTCAAGAATGAAATTGTTTCCCTGATATTGGGTTTAGTCCGAACCGACACAACTCACCGAAGTGGTACAAGGTGTACAACTTGTATTACGGAAGTGAGGATAGCGGAGTCGAAGATAGGTTGGTGCGAGCCTTTTGTCTCAAACCGAACTGTCTTTGGCTTCGTCCTGTGGCGAACTTTTCCCGTTCGACTTGCTCAGGTTCGATCGGTCATGTTCTTGTTTGATTGTTGACCGGTCAGCTTGACGGTCAGCGGAGAATGGGAAAGGGGCGTTACAGTGTGTGGGCGTGACGAATCAGATAGATGGAAGAAAAGACATCGATATTAGCAGAATATCGATTGGGAGCGGTAAGCCTTAAAGGCAAGGCAAGTAACGGGAATGGAGGACGAGTAAGTGTTGCGAGGTTTGGGGAAGTCAAGGAAATTTTGGAAGTCAAAAGTATTAGTTCAATAGGTCATCAGCTGGCGCAAATGGATTCAGGAATCATAGTGGAGTAGTTCCATCAAGATTAGTGATTTTGGGAATCAAGATTGGAGTCAGTAAAGTAATCAGATGGAGAATCAGGGATAGATCGAGAGTCAAGCCATTCAGTGTGGGAAGTATAAGACATCAGTATGTTGAGATTTTGTGCAAGACCATGTTTCATAATTCAGTTGGGCATCAAGAGTATGGTTTCAGTTAAGTTCAGAGTTCAAGCATTAGAGCAGTTGGATCAGTTTTAGGAATGGCGACTTACAAAGTTCAGTTCCCGATTCGAGGTTTGTCAGTAACGGAGAATTCGGGGACCGGATTCCTGTAATTGGGGAAGAATGTAATACCACTTTCCAAGAAATGATCAACGGGAAGTCAAGAAGTCAACGGAGGAGATTTTTGTAATTTTTCAGAAGTTGAGGGATATTTTGGTAATTTGACCAAAATATGAGACGAGAGCAAAGACGGGCAAATTGATTTTCTTTTTTAAGTAAAGAAATCATTTATAAGACAAAAATGGTGGAAATAGATTTTAAATGAGTTTTATGGAATATCGTTAAAGGAAACCGATATAACCGATAAAAGTTGTGAAATTTGGTACATAAACTACGGGAGTCCGATTTAGGTGAAATGACTTGCTAAATACTTCTAAAAGAGTCTAGTATTTTAAAAAGGAGTTTTGGGAATTTGATTCAGAATCTATGTGGGTTTTTGGAGAATTAAACTGAGATGATCGTTTATTAACCGAGCAGAGTAAACTGAAGATTCAAGGAATCTAAGTTGGAAGATTCATTGAGTGAAATTTTAGAATATTCCTGGAGAGCCAATTTTCACTCTAATTTCTCCCCTTGGCACCACCTAGCAAAAGATTCATCACCCCTTCTTTTTTATTCACGTGGAGGGCAAGAAAAAGATTCTTTAAATCTCATAATTGTTATGTACATGGCTAAAGGAGAAGACAAATAGAGAAGTTCAAAGCATTACTCCAAGTTTTTGACAGCAACACGTGATCAAAGAGGAATGGGGAGCAAGCAAGTAAGCAAGTGATAAAACACATGGTGAAATGTATTTTCTACCTTTTTGATTTGTAGTATCTTGTCATTAGATCAAAGGAAGGACTGTCACTTGTTTTCATCTTGTGAGCCTCCATTTTCTTATATAAACAGCCTTCCATCCTCCCATTTCATTCATCACTAATAGAAGAGAGAAGGAGAAGAGGAGAGAGAGAGAGAGAGAGAGAGAGAGAGAGAGAGAGAGAGAGAGAGAGAAGAGAATAAAATAAAATAAATATGGGGAAGGAACATTTGACTAATGGATGCTTGGGCAACTTATTTGACTCGATAAAACACGGAAAACTTAGAAAATGAAACATTTTGAATCTCATGACGAACCATGCTCTGATTCCACCTTTTTGGCAACTCTGATACCACCTTTATGTAACGACCATTTCCCATTATCCACTCACCGTCGAGCACACTGGTCAACAATCAAACAAGAACATGACCAAGCGAACCCGAGAATGCCAACCGAGAAAGGTTTGCCACAGTACTAAGCCAGAGACTGTCCGGTTTGAGACAATGGCTTGTACCAAACCATCCTTGACCCTGTTTACCTCATTTCCGCAATAGAAAGATTTTCAACCTATATTGCTTCCACGAGTTGTGTCGGTTTGGACTAGACCAAATATCAGGAAGCGATTCATTTCTAAGTAAATCCAGTCTTTTACAACAATTTGCCTATTTAAATCTAAGTACAAACTATTAAAAAGAAATAGGCGCCATAAAAACCTGAACCGAAATACATCATACAAAACATCGAATCAAAAATCTCAGGCCCGCAAGCAATCCCAAAACTACACCGAAGACCTCCCACGTCCATCGCTGCTAAACTTGAAAGACACCAAAAAGAATCTAATAAGCGATGTAAGATCACCCAACGATTCAGTTCCTATTAACGGCTTCTAATCTAACCTATAACTACTAATCCCACCCAAAAATCCAAAATAACAATCATAACAAAAGAAATGGCCTATCACATACCATCGTGAACTGATAAACCCACAACACAAAAGCATTCTCTAACCAAAATAAAGTCTACGGAAATTGAAGTCACTGTGGCACATGCCCTCGATTAGACTTGATCTATCTATCGCGAAAACCAACTCTAACACCACTGGGCCCACTTATGTGAACTCGGTAACTTCCACGGGAACACTTAGCTACCAACATGGTAACTAAAACTACCCATGACTCCTAGACGTAAACACGAAGTCGTACGACCTAGAACACTGTTCTCAGTCCATCGATACACACGACTCGGGCTATCCCATGATATCCTAAGTTTCCATGCAGTCCGGCCCTAGGACATGACCCCGTATTATCCGGACCACACACGTACCGGCGTCACTAAGTAGGATCACACCATAACCAGATTCACCACATGAACCGGTCAGGCAACTGCCTGAGGATCCAATCGGGTCGGAAGTACCAGAACGCTTTCAATCCTAGACTTGCAGGATCTAATGCACCTAGAGTCCTAGTGCAATAAAGTAAACACACAGACTCATTGAGACTCTAACACAGAACACATGACCATCAAGGTCAACAGAAGTAAATACAACAATCAATTATTTTCCCGCAAGTCCTAATCGATCACCACCACCAACCTTATCCGGTTTTATACCGGATTAGGTACTACCAAACTTATCCGGCCCCATAACCAAGATAAGTGTCACATAATAATGTATATCCGGCCCAACACCAGAAAAGACCAACAAGCAAGCATGCACACATCATCAGTCCAACACACAATCACAATAACAATCAAACCTTTAAGTCATTATTAATTTCCCAATTACTTAGTCCGCTATCTTGGGATTAGTGGATTGCTAACCCCATAGACGGCTCACTTAATTAACTTTTTTTAATTAACTTTCCCAGATGTCTCTTTTTTTTAATAAACTCCTCGATTTGTCGGTTTCGGATTAGTAAATTTACTAATCCCCTGACATCTCATTGTTATTAACTTTTATTCATTTAACCCATTAACCCGCCTAATAAATATTAACCAGCCCCGTTCTTTATATTATATTAGGTTTGTTAAGTCGTTTACCGTATTTTAATTCTGTTCTAATTCCCGTATATGGACTCTTTAATATGGTTCTTAATATAGAATACGTGCATACAAATCCTAAACATACTAGTCTAATATGAATGCATCAATCAACATGCAGTTAATGAAAAACGAGCAGTCAAGACTATCTATTTAGCATGCATATATAATCCTAGTCAAATCATTATTAAACCGATACTAATCAGTTATCAATCAATTACGGGTATGAAACCTAAGGCTACGGTTAACAATAATTAACCGACACACAATGGTAGTGTGACGGATGACGAAAATGACGGATACGAACCCCCGAGACCGAGCAACTGGAACCCTAAACTTTTCCCGAACCTCACGAACCAAATCACGAACGCTCCAAGCTCACCCGAACAAAAACCAGTTGTTGACTACGCGCTGACCAGCATTGACCACGGTGTTGACCACAACTGACCGGCCGTTGATCGAGGATGACCGAGCGTTGACCGTTGACTTCTCACCGTTGACTTCCCTTTAACTGAGTTGAATCACACCTGAACCGAACCAAACCGATGCTGAACCAACTCCAATCACAACTGGTTAATCCGGTTGACCCCTCCTTTTTTACTTTGGGTTGAATGAGAGCTAAACCAACTACCAGCACTTAACCAAGATCAATTCAACTCCCCATTAAACCGGTTGGACAATGACGGCCGAAGCAGCTTCTCCGGCGACGTCTCTGGTGTTGACTGGCGGCGGCTGCGCATTGACCGGCGGAAAAAAGGTTCCTCCGACGACTGAGGGAGGATCTCCGGTGATAGAGAGTGGTGATGATGGGGAGTGAAAGCTGAGGAACCATCTACACAAATGAGAAGAGAGGAAGAGGCAGTGGTGACTCGGCCGCGGCTCCAGTGAACTATGGTGGTGGTGATGCGACTGACCGTTGGCGATTGATGAGGAGGAGATGGTGAGTTCAATGGTGAAAATGGCTTGAGGAGATTAGGCATAGGTTTGGAGATATTTAAGTTGCTTGGTGATCAAGTTATGAAGAACATTTGAATGTTCTTGAGGATATTCATATGATGCATGAAGATGAATGAGTTTTGGTTGAATGTGGAGAGAGAGAGGGATGAAGATAGATGTAGGTGAGTGAGTAGATAGGTCAGAGTGTTTTTGGTGATTGATTTCCAGAGAGAGAAAGCACATGCATGAGAGTGAAGTGAAGTAACTAAAACCATGCAATGAATCTAATTTGATTCATTGAATTGTTTGGGGGAGAGGTGGCTCCAGTGATGAGTAGAGGAGAGACACTTTTCTTCTTGGGTATAATCTTCTCCCATAGATTGGCTCCAGCAACTTAAACCGATCCAAAAACTTTGTTCCGTCCCGATGATTCGATTAGCTCATTCTGAGTTTAATTTTATAAAAACCCCCATATCTTCTTCTATAAATTCTCTAAGCCACATTATTAAATACTAGATGATTTATATGCATTTAGCAATTTTAATCACCTTATTTGGACATCTGTAGCTCCTGTTATGAATTTTACAAGTTTTGTCGTTTCTGTCGGTTTCCTTTTCCGATAGTCCGAAAAACTCGTTTAAAGTCCGTTCTTGACACTTCTCATCTTATAAATATTTTCTTTACTTAAAATAGAAACACTTGGCCCATTTCGGCTTCCGGCTCGCATTTTGACAAAAATACCAAAATGCCGCTCATCTTCTTAAAATTATGAAACTGCCACGATTGACTTCTGCCGCCCGTTGACCCAATTTTGAGAGACTGGGTAAGGCAGGTGTGTACAGGCATCGTCGTCATGAGCGACCGTGAGTCGGTAGAATCCGGTACGGATAGTCCATGGCAGCATCCCCTACCATCAGCACAGGGTTCACAGACCTCCGACCGAGCCCCAGTTCCTCTACGTGCACCTGTTGGTGCAGCTGCAGCAGTACATGCTGCCTCAGCACCTCCATCTATGCTCCCTGCATCTCTCAGGGATGATGCATATTTTGACGACCCCTATGTCGGATATCTTGCTTTCTTTGGATCATCGGGTAGCGGACTGCCGTCGTTACCATCTCTTCCACCTATGCAGCAGGTGCCTCTCCCCGAGGTGCCCGCCTTACTGGAGCCATATAGTCCAGGCTACTTCATACTAGACCCATTTCCAGACTTCAGTCTTCCTATGGAGCCCATTGATCTATCCTAGTACTGTGACTAGGAGGAGCAGCTGGCCGAGCAGACCGGCCTACTCGCGGATATCTTGGAGCAGCTTATAGATGCTCAGCAGCAGCCACTTCCTCAGGTTTTCTCCCCTGCACCACCGTCATCGGAGCGGTCTCAGTATCTGTCTTGCTACGCCTGCGGAGGTACTGGGTTTCATTTTCATTGGTGCCCACTTCCGACCGACTCTCGCTACCATGAGCCGTACCAGCCGACACCGCCACCGGCTACATATTGCCGCCTCTGCAGGTGTATCACTCTTGTTGGAGATTTTAGGCTAGGTATTAGAGTAGGCCCATGTAAGTAGGGTTCTAACTCATTTTTGACTGTATATAGATTGGCTTATTATTCGTCACTGACGACTTTGGATTTGTAGCGGCATTTTCTTTTTGGGTATGATGGGTGGCCGCTTGTAGTAGACTTTGCCTAAACTATGTAATAAAAGTTTGATATATGGATATTGATGTTTTGTGTATGTACTGGATGCGGAGTATTTCGATTTATTGTTTCGAGTAACAAAGTAGTTATATTACATGCATGTGATGGTTTGTGAATGCAATACAATTACAATGCGAAAACAAATGATGGTCGGAACAAGCGATCACTCACTAGGACCCATTAGACGACCGCATCGACATTTTCGTGAGGATGATCCGATCAAATGATTGATTGCTTGTTGTGTGATGTTGATTGATTTTTTGAATGTTTAGTTGCGTGTTTAATTGATGCATTGCTTGTTCGCTAGGTTGCTAGCTTTTAATTCTGAATCGCTGCATCTGATTGATCGTAAGGGTATTAGAATGCTATATTTAGCATTGATGCATTGTGTTGGTTCGATCGTTAGAACTGGTAAATATGCATTCTTTTGATCGTTAGGTTGTTAGAAATGCATTGCTTGACCGTTAAGATTATTAGTATGCATTTGTTGATAGCTAGGTTGTTAGATCGCCATTGGGAAATAGTTAAGTTGGTAGGCTTGTCATTTTTGATCAATGCATGAATCATTTCGTTAAGTTGTTAGTAGTATGGTAAGCCTTCATGCATTAGTAGATTTAATAGGAAGCTTATCTTGCGAGGAAGCGGATTTGTAAGGTATTGTTACATAGCCGTGTGTGACCGATGGGTACATGACTAGTTAACAATATCTCTATAAGAAAGTGACATCGTAGGTAAGTTAAAAAAAGATCTAACCACTCCAGTGTATGTGTTTTTAAGTTGTGGTACAGAACGCGATGTATGATGTGATGCGAATACGAGACTGAACCCGAACCCGAGAGACAAGAGAAGTTCAAGGAAGCACGAAAGCGGTGGAGTAGTTGACCCGAGTCCTGTACAAGACAATGTGGGTATCTGGCAGTCAGATTCAGAGCAGGCAGTTGGGTATGATGAGTTAGCAAAGAGATTTGGAACACATCAGTGTCAGTGTTGGATCAATTCTAGGTTACCAGAGGGAAGAACGGTTTTGGAGTCCGTGAAGCGTGGAACTCAGTGAACGAAAAGTTCGAAGCGTATATGATTATAGTGATTCAATTGGATGGAAGGAAATATATCGATATTAGCCGAATATCGATTGGGAGTGGTAAGCATTGGAAGCAAGGCAACTACCGGAATAAAGGACAATTCAGTGTCGCGTGATTTGGGAAAGTCAAAACAAAGTGGGGAAGTCATAAGTTTTGGGTTCAAAGGGTCAGCAATTAGCGCATATGGATTTAGGAATCGGAGTGGAGCAGTTCAGTCAGGATCATTGGTTTTTGGGAAACAGGAGTTGAGTCAGTGAAACAATTATTTGAGGAACCAAAAGTGATTGGGAGTCAGTTTTTCAGTGTGGGGAGTTCAAGATGTCAGTGTGATAAGAGTTTGAGCAATATTGTGTTTCAAGATTCAGTTGAGCATCAAGAGTATAGTTTCAGTTGTTCAAAGTTCGAACATCAGAGCAGTTGGATCAGTTTCAGAGTGGTGACTTGCACGGTTCAGTTCCGATTCGAAGTTTGTCAGTAACAGAGACCTCATGGACCGAACTCCTGTAAGTGGAAAAGAAATTAATACCCTGTTTCACAAAAATGGGTCATCAAGCAGCAGAAAAGTCAACAGAGGCATTTTGGTAATTTCTAAGACTTGAGGGACATTTTGGTACTTTAACCAAAACGGGGAACGAAAGCTAAGATGGAAAAAAATGATTCTTTTTTTAATTAAATAAATCATTTAGAAGACTGAAAGTGGTGGAATTGGACTTTTACAACAGTTTTACGGACTATCGGGATGAAAACCGACAAAAACGACAAAACTGGTAAAATTTGGTACGTGAGCTACGAGAGTCCAAATGAGACGGCATGCTAAATGACTCTTAAAGAGTCTAGTAATTTTTAAAAGAATCTTGAGGATTTATGTCAGAAGCTACAGGGTTTTTGGAGATTTAAAACCAGAATTAGCCAAAATGGACCGAGCTGATAGAACGGAAATTCGATGAATCTACGAGTCTGGAAATGTATTGTATGGAATATTATGAACTCCCTGGAGTGACACTTGTCACTTGTCTCCCCTCATTTGGCCCCACCTCTCTTTTTGGATTCAATGAATTGGTCTTTGATTCATTTATGAATCAATCTAATCACCTCATTCATCACTCATCCATTTTCTCTCAAGAAATTCCACTCACAAACACTCTCTGATCTCTCTCCTCTCACCACCCACGAGCTCCATCTTTTTCTCTCACCATCTTCATCAAAAACTCATCCAATCTTCATCATTCTTTGAAGATCACCAAGAACATGATGAACATTCGTCATGTTCTTCATAACTTGAGCCACAAGCTTCTAAATAGTACCCAAACTAAGCCTAATCTCCATAAACCACTTGCACAGCTGAGATCACCTCATTCTCCTCTCCAATCGGCACCGGTTAGGCTCGCTGCCGCCGCCGGACTTCGCCAGAGCCACCGCTGGTCAACGCCGAGAAAGGGTTGTCGTAAGCTCTTCTCCCTCATGTCACCTCTCCTTTGCCGGTTCTATCATATCCAGCCATCACCGGAGCTATCCATTCACCGGTCAGTCGCCGGAGAAGCTCGTCAGCAGCCGGGCAACGCTCTTCCGCCGCAGTCAACACCGGATAAGTCGCCGGAGAAGCCACCTCAGCCGCCATTTTTTGGCCGTTTGTGTAGGGGTTGGTCAAAGCCGGTTCAGTCTTGGTTTGGTTTCGGTTTAGCTCGGTTTAGTGGTGGTCAACTCGGTCAATGCAAGGTCAACGCTTGGTCAACGGTCAATGCCGGTTCAGCCTCGGTCAACGCTTGGTGATCGGTCCGGTTTAGTTTGGTTTGAGCTCGAGATTGCATTGGTTCAGTCTTCTGGTTCTGGAAAGGTTCGAGTTTAGTAGCAGTTAGGTCTCAGGAGGTTCAGAGTCCATCACACCGACATCCGTCACTTCCATCACACTGTGAGTCGGTTAAATTGCATTTAGTTAAGACATGTAGACCCGATAAACTTAAGTCGTAGTTCTAGGGTTGCATGCTTGTCTGATTAACTTGATTATTTGGGTTATTTGATTGATGATTGGTTAATTGATTAATTGGTTAGGTTATTATATTCATGCTAGACGGTTCGTATTGATCTTTTGTATCGTTGGTTGATTATTAATTAATGCATTCATATAAATGGCATGAATAGGACATCTATGCATATATACGATAGTATGAACGTACTTATGAACCTATGTACGATGAATTAAGAGTAATTTAAAATATGAAATAAAATACATAACACATATAGATTATAATAATAGGGTGGGTTAATAATAGATAATGGGAGTGTTATCGGGATAAATGGATTAAATTAAATAACAATGATATGTCAGGAGATTAGTAAATTTACTAATCCAAAACCGACAAATCGAAGAGTTTACAAAAGATATGTAGGAAAGATGAATTAAAAGGTGTCAAATGGTAATGAGCCGTCTACAAAATTAGTAAGCTACTAATCCCAAGGTAGGAGACTAAATGAATTACAAGATGAGATTAAAAGTAAAGGCATGTTTAATTAAGTAATTGATTGTGTGTTGTTGGATTTGATGTTGTGTGATGGTGTGCAGGCTTGTTTGTTGGACTACTCCGGTGTTGGGCCGGATAGTCCGTTGTTTGCGGTGTTTGGTCAATTCTGGTGGTTGGATGGATAGACATGTTGTGTGATACTTACCTCGGTCACGGGACGGGGTACGTTTGTTAGTTACGTGATCCGGTATAGAACCATATAAGGTTGGTGGTGTGGAGGTGGATGATTAAGACTTGCAAGATAGATCGGGTTTTGTGTTTATTTATGTTCGACCTTGTCAATCTTGCTTGTTGTGTAGAGTCCCAGAGAGTCTGCTTGATTTATTCATTGTTCTCAGGACTCTAGAGTGCGTTAGATCCCGCAAGTCGAATGAAAGCGTTCCGGTACTTCCGACCCGATTGGATCCTCGGGTAGTTGCATGATTAGTTCACGTGCCTTCGGGTGGTGAATCTGGTTATGGTTTTAACCTACTGAGTGAAGCCGGTAGGTGTGTGGTCCAGAGAATACCGGATCATGTCCTAGGGCCAGACTGCATGGAAACTTAGGCCATCAAGGGGTTGCCCGAGTCGCTGTGTATCAATGGACAGAGAACAGTGTCCTAAGTCGTAGGACTTCATGTTTATGTCTAGGAGTCGTGGGGTAGTTTTAGTTACCTTGGCGGTAGTTAAGTGTTCCCGTGGAATTTACCGAGTTCGCATAGTTGGCCCATTGGTATTAGTGTTGTTCTGCATTAGATAGATCGATTCCGATCGAGATCATGTGCTGCATTTGGTCTCGATTTATGTGCTTCCTTTCTTTGTTAGAGAATGCTTGTGTGTTGTGGAGCTCATCACGTCTTGGTGGCACGTGATCAGCTATTTATTTATTTTGATTGTTATTTTGGGTTTTGGGGCGGGATTTTCTTTAGTAGATTCTAGAAGCCTTTTAGTGGGAACCGACTCGCTGCGTGATCTTATTGGTGTAGTTCGTGATAGATTTTTGACCTTAGTTTGATTTGATTGTATTGGTTGGGTTTATTTCGGTTCGGGTTTTATGGCGCCTATTGATTTCTGATTGTTTTGGAATTAGATTTAAAATAGGCTAAAAGACTTAAAACACTTAGAAATGAAATTACTTCCATGATATTTGGTTTAGTCCGAACCTAGACAACCCGTGGAAGAAATACTGGTTGAAAAGTCTTGTATTGTGGAAGCGAGGTAAATGGGGTTAAGGATGGTTTGGTGCGAGCCATTGTCTCAAACCGGACTGTCTATGGCTTCTTATTGTGATAAACTTTTCTCGTTTGGCCTGTTCGGGTTCAATCGGTCATGTTCTTGGTTGATTTTTGACCGGTCATCTTGACGGTCAGCTTGACGGTTAGCGGATAACTGGAAAGGGGTGTTACATAGACCACTAACATCATATCGCCTATTCGTGAATCCGTGGATACATACAATGAGCCCCACTATCCACCTAAAAATAAACATTTGACGTGGCCCTTGCTATCCATTGGAAGCGTCTAGCGTGTGATATGAACGTGACAGTGTCCACGAATAGCTGATACTGTGGATACTTAGTCTAGACTGTCCACTCGAAACTTTCGTATTAAGTCCAATTTTTTTTTTGAATTCCGGTACATCAACCGATTATATCTCCGGCTCGGACGGAATTATGGGAGAGTCTCCTCGAGTTGTTTTGTTCTTGATTTAAATCTTCATTGACGGCAGAGTCAATCATATGAATTGAAAGAGTCTATTTCAAATCTCCGGCGGCAGTGGTGTAGATAACCGGCGGTTGAGAACAGTGCAAGCTCATGTTGCTCGGAGAAGGAGGCCGGTTGTGTTGTTTTTGTCATTGTCTACGCGAGGACGGTGGAGAGGTAAAGCGTAGGCATGGATCTCAAAGTTTATTTTGACGAGTTTTGAATTGTGTTTTGATTCGTTATGGTTCGGTGGGTGGTTGCATGTCGGGAAATACTATGTATGTTGCCATCCTGGTCTTGGGTGAGGATGGTGATTCCTCATGACTGTGTGCCTATCTATCGGCAATGGAGTTTAGTTCATGACTGGATAGACTGACTATTCTTTGGCGGTAGAAGGCCTCTTCTAAATTTGGTTTGGCGAGAGGTTTTAAGGCTATGAATCATCTGATCTGAACATTATTCGCCGTTTGGTCGTTGGGTTGGCTCACAAGCGTACAATCGTGCCTCTGGAAGAAGCATAATAGAATCACACATGATTCTGTTGCGATATTCAAGCTGAGATATTGTTAATACTTTCGAAATGTATAGCTCCTATTATTGTGTATCTGTTGTAACAAGAATGGCTATTTAACGCCACTGATTATTCAATAGAAATCAAGGAGAATTCTCCAATTTTATGGTATTAGAGCCACACCAAAGCTCCTGATCCGATTCTTCTTCATTTATCTTCTCTCAATCCCTCTCTCTATCTTTTTTTCTTCTTCTTCTCTTTTATTTTTTTCTCATTAGCTTCGTCGATTATCATGGCCGAAGTACCTGCTCCCGCTGATAGGACTTTTGGGGTCACGAATATCAAGACACACATTATGATCAAACTTGATTTCGATGACCACAATTATGATGCCTGGCGCGAGCTATTTCAGACACATTGTCTGACATTTGATGTCTCCGTCCATCTCGATGGTTCTCTTGTACCCAATGGAGATAATGATCTCGTTTTGCAGAAACGATACGGATTGGTGAAGCTTTGGATCTACGGAACGCTCACTGAACCGCTCTTCAAATCAACTTTCAGAGCAGAGGGTACTGCTCGTGATGTGTGGTTGCGGATTGTAAACCAATTCCGTAACAATAAGGAAGCTCGGGCAATCAAGCTGGACAACGAGCTGGGCACTTGTGAGATCGGCGATATGACCATTCAAGCATACTGCCAGAAGATCAAATCCCTGGGTGACTTATTGGCAAACGTTGATGCTGCGGTAACAGAACGTAATCTCGTGATGTACATGTTGAATGGTCTTAACGACAAGTTCGATAATATTATCAATGCGATCCAACACAAGGATCCATTCCCATCGTTTGACAATGCCAAGAACATGCTTGAAATGGAAGAATTGAGGGTTAAGAAGGCTCACAAGATCACTCCATCTAACTCAGACAACTCGTCCTCATCAACGTCGTTAACAGCTTCTGAGACGCCAGCAAAACAAGGGGGTTCACGTCCATAGAATCAGCAGCGTTTTAACAACTCTCGTGGATGGAAGAACAATCGTGGACGGGGCAATTATCAGAACCGTCAGAGTTACCAGCATTGGAACTCACCACCTTGGTTTGGAGCGATGAATCCATGGATGCCTCCGTATCAGCAGTGGCAGTCGTACCCAATGTGGAACGGACCTCGGTCGAGCACACATATGCCGGCTGTGCAGCAATCTTCCAGTCAGGCTCAGTTAACTGAGTTAGCGGCGTCAAGTATCTACTCTCAGGCGTATACATCAGACACGTTCCCTGACCCAGCTGGAGCAGATTGGTATATGGATTCCGGAGCAACTGCACACCTCTCTACCTCGGCACGTATACTCTGTTCTAATTTTAAGCCTAGCACCAAGCCACCAGTCATTGTCGGTAACGGTTCATCTCTTCATGTTCATTCGATTGGCTCTACTGTCCTTGACTCGAACTCTCGCCCATTATCTCTCTCAAATGTTCTAGTCACTCCGCAAATTGTTAAAAATTTGATATATGTTCGTCAGTTTACGACAGATAACTGGTGTAGCGTTGAATTTGATCCTTTTGGTTTTTCTATGAAGGATATTTGAACTCGCAAAACACTACTCCGCAGTGACAGCACCGGAGATCTTTATCCGATTCCAGCTCTTCTCAATAAAAGCTCAACTTCTTATGCTCTTTTGGCTTCGTCTCCAACGCTTTAGCACAAGAGGCTGGGTCATATCAATAATACGGTTTTAAAGTCTGTTTTCTCGAATAATTCTGCTCTCTGTAATGGCGAGAGCCTTCCAAGTTTCTGTGAACATTTCCAATTGGCTAAATCAAGAAAGTTTCCTTTCCATAAATCTGAAATACAAATATTTGCCCCTTTTGAAATTGTTCATTCCGATGTATGGACATCTCATGTTCCAAGCATCAGTGGGATTAGATATTATGTTCTTTTCTTGGATCATTACTCTCATTTCCTTTGGGTTTATCCTCTACGACGAAAATCTGATGTCTTCTCTAAATTCTTACACTTCGCCGCCTTCATTAAAACTCAATTCGGAGCTGAGATCAAATCATTCCAATGTGAAAATGGAGGGGAGTTCGCAATGTCCAGTTTGAACAATTTTTTGATACTCATGGCATTTCAGCTCACTTCTCCTGCCCCCACACGTCACAACAAAACGGAAAATCAGAAAGGATGATCCGTACTGTGAACAATGCGATAAGGTCACTCCTATTCCAAGCTCAGCTCTCGCCATCATACTAGGTTGAAGCCTTACACACGGCAGTGCATATTCTCAATATCATGCCATTCAAAACCGTATTCCCTATTATGTCTTGTTCAATAAAAAGTCATCCTATGAGCATCTAAGAGTCTTTGGCTGCCTCTGTTTTCCTAATCAGAACCATTCTAATCTTTCGAAACTTTCGGCTCGATCCACTCCTTGTTTGTTTCTCGGATATCCATCGCAACATCGAGTATACTGATGCTTAGATTTGAAATCAAACAAGATTATCATTTCATGTCATGTCACTTTTGACGAAACCAAATTCCCAGCTGCTTCTATATTGCATTCTTCGGGTTCTTCTTATCACTTCCTGGAACCTGAAGATGAGCCTTCGTCCCTTTTCAAATCGATTCTGCAGTATTCTCCTGTCGAATCGCAGCTACATGTTCAGCCTCTTAATACCAGTTCACAGCCAGGTACTTCTCACTCACGCAAGAATGTGCCACTTCCAACTCCTCATACGAAGTCAACTAGATCAAAATCTGGTATTGTCAAAAAGAAACAGATCTTGTCTCTCACAGCTTCTTCCATTTCGCCTCTACCAAAAAGTCATATCCATGCTCTTTTTGATCCTAACTGGACTCCGACAATGACTGAAGAGCATGAAGCTATGCTTAAAACAAAGACATGGAGTCTTGTACCTCGCCCAAAAGATACAAATATTGTTCGATCCATGTGGTTGTTTAAGCATAAATATGATGCAAATGGAAATCTGACACGCCATAAGGCGAGACTTGTTGCTAATGGTAAATCGCAGGAAGCTGGAGTAGACTTCACAGAGACATTCTCACCTTTTGTAAAGCCTGCTACCATTCGGATTGTGCTGCATCTTGCTGTCCCTCGGGAATGGCCAATTCATCAGCTGGATGTGAAGAACGCATTTCTTCAAGGTGTGTTTATGCATCAGCCTTCCGGCTTTGTGAATCAGAAGCTTCCCAAACATGTTTGCAGATTACATAAGGCAATCTATGGACTTAAACAAGCACCAAGGGCTTGGAATTCAAAGTTTGCGAATTATCTAACATCCATTGGTTTTGTTCAAAGCCAAGCGGATACATCACTCTTTGTTTTCAGGAAAGGATTAGAGATGGCGTATATACTCCTATACATTGATGATATCATCCTCACTGCATCAGCTCATTCTCTGATTCGACAAATTGTGGATAAGCTAAAGTCTGTTTTTCCAATGACTGATATCGGGAAGCTAAGCCATTTTCTGGGTATCAAGGCTCAATTCAACGACAGTGGGCTGTTTTTAAGTCAGAGTACATATGCCAGGGACATCATTACTCGCGCTGGAATGGCTGAATGCAAGCCAGTTTGTACACCGGTTGACCTCAAAGCGAAGTTCTCTGATGAAGAAGGCGAGCCAGTCTCAGACCCAACCACTTACCGCAGTCTTGTCGGGGCCCTACAGTACCTTACGTTATCCAGACATCGCCTATGCAGTGCACCAGATATGTCTGTACATGCATCTTCCCCGAGCACCTCACCTGCAAGCTTTGAAAAGAATCATTCGGTACCTCCAAGTTACTGTATCTGACGGCTTGCAACTTATCAAACTCTACACTCGCAGCGTATTCAGATGCAGACTGGGCAGGATGTCCGGACACAAGACGTTCCACTTCAGGATACTGCGTTTTCCTAGGACCATCATTAATCTCATGGTTTGCCAAGCGTCAGTAAACGGTATCACGATCTAGTTCGGAAGCGAAGTACAAAGGCGTAGCAAATACATTAGCTGAACTGACATGGATTCGCAATTTGATGAAAGAGCTTCACAGTCCGGTTGATAAAGCCTATGTCGTATACTGTGACAACATAAGTTCAGTTTATATGGCTTCTAATCCGGTGAAACATCAAAGAGCGAAGAATATTGAACTAGATATTCATTTCGTCAGAGAAAAGGTTCAGATTGGTGAAGTAAGAGTCATCTATGTACCATCAATTTCACAATTCGCAGATATATTTACAAAGGGCTTGCCGGCATCTTTGTTCAATGAATTCAAGACCAGTTTAAGAATTCGTCAATCCGATGCTTCAAATGAGAGAGGATAATAAAATCACGCATGATTATGTTGCGATATTCAAGCTGAGATATTGTTAATACTTTCAAAATGTATAGCTCCTATTATTGTGTATTTGTTGTAACAAGAATGGCTATTTAATGTCACTGATTATTCAATAGAAATCAAGGAGAATTCTCTAATTTCAAAGGAGAGGTGGGGGAAGCTCGCTTGTTTCATCCTACGACGGAGATGGATATCCCGTCAAAGGTTGAAAGTTCGAGTGGAAGCTCAGATCCTCTTTGTTATCCACCAATGTGGTGGCGATGTGGTTTGTCTTTACCTATTTTACATTATAGTTTTTGGTTTATTTGTGGTTTCCTCTTAGATTTATTTGTCTGTTATTTTTTGTTTTTTTGATTTGGGTTAGCCGGATTATTGTACGTCGATGATCCTTTTTAGATAGAAAGTTATACAATATAATATTATTAAAAAAATGTTCGTATAATGACACCATAACAGTATAAATGATTTATAAGTCTTAATCAGTATTTGAGTTTGTTTTAAATGTAGATAAGATAAGGAGAGTGGTGGTGTCTAGTCTACGACCTTGGACCGACCATGGTCTACCCATGAATAATAATTTATAATTTATCAAAAATGAAAAAAAAAATGTCAATGATTTGTGTTCATAGCTCGATGTAGATCATAAAGTAGGTTAGGGCATGTGTCACTGCTAATTTTATTTTCTTCCACTAAACCATACATAATTAATTCATTTTTCAATTTAACTTTTCTTTTTACATGAAAAGTCTCAAGAACCCAAAGAAAAGTAAACCTTTTACCCTTTTAATCACTGGATCAATCATGTCTAGTACTGTAATTTTACAACGTAACTTAAAACCAAAAAAGAAAAAAAAATGTTTAGTCTTCTTTTGTTTTGGTTCTAAAAATGGGTCTAAAGTTTGACGTATAAAGAGGCCAGTGAAAATACATTAACTAAGAATAAAAAGATTAGTTTTTGGAGTATTATATATTTTTCAAAGTAAGGGTATGTTTTCGGGATCAATCAAAATAATATTTAAAGAAAGAGTCGTTTTTTCCGTTTGCCGTTTTTGGCCGTCGATTTTGTCGACAGTCGAATTATTTTTACCCTTATTTATACTCTCCAATCTCGTATCGATTTTTGCTTTGTTGTTTCTCTTCCGATTGTTTTCGAGATCAATAATTCTGATTAATATCGGGTTTCTTTTCTTCGCCGTTTGGCGAGTTTCACGATCTACTTTCCCGGTGATTTTCTTTGGTCAGCCAATCGATTATCTTCAGGATCGTTGTCTCTGGTGATTACTGGAATTAATTGTTCGTCTGCTTATCCCCTTGCTCGAAATCGCAGCGATGCAACGATGGCACGTGCATATCTCTCTTCAAGTCCGCCGGCGACGAATCTTCTTAGTGCTCTGGAGTTTTATGGCGAGGCTTGTAAGCAGCATCTTTTTCTTTATGCGGTCTTGATTAGCAAACTTTTTGGCGGGATGTTGATCAACAAAGGCTCCTGCTTGGTTTTGGTTCATGCTTCAGTGTCGACGGTCGGCCAAACTCTAGCTCCGGTGTTGCATGGTGGCCACGTTTATGGAGATGATGTGTGTCCTTTCTCCCTCGAGTTGATTAAACGTGATCTCGGCCCATTTTGACCCCTTTGTTTTCTACGAACTTTGTAATTGGATTTCAGTTTTTGTATGTTCGACCCATTTGGGTCTGTTTAATAAAATTACCGGTTGACAACAAAAAAAATCAAAATAATATTAATGTAAATTTGAAACAACAAATGTTGATCAATAGAGTTAAAATATTTAAGCATGAAAATGCAAATTTTGTTAAAGTCTTGATTGCTAACCTGCATAATGATATAATTGTTTAAAAAAAAAAATACAATTCCGCAAAAAAAATATCAATTATTTAAATTTGTGAAATAAAAAAAAGAAAGTGAAAACATATGATTGTGTTTTTACTGAAAAATAGAAGAAAAAAATTTATTACACAAAAAACAACTCTTAAGTAAGTAGATTATTTGCAAAATTAATATTTTATTTTAATTGATAATTCACGGAATGATGAAATTATGTCTAAATAAAAACGCACTAAATTCATATAAATTTCTTTTTCATTTCGTGTTGTATGTACAATTATAGATCAAGCGAATGATAAATAAAATCAGTGTTCAAGAAAGCGCTAGGCGCTAGTCGGGCGGTGACCCACCGCCTAGCGCCTAGAACGCCTACTCGGGGCCTAGTCGGCGCCTAGGCGTTATATGTATTTATAAAAGAAAACGATATATATTAGATATATTATATAATCTATGTCATATAATTCACATATTCTTAGTCTAAAAAAATAGATTAAAACTCAAAGTACATCGAAATAACAAAAAGAATATTAGCTAAATTTATCAGCACACGACATTTACTATCAAATCTGTTAAATTTATAATATTTTTTATTGATAACCATTAATTTATGAAGTAAAAACTTATAAATTCAGTTATATGTAATAAAATTTTAAAATTATACCGAAACAAACATGAAAATTAAAAATCAAATGATAATTGGTTAAAGATTGTGTGTAGCCGCCTAGGACCGCCTAGACCCGCCTAGGACCGCCTAGACCCGTCTAAATCCGTTTAATAACATAAACGCCTAATTCGAACGCCTAGGAGGAAATCGCCACGGTCAAGGACCGCCTAGCGGCTAGGCCCCGCCTAGACGGCCGCCTAGACCGATTTTTAGAACACTGAATAAAATAGAGATGGATTAATTACGTACTAGTTTACTTGTTCGTAAACCATTCCTACATTTCAAAGCCTTTTTCTACAACACACATGAAAACATACCGTCTAGATATTTGACAATGCTGTCACAAAAATAGAAACCAATAAATTACAGATTCTGATCCGTAAATACAGTACAATTATAAGACTGAGTAGTGACATAAAAACAATGAAAATCAATTACATCTCGTAGAGAAAAATAGTGAGTGCACTAAAGCGAATTCAAACATGTCTTCTCACTATCTCGAGAAACGTACAAAATTATAAACTTATAATCTCCTCTTTCTGCAAGCTTTTCACACAACTGTTAGAAAGTATATTAATATTTGGCCCACCTTTCTTTTACGAAAACACAAAACCAAAGGATTATATAAAAGTTTCCCAATATAAAAAGCAGAAAAATGAGAAAACGGTAACAATAATTATAAAAAGGACAGACTGCTCTATGTGCTTCTGTGTAAGTGTAATATTATTATAATCAGAGTAAAAAGACAGAAACTTTTGTTTTCTCTGTTTTTTTTTTTCACTAGCGGTAGGGTTTTGCATTATAATTATTAATTATTAATTTCATTTTTTAAGTTCTGAATTTATATAAGTTTCAAATATTCACACAAAGAGAGAAAGATAATAGAGTTTCTTCTCTCGTCCGCAATCCCTCTCTCTCTCTCTCTCCTTCTTCTTCTGCTAGGTATTTTGGATTTTCTTCCTCGGCTCTTACTTTGTAATTAATTTTTTTTCTTGATTATCTTGTTTTCATTGTTCTGTGTAGTTCTTGTTGGATTTATTTTATGTTTTTTGGAGTGTTGTTAGTAAAAAGCAAAGCCTTAAAGCTCTTCTTGTTCATGTGTCTGAAACGAACAAGAACAAAAAGTCTGTTTTTTTTTTTATGTTCAGCTTTCAAACAAACTTTCTCTCCATCTCTTGGATTTTGGGTCTTATTATTATTTTTTGATGAAAGATTGTCTCTTGGGTTGAAGCCAAACAAGAGAGAGCTAATTAAATACTTATAGAATTATGGGTTTCACTAATTTCTTGGATGTTTCTGCTTAAATCTTCCTCTTTGCTAGTTTTCCCACTACTCTTTGTCTGATACACACATAGATCTGAGAAAAAAGTTTGTATTTTTTGTATTCTTCTTTAAGGTTTTACTAGCTATACGGATGATGATGAACAAAGATATGGTATTTCATCAACAACAAGTGGAGGAAAACATGTCGAATCTAACATCAGCTTCAGGAGATCAAGCAAGTGTGTCGTCTTCAGGGAACAGAACTGAAACTAGTGCTGCCTCCAACTTTCACTACAACATTCATCCTAATAATCAGCAACAAGAACAGTGCTTTGTTCCACAATCATCATCTCAAAAGAAGAAGAGAAACCAACCAGGCAATCCAGGTAACATTTTTTAGTTTTGTTATGAAACTAAGAAAAAACGAATCTTTCTTCATATTTTGGACGTTTTCGTGCTAATTATTTGGTTAATTATGGGTCTTCTAAAAAAAAGAATATTCTTATTACCCTTTTGAATTTTGTCCTCTTTTTCGTCTCTATTATTAATAAAAATCCAAACTTTATTAGTTGTTTCTTCCAAATTCCTTATTTTCTGAAATGGGTTTTCGTTAAATGATTTTCTTGGTTTAATGGAAAACAGCAAACCCAAAAAGTATTTGTTGTTACTATATATATTAAGCAAATTTCAATCGGTGTTACTTTTTGATCAGACCCAGAAGCAGAAGTGATGGCTTTATCACCAAAAACACTAATGGCAACAAACAGATTCATATGTGAGATCTGTAACAAAGGTTTTCAAAGAGACCAAAACTTGCAACTTCACAAGAGAGGACACAATCTACCATGGAAGCTCAAGCAAAGATCAAACAAAGATGTGATAAGGAAGAAAGTTTATGTCTGTCCTGAGCCAAGCTGTGTCCATCATCATCCATCAAGAGCTCTCGGAGACTTAACAGGAATCAAGAAGCATTTCTTCAGAAAACATGGCGAGAAAAAATGGAAATGTGATAAGTGTTCGAAGAAATATGCTGTGCAGTCAGATTGGAAGGCTCATGCTAAGACTTGTGGCACTAAAGAATACAAATGCGACTGTGGAACTCTCTTTTCTAGGTAAAACATTTAATTTCATATATATTTATTTATATAGAACTGCATTTGATGAAACTTGTGCATTCATACGTTAGTCTAAGGTTTATATATTTACAAGGAAGAAGACAAGAGTGATGGTGATGAAAGTTTAGATGTGTGGTGTAATGTGATAATGAGTGACACATATAGTATATGGTACCATCTGTTGGTATTATGAGTAGTTTCATTTAATTTTCAATAGGACAAATTAATTAAGTAGCTCAAAGAATCTCCATTTAAACAACTATTTATTGTGGTACTGGTTTGTTAATATTTAGATTGTTATATTCACGACAAAAAAAATATTTTTCTGTCTTTCTTGAGTCTAATAATAAATAATTTCTTTATACGGTTTACATTTATTGCATACTGATCTATAATCTTATTATTCACACGTGACACACCCCACAAATAATGCAGCGTATCCTCCTTCGGATGGACCTACAAAACTTCACAAAAAGCTTTTTTGATTAATTTGAAAGTAATTGTTAATGTGTATAGTCCGGTTTATATCCGGTTTAGAATTAGATTGATATGTTGATTTCGTTTGGTTACATGATTAGTAATTGCATAAGAACTTAAGAAGAATAAGAAATCATTTTGCCAATTCTCTTTGTTCATATTTTTTAATAGTAATATAAAGTTTTTTTGGTGTTTTATTGTAATTTGTGGAATATTTTGCAGGAGGGATAGTTTCATAACTCACAGAGCATTCTGTGATGCATTAGCAGAAGAGAGTGCAAGAGCCATACCAAACCCTATTCTCATCCAACCTTCTTCATCTCCTCACCAAACTCAACAGAACATTAACTTCTCTTCTTCCACACAAAACATCATCAGCAATAATGGTCAGGAATTTTCTATGAAGCAAGAAGAACCACACCATCACTTCCAAAACATCCCTCCTTGGCTGGCCTCTTCAAACCCTAACCCTAGTGGCAATAATGGTAATTACTTCCCACTTGCTTCTTCTTCTTCTGCAACTGCAACCACCGGAAGACCCAACTTTCACCACCCATCCCCGGCTATGTCAGCCACAGCTTTGCTCCAGAAAGCAGCACAAATGGGTCACACAAAGTCAACAACTACGCCGGAGGAAGAAGAGAGGGCATCGTCAAGGCCAGACGCTTATAATAACCTGATCACGACTACAATGGCTGCGTCGATGATGACGCCACCTTCAGAACCTGGATTCGGATTTCAAGACTACTATATGATGAATCATCATCCTCATCATCACGGCGTTGGAGAAGCTTTCAACGGTGGTTTCATCGCCGGAGACGAGAAAAACGATGTCGCAGACGACGGGAGTGGAGGGGAGACGAGAGATTTCTTGGGGCTGAGATCTTTAATGTCTCATAACGAGATTCTAAGTTTCGCTAATAATCTTGGCAACTGTATCAACACTTCTGCTGCAGAGCGACAACAGCAATATAGCCATCAAGATTAGGTACTAGCATATGTATAGAGATCTTTATATAAAGTTTAAGTGTTCTCGAAAGATAATCATCCTGGTGCAAGCAAGTTTATACCAAAAAAGAAATTTAATTTGATAACTTCGTTTCATGGTCGTCTGTTAGTTAATAAGTGTGTTTATGATTTTACATTTTCGCTTACACATGCAAAACAGAAGAGGCCTCTTTTGCGTATGATTAATGAATGGTCAAAGTGAAATCAACACATGCATTTATTAGTAACGCACTTCAAAGTAAAGTCTGTACGTGCAGAAGACACACGTGTGGGAATTTTTTGTAAAACCAGCACAAAAGATTTCTCCCTCCTTTGGAGAAGAGTGTTTTCTTTACACATTTCAGACATATTATATTTTTATAAAATATATGAAAATGTCCCAATTTAATGTATTATTAATTAGATAAATTTATTTAAATGCATAAAATGAATTTTAAATGAAAGATTGAATAAAGGCTAAGCCACTTTCTTTCTCTCCTTCTTTTCTCTCTTCCTACTATCTAGCTCTTCAACCACCAATCTTCGTTCCGGTCCACGACTCCGGCGATTTAGTCGATGTTCGTCGTTCAGATTATTTTTGTCTTAGGTTAGCTTTTCCTAGGCATCAATATTGTTTCTTTTTGTGTTTTATAATCAACGGATCTGTCGTTTTAGGGTTAATAAATCCGACGCTTTGTTCGGTTTTCTTTCCTGATGCTTGTCGGGTTTTGCTTTTCCTTTTCTAAATCTTCCAATTGAAATTTTTTCATGTCGGATTTAGTTTTCCGAGTTTGTTCGGAGTCGGCTTTCCGGCGGTGTGCCGGATTTTGCTTTTCTTTCATCCAGTTAATCGACGGTCATATCCTAGCATGCAACTCCCTGCGATCTCTACGGAAATGCAGCTTGATTCACTTTCATACAAATTAATTTCTTCATCGTCATGTCGACGATCTGATTCCGACGAATCTTTTCAAATCCAAGATGAAGCTTTCGCATTTGGAGGCGAGTCGAGAAGAAAAACACGTTTATTTCTGGTACTTTTTTTAACGCGGAAACCTGGAGACCTGCAAGTTTTGAATCGGTAGTATCTGGCGTGAAGGATTCCGGCAAGAGTTTCAGAATCCGGCGATGATGCGGTGTTGTCTCGTGGAGCGACCAGTGTCAACGTGGCAAGCATTCAAGCCTCTTACGTGTCTACGAGTACACGTAGCCTTTGTGATTCCGTCAACAATCAGTATAATGGGTTCTTGATGGTTTTAACCTTATTCAAAGTGTAAACGGGGTTTGTAATTGGATTATGTACTTTTGCTAGTAAGCCCAATGGGCTCTTAATAAAACTCTTTGCCGACAAACAAAATGAAAGATTAAATATGAATTTTGTGTAGAAAATGACATTATAACTATAAGCCACTGTTTAACATATAAATTCTTTTAAATCCATTGTAAATTTTATAAATAAATATGTATGATTGAACAACACCCAATTTCAAGAAGGATTTAGAAATCACCAAATGAATAACTACATCTATTCTTTTTTTTTTTGGACAAAAGTTACATCTATTCAAATGGACAATATATTGGTTAATCAACTGGGTAAACGACAAAAAGGAAATTAGCAGTTAGTGATTTAGTTTATATCACTAATATATTTTTATAAGTTCATCAACTCCAGTTTAACATTTTTAACAACCACTTTAGAATTCTATTATTTTTTTATAGTAGTGAATTACAACAAGCATCCACTTTGATAAAATTAAGCTTGTATATTTTATGGATGATTTTAAAATTCCAAAAACGTAGTAAACTTCTTTAACATTTAGAAGTAGGTACAATTGGTATTTAGTTGATCGATTGAAGATTATTAATCTTTAGCACAACAACAAATGCTGCCATGACCTCTAGGACTAGCTTGGCATAAGCCAATGGTCTCCGGCGGAAAGTCAGGCGGTCCACACTGGCTTTTACAGTCTTGGTTGCTGACACACGGACCTTTGTAGACACACTCTGAAGGATGATCACCATTCTCTCTAACATCTATTAAATCACCATAATTTAACAATAGTTTTAGAACCATAAATAGAAAGAGAAATTGAGATATATAATTCTTGATTTTAGAAGAGATTACAAAAACGTATTATTACCTTTTGATTGGGAAGTAATTAGAAGGGAATATACAACGAGGATGACTATAAATTGAAGCTTTGATAGTGCCATTTTATTGGTATGATGTAGTGATCAGTTTTTCTTTCTTTGTTCGTGGTCTGAAGAAAGTAAAGAGGAAGATCATGCCTATAAATACCAGAGAGGGTCAGGTTTAATAACGATATTGTTTATTGTGTGGAGATAATTGAGAAATCTGTTTAAATAAGTCTTTCAAATCTTTGAAAAAGTTATAAAATCTTCCTTATCAAAATAAAAATATATATATTGTATATATGGATCAAATCTTCAAAGGAAATTCAGTTGATCTCATATAAACTTTTTCTTAAAAAAGAAAATCAGTGTTTTAAAAATGAGATATGATAAAAGTAAATATCATACATTCGATTCCAATGGAGGTAGAAAATCAGTGTGAGCTTGGGCTTCTCTCTCTACTTTTAGAGAGAGGTTTTCTCTGAAGCTCTGTCGCCGGAGTTTTTTTCTGATCGGGTCTTCTTCTCACATCTTTATCCTTCAGAAGGTCTGATCTTTTTTTCCCTTACTCGGTGTATTTCGTCGATCGTTTCGTTATCCTCTTGTAGCTTTTCTTGATCGGCGATGTTTTAGTTTGTTTAAATAATATCAGATTTTATTCTGATTTGGGTCTGCTCTCGCCGGCCTGTAGCTTGCTCCGCTTCTCGGAGCTTTCCCGATCTACTGTCTTTGCTCTTTATCCTGTCGCAGGATCCGTTTTTCTTCTTTGTCTTCCTCGGCGAGCTTTCTCTCCTGGAGTAATATCGGTGTCGTTCTCTCCCATCTTCGGCTCGGGAACTTAAAGGCCAATCGATGTTGTGTTGGCCGCCGGCGTCGCTTCCTCGGTGCAAGCTTTTCGGGTTAGCCATCGAAGCTGTTCTGTTTGCGATCCGGGTTCCTTTCGATGGTATCTTTGGTGGACAAAAGCGATCGGCAGCAAGGAATCTTCGATACAGCTTTTGGGTTTGCGGAGCTTGTCGGCGAGTTTTTCACCGGCGGTGGACTTCTGGCGGTTGCATGCCGATGTCCCGTTTCGTGCTTACACGTGTCCGCTTCATCCCTATCTACGCTTCAACCATATTTTTGATTTGGGCTTCGTGGGCTGTATTTGCTGGCCCATTTAATTTCTGTATGGTTTGTAACTGATCCTTGCTGGACCTAGGTCTTTTTGGGTCTTAAAGCCTCTTGATGACAAAAAAAAAAAAATACATTCGATCCCAATGAAATAAGCAGATATAGTGGTTGATATAGGCCACAAGATTAATAATACTTCATTTTTCTCGTTTTTCTTTTCTTAAAACTTAGAATTCTTAAAAAGTCTGCATCTCCTTTGTTTTTTTTTTCTTTTTTGGTTAAACGCATCTCCGTTGTAAAATTTATTTTTCTTGGTGTGAATATAATTTAACATTCATTAAAAAAAAATGAGAAAATATTTTAATTGAGAAACATGCTAGATTAAATAGTCACTATTACACAAAAAACTAGATTTTTATTGATGCCACCAAAAAAAAAAAAAATTAGATTTTTATTTTAGAAGTATGAAAAATTTTATACAGTGATTACACTATTATTATAAACTTTTAACAAGATCAAAATGATCAAAGACTCGATGTCGCACTTAAAAACAATCTTATTGGAAGTCGTTCTTGTTGTTTTCTCTTCAACACCAACTTAATATATTTCAGTGATACACAAAGATGTTATTTGTTTCCTTACTGTTCCAAACTTCCACTTTGGGTTGAACTGAGGGTTAAGGGAAAGATGTTCATCAGAGACCCGCGCTTGGGTCACCGGCATTTGCTGCTACGACTCCAATTTCTCGGGCGGCTCTTGCTTCTTCTTCTTCCGGGAAAGCAACCGAGTCGCCATTCAAGCCGTCAACAATCTCGTCAATCTTTTTGAATTGGTATGGCCACCTGCTGTTGTACAGAAACTGCCTCAGATCAAATCTGTTGTCCTCTGGAGAGTAACTCTGCAACAAAACCCCCCATTGAGTTTTTCTCTCTCAAAGACAGATTCAAAACATGTTTCAGACAAATCTCTGACTAGAAGTAGTACCTCAGCGTGGTAGGACGGTGTGAGGACAGTCATCTTGTGTCGATTGATGGAATAATACTTGAAGAAGTATTTCACTTTCTCAGCTACTTCTGCTGGGCTTAGCTTTGTTCCCCACTTGTAACATAGATTCTACAGAATCACAGACCAATGTCAGTTTCAGTATATTATGATATAGTACATTTGTCTGAAGATCAGAACTAAAACCTTGAACATGGAAACTGGGCCACACCGGAATATCTTCCTCATTCTTCCATAGACTGAAAGCTCTTCATATGTCATTCCCATGTCGACTTCATCAAGCTGTTTTCACAACTCAAGATGTCTGAATGGACGACTTTGATGGCTTTAGCTATAGACTCGCAAACAATTTTGTTATTTACCTGAGAATAGTCAGAACGGATGGGCTCAAGTTCGGCTGTTGGTGGAGCAGCTTCTATGTCTGCCAAGGACTGATAACCGAGATTCGTTGCAGCCCATCTTAAGAACAACCTCAGATCCTGTTTACTGATACTTCCTATGGGATTTATGTCTGCTGAGCTACAATCATACTGTTTCAACCAAGGTAATGAATTATTATCATTAACAACCAAGAGGATGTTCTGCAATCCAAGGTTCTCAACGTATGATCCTCCATCAAAAGTTAAAAGAGATAAGTCCCATCACCTTTGTCAGGTAACCACGAAGTCCTTCATCAACGTTGGAACTGCCTAGAACAAGGTAAAAGCCTGGCTTGCTATGAACCCAAGGCAAGAGAGACGCTAACATAAATGCTAACACCATTCTCATCCGTGCTTGAATGTTCTGCAACCCAAGATTCTCCACGTTTGATCCTCCATCAACCTATACACAAAACCGATAACCATGTCCTCTTCATTTCATTATGATAAAATCAACTGTTTATGTAGGCAATGTACACACATTACCTTATACCGAGGACGCTTGCCTGTAACCGTTTGAAATAGAGATAAAACCGCAGAGACAACGCCGTCTATGCAAACATCAAGATGCCACGCACCGATCTCGCCTGCCAGTTGCTTTGCACGCATTTTTGTCGCCTCAGAACTGCAAAATTGAGATTTAAATAGGGAACTGTTTCATGTTTTCTGCAGCCATAGTCTCTTTGCTACTGCCAACTAATATACCTGTTTTCGGAACCCATAAAGACAGTGTAGAATATTCTCTTGGCAAACTCTTTGCTATCAGTAGGAAACTCTCCATTAGCATAACTCCCAATTCGTTTGGCATCAGTTTTCACTTGCTCATCTCCATTTGCAATCTCTACACAAGAAGAAGATAACACCATCATGTTAGTCTTTTAAATTATTCATGTTCTCGTCCAACAAGACAAAACACAGTTCAACATACCTTTAACAACAAGTTGGCACATGCAGCCAACAATAGCTGCCACGGACGAGCTATCTGCACCACCAGAAAGGGGAAGCAAAAACCCTGAAGCGCCACTTCTTCTCAAATAGTCCCATAGCCAGCAAGCAGGACCAAATGCTATTTCTTCTTGGGGAGAGTGGTACATAATCTACATATAAAGGACTATTAGAATTGGAGTTTTTATACATATAAGTTAACTGAAGCTCAAAGAGATGGAAAGGAATGAAAACCTTCTTCGGACTGCTTAGTGTCATTTTTAGGTTGAAGGATTGTGTCAGCTTATAAGGCACGGATACTGATGATACTTTAACCTTGCAGCTTGCTTGTTCCTGAAAACTACTTATAGATCCGCGAAGACTAGCAACCTTTCTCAGACAACAGAAGCAATATGGTATTAAAAATTTTTTTTTTCATTAATATATCAAGAAACAAAGAACGTAAGCCAAAGGTTAACTGTGGTTACCGCATCTAGATCCACTTGGGAAATGATAACTTCCACGTCCTTCAACGAGAACTGTGAGCCTTGAGCGACAACATCCCCGTTTACAACGACACATGCACATCCATCTACACTTGTGTTAAACATGAATAAATTAAGATGGTCGTATCTAAGATTTACTCAAAAATAACAAGATTCTTTGAACATACCGTAATATAAGCGGCCACCATCGCACCCCTGTTGATTACTGTACATATATACCCCACCCCGAGCGTGAGTAGCCCCCATGAAAGCATTCAAACGAATATCTAGCTTTCTTAGTTGGTGATGACTCCCACTTGCATTCATAAATACTTCAACCCCGTTCAATGCAAGCTCAGCATGAGGAGGGACTGGACTAAACAGTTCCTCACAGACTTCGGCTGCAACAGCTCTGATACGAAATATAATAGTTGACACAGTTTAGAATCGCAGACAAATCATCGGCACCGTTATTGAAAGGAAGCATTAAACCCAAACTTACGTGTCGATAAACTGGACGTAACCATAACCGAAAGGGACTGATTTCTGTGACAAAGCCTCTGAAATTTCAATAGGGAGCTGAAATTCCTCGAGCTCTCCTCTCTGCTTCCAAGCCGTGAACCACCTCAGCTCCCTATAGTTTCCATCGTTTGCGAGCCACATTTTTGGTCGAATCATGATGATTCTTTTGTTCATACAGAGAACCTGACAATTATACCGCTCTGCTCCTTTAATCACAGGCATTCCTATGCTACATAATATTCCATCCGTCCATTCACCAAGCAGCAATTCCTTCAAACACTCCCACCTGAAAGAACATATTCAATAACATCATGAGTACCAAACCACACAAGCGATTCGTCATCAAACTAAGATGAGAAACATTACGCGTGAGTGACGGTGTCCAGCTCCAGGAAGTGATCCTCGCAGCCATAACCAGTGATCTCGAGCTCGGGTCCGAGCCTGATGACAGCACCAGCGGCTTTTGCCTCGGCGATAGAAGCCTTAATTTTCTTCATGTTGCATTCGAATTCCATGGCCCATTGGTTCAAGTTACACGTCGCGACCTTCAACAGCCTCATTTTCGTCACTTAACAAGAGTACTCTACATATAGTATAGCGTATAAACTGTTAACTTAACTGAAACAATATAATTGACTTAATCAACCAAAACAAAATGTTAATGAAAACAATGTAGCTGACGTGGGATACACGGCACCTACTTAATCAGTTAATGACAACAACAACGTATATGTTTCTAAACCGAACAAGGTTCTCTGAAGCCATTGCACAAGTTATAATTTAGTCAATCTCCGTATTAAACACAAAACATTGCAATTCCATGTTCTTACCAATCCAAAACAAACCAAAAGCATGATGATAAATATCCAAACATCAAAATCAAGACAAAATTAGCAAAATTCAAAACATCATGATCAACAACAACAAAAAAAAACCCAGCAGATTTAGCTCTCTATTTGAGCATTAAGAATTGCTATCGTTTCTAAATATACAAAATACATGCTGCCATTTCCAAGAGAAGACTCTATACAAATCAGAAATCAAAAAGAGCCGAAACTATATGCAATTGGATGCCAAAACATATGAAATTGGGTCAATGAAGACAAAATCGAGTAGATCAGCGATTAGAAACTCAAATGGAGCGGGAACAGAGATACAAATTAAAGATGGAACAATCACGGAAAAACAGAAGTCGAATACCATTCACACCCTTTTAATCGAACACAAAAGCAGAAACAGGGAGGACAAAGTGAAACAAACCTTGGATGCTTGTCTAAAGCCTTAGTGTCGATCTCACTGAATTTACGACTTGAAGAAAAGCACCGAGAGTTTCTTCACACGCTGGAGAGACACGACGGAGCCAGCTTTCCCGGCGTTGGAATTGTTGGAACATAATTTTATACAATAAAGCATTTGGGCTTTATAAAATATGTGTGTGTATGAATGAGAAATAAGTTGGGCCATGGGCTCATGAGCCATAATATGTTGGCATATTTTAATGAGGAAGAAGTGTATAAAATATCCCACATTGCTTAGATGAGAAATTTATCACTTGTATATATATGGACATTTTCATGTCATTGTTCAAATGGTTGGACTACACTATGGAGTGTGAGAGAGAGGTTGGAAAGACCACACGCGCGCGCCGCCGCCGCCCCCGTGCCGGGCCGGGCTTGGATCTTGGGTCTTGGGTCTTGGGTCTTGGCCCCGAAGGGGCTCCGCGCGCGTATTATTATTTGCGGAAAATTTTGATAAACCAGAATCAATTATTTAATGGTTTAATCTATTAATCGAATTGGTCTGGTCGATTGGTTTAATCAATATTATTTGGCTTTGGTTTGTTGGTTTGTTGTCGCCAACCGGTTTGGAGAATATGCTCGGTATCTTCTCATCCGAGTCGCGTAACAACACTAGCCGAGTCTTCTCCACTAGCCGAGATATCCGCGCACGTGCAACTTCCCACCTCATCTTGCGGCACACGCTGAGCCACTCCATTTCAAACGAGATCGTACTCGTGCTTCCTCTATAAAACCGAGCATTAGCTCGTTGTTTATTTTTATGCTTCAACGCATTTTTAAGTTCTCAAAACATAACACAAACGTAAAGTATTGTTCCTCAATCTCTCTATTTATTTTGTTTATAACTCGAGAGTATTCGTAGTCTTTCGTTCGTTGGGAACGTTTTACGAGTGATAGCGTAAACGTTTCGATATCGGTTTTATCCTGGGATTCGATTATCACAACAGAACCGCCTCACTGCGGGTGATAATTCGAGTTAAGGAAAGAGACTTCATAGTCTCGACTCCGTTCTGTTTCCTTAACCTCATTTCTTACGTGATTCATTCACCATACGCAGAAGTTCCGTATTTACGGTCCTACAGTCTTAACTCGAATCAAAAATCCGTTCTTTGTTTCATAACATTGAAAGGATTTTGGTGAATTGCGTTTTTGGTTTAAGGAACGAATCTGAGAATCGTTTATCGATTACCCGGATTAAAAAGTCGGATTTGAGAATCGGCTTTCGGTTTTAAGTTCGCGATTAGCCTCATAGCTTCTCCGCGATTGTACATCGTTATAAAACGATTTTGAGTCACAGATTAGCGTTTCCGCTTCACCGCGTTTCAAACGCTAATCGTTTTAAACGATTCAAAACGTTTTCGGATTTGTTAAACGCATCAAAAAGCGCTTAAACAAATCGTATTAAAACGATACAAAATCAGCTTTTGGATCGCGAAACGCTTAAAACGTTTTCGACAAACACCTTTGGAAAAACGTTTGCGGTTTCAAAGCATTTGCGGTTTTGGAAAAAACGTTTGCGGTTTCAAAACGTTTGCGGTTTTGGAAAAACGTTTGCGGTTTCAAAACGTTTGCGGTCTTTGGAAAAACGTTTGCGGTTCAAAACGTTTCTGGGTGCGATTGTAAAACGTTTTTTTGCGATTGCGTTTTGCGGTTTCAAACCCTAAGTAGCGATTTAATATCGTTTGCGGTTTAATATCGGTTCGTTTTTCATTCTGAAATCGTTTATTAAAACGTGATACTGATACATCTTGGTTTGTTTGTGTCAGGAAATGGCAAGTGAAACCGATAATCAGAATGTTTCGACACCAAGCTCTCCTCGGGATGTAAGCGCCGAAGAAACAGCTCGCAGAGCTCTGTTTCAGCTTGATTCCGAAAGGATAGAAAGAGAGAAAGCTGAAAAGGCAAAGGCTGAAAAAGAGAAAGCTGAGAAAAACGTGGTGTTTCACGCTCCTCCTCCTCCACCAGCATTTGCTTCTCTTCAAGCCTCGTGCCAAGGCTTATTGCCCGACAAGTTCAACGGCAAAAGCTGGAAGATGTGGTCGAACCAGATGAAGTTCTATCTCCATGCGATGCATCTCTCGCGGTACCTCGAGGAGGATCAACCCGAGATTGGAGAAGGAGCCGGCGATGTGTACACCGTTGGAACCTTGGATGCATGGAATCAAGGAGATTACATGACCAAAGGATGGATTCTTGGCCGTCTTGTGGAGCCGCTGTATGCGATCTACTGTGAGCAAAAGACTGCCAAATCCTTGTGGGCCGCTTTGGTGAAGAAGTACAAGGTCGAGGATGCTGGATGCCAAAAGCACGCAACGGCAAAGTTCTTGGAGTTCCAGATGGTGGACGACAAACCCATCATGGAACAAGTGGAGGCTTTCCAGCGGATCTGTCAGGAAGTTGCCACGGAGGGAATGTCCATCGATGAGATTTTCACGGTGAACAGTTTCATCGAGAAGCTTCCTCCAAGTTGGTTAACTTTCAAGAACTACCTCAAGCACAAGAGGAAGGCTATCACGCTGGAGGACTTGATCCAGAGGCTGAACACGGAGGATCGGAACCGTCAGGCAAATGGAGTTTCAGTCCGTGAACACAGTGTGAATGTGGCCACCCACAACAAAGACAAAGGAAATGTGGACAAGGGAAAGGGAAAAGCAGTTGCTAAGTCGCCTTTGAAGCCTAATGGGAAGAACTTCAAGAAGAATGGATCTTCGTCCGCCCCTGCCCCCAATGAGGACAAGAAGAAGTTCTTCAAAGGCAAATGCCACGCTTGTGGAAAGATTGGTCACAAGTCCAGTGAGTGTCGCTCCAAGGATAAAGCGGCAAAGTATCAGGCAAATCTGACCGAGGAGGACCTCTGTGCTGTGGTAACAGAGGTTAACATGGTGGATGAGAAGACCAATGAATGGTGGTATGATACTGGTGCCACAACTCACATCTGCAATGACAAGTCCATGTTCACTACTTATCAGAAGAACAAGTCTGAGGAGGCACTCTTCATGGGAAACAAGGCTGTCTCCAAGATCGAGGGAAAGGGTTCGGTTGTGTTGAAGATGACCTCAGGAAAGGAGATCACGTTGAAGAACGTGAAACATGTGAAAGACATGAGGAAGAATCTGATTTCCGGTACGCTGCTGAGCAAGGCCGGTTTCTCGGTGATTTTCGAGGCTGATACCCTCACCCTCAAGAAGTGGGGCATGTACCTGGGAAGAGGATTCGTGAAGAATGGACTGGTCAAGATGTGTCTCATGACTGTCCTCAGGAAGGAAGAAGCAAGTACCTCCAAGAACAAGAACAAGGATAAGGTTGTTGTTAAGAATAATGATGTTGCAAATGTTTCAAATGTTGTAACCAATTCTGAGATGAATGAGAATAAGTCCGTTGCTTACTTGCTTGAGTCTTTTAATATTTGGCATGAAAGATTAGGACATGTGAATTATAAATCAATAAACCGATTAATGAATTCAAACCTAATCCCAAAATGCAAAATGAGTAAAGAAAAATGTGAAGTATGCGTACAGGCAAAGCTCACAAAAACGCCATCGCCTAAAGTTGAAAGGACTAACGCACCTCTAGACTTAATTCACATGGATTTATGTGACTTAAAGTATGCTCCAACTAGAGGCGGGAAAAAGTATTTCATAACTTTTATTGATGATCATACGAAATATTGTTATGTATATCTTTTACATAGCAAAGATGAGGCGTTGGATAAGTTTAAGGAATATAAAATGGAAGTTGAAAATCAACTTAGTAAGACTATTAAGATAGTCAGAAGTGATAGAGGAGGAGAATATGATGGCCGATTCAATGCTTTCTGCACGGAACATGGAATTATTCATCAAACGACTGCTCCTTACTCACCAGAATCTAACGGAGTTGCGGAACGAAAGAACCGAACTCTAAAAGAGATGATGAACGCAATGCTTCAAGAATCTGGGTTAGCCCAGAACATGTGGGGGGAAGCGTTGCTTACGTCAAATTATATCCTTAACAAAATTCCGCACAAGGTCACCGGAAAGACACCCTATGAACTTTGGAAAGGTGTTGCACCTTCGTATAAATACTTGAAAGTGTGGGGGTGCCTAGCAAAAGTGGCAGTGCCGCCTCCGAAAAAGGTCACGATAGGACCGAAATCTGTGGATTGTATTTTCATTGGATATGCGCACAACAGTAGTGCTTATCGGTTTCTGGTCCATAAATCGGACATACCGGATATCCATGTAAATACTGTAATGGAATCTCGCAACGCATCCTTCTTTGAAACGTTGTTTCCGTGAAAAGATAAGTCTAATCTTAAGCGGACACATGAGCAAAGAGATGAAAATGAAGCTAGTACTTCGGGTACTTCAGCTCCTGAAGTCGTACAAGATGAACCTAGACGCAGCAAGAGAGCTCGAAAGGAAAAAGACTTTGGCGAGGATTTCATGATGGTCTTTCTTTTAGAGAATGAACCAAAGACGTTCACAGAAGCCATGACTACACCTAACGCACCTTTTTGGAAGGAAGCCGTTAATAGTGAGATTGATTCTATTATGCAGAATCACACTTGGGAGATAACCGATCTACCTCAAGGGTTTAAACCACTAGGGTGTAAATGGATTTTCAAAACCAAGTTGAAAACCGATGGCTCCGTGGATAAGTACAAGGCTAGGCTTGTGGTTCAAGGATTTCGCCAAAAAGAAGGTTTGGATTTCTTTGACACTTATTCTCCGGTAACGAGAATAACCTCAATAAGAATGCTGATCGGCATAGCAGCATTAAGAGACCTAGAAATCCATCAAATGGATGTTAAAACTGCTTTTCTAAATGGGGAATTAGAAGAGGAGATTTATATGAAGCAACCCGAAGGGTTTGTTGTCCCTGGACAAGAACAAAAGGTATGTAGACTTGTAAAGTCATTGTATGGACTTAAGCAAGCTCCAAAACAATGGCACGAAAAGTTTGACAACGTAATGATGTCCAACGGTTTCAGCATAAACGAATGTGATAAGTGTATCTATGTAAAAAGTACTCCAAATGGATATGTCTTGCTATGTTTATACGTAGATGACATGCTGATCATTGGTAGTACCAAAGATATGATCAATCAGACTAAGAACATGCTTAGCCAGAGATTTGATATGAAAGATATGGGACTTGCGGATGTAGTTTTAGGAATTAAGATCATTAAAACTACTGAAGGTATAACCTTATCCCAAGCGCATTATGCTGAAAATATACTTGAGAGGTTTAAGACTTACTCAAAAGGGACAGCAAAAACTCCTGTGGATACTCAACTTCACTTGAAGAAAAATTCAGGCGAAGCAGTTTCACAATTGGAGTACGCAAGGGTGATCGGGAGTCTGATGTACTTAACAAATTGTACTAGACCCGATTTAGCGCACGCAGTAAACGTACTAAGTCGCTATACTAGTAATCCAGGACATAAACATTGGAAAGGTATAACTAGAGTATTGAATTACTTACGTCATACCAAAACCTATGGTCTGCACTATGGTAAAGAGCCGGCTATTTTGGAGGGATATAGCGATGCAAATTGGATATCTGACTCTCAAAACTCAAAATCCACAAGTGGATATATCTTTACACTTGCGGGTGCAGCAGTGTCCTGGAGATCTTCCAAACAAACAATTCAAGCCAGATCCACGATGGAGTCAGAGCTAATAGCTCTAGACACAGCGGCAGCTGAAGCAGAATGGCTTCGGAATTGGCTAGAAGATATCCCAGAATGGGATAAACCTGTGTCCGCTATTCGCATGCATTGCGATAGTCAATCTGCGATATTGCGGTCAAAGAGTACCCTGTATAATGGAAAGAACCGTCACATTAGGAGACGTCATAAATCCATTAGGAACTTTATAACCACTGGTATAATCCATGTAGATTATATCAGAACGAATGACAATTTAGCGGATCCTTTCACCAAAGGCTTGCCGCGAGATAAAGTTCTAAAATCATCAAGAGGAATGGGTTTGAAGCCTACGAATTAAGAGGAAATTTGATGGAAACCCTACTTACGTGACTGGAGATCCCAGGATGTAGGTTCAAAGGGAAAACTAAATCAAATGAAATCGAGCACTGCAAGACTTATGTCTTTACCCAGTTCCTTGAGTGATGAATAGTGCTACCTGTATGAGAAAAAGGATAAGCATTGGCTTTTAATGATTCCATAGTTTCACAATAGTGGAGTATGACAGGATACTTCTGAAAAGAAACTAATGGCAGATCACCTAGTGAGTGTGAAATGGGGCCGTTTCTAGGAGAATGAAAGATAGGCTATATTCTCCAAGTTCACTCATGAAACCAGGAATGTTCAAGGCCAAAATGAACAAAAACAGAGAACAAAGTTCTACGAGAAAATGTCGCTGCGCGATACCTGTTGTCTCGGTTTACATAAAACTCCGGTTGGTTCAAGACATCATGTTCACCTCCCGGCAAGTAAACCCGACAGATATCAAAAATGATTGGTTCAAAGCTGAAAAATGCTACCTATCAGACACAGTTACATTTTCGCATATACTCTCGAAAGTCTGTCTAGTCTAGTCAAGTCAGTGTCTAGTCTAGTCAAGTAAAGTCAATGTCTAGTATAGGTCTTTCGAGTCTGTCGAGTCTTCTTATGTTTAGAGTAATTTCTATTCATGTGGGGGATTGTTGGAACATAATTTTATACAATAAAGCATTTGGGCTTTATAAAATATGTGTGTGTATGAATGAGAAATAAGTTGGGCCATGGGCTCATGAGCCATAATATGTTGGCACATTTTAATGAGGAAGAAGTGTATAAAATATCCCACATTGCTTAGATGGGAAATTTATCACTTGTATATATATGGACATTTTCATGTCATTGTTCAAATGGTTGGACTACACTATGGAGTGTGAGAGAGAGGTTGGAAAGACCACACGCGCGCGCCGCCGCCGCCGCCGTGCCGAGCCGGGCCGGGCTTGGGCTTGGGCTTGGGCTTGGGCTTGGGTCTTGGGTCTTGGGTCTTGGGTCTTGGGTCTTGGGTCTTGGGTCTTGGGTCTTGGGTCTTGGGTCTTGGGTCTTGGGTCTTGGGTCTTGGGTCTTGGTAATAGGCCCCGAAGGGGCCTCCGCGCGCGTATTATTTTTTGCGGAAAATTTTGATAAACCAGAATCAATTATTTAATGGTTTAATCTATTAATCGAATTGGTCTGGTCGATTGGTTTAATCAATATTATTTGGCTTTGGTTTGTTGGTTTGTTGTCGCCAACCGGTTTGGAGAATATGCTCGGTATCTTCTCATCCGAGTCGCGTAACAACACTAGCCGAGTCTTCTCCACTAGCCGAGATATCCGCGCACGTGCAACGTCCCACCTCATCTTGCGGCACACGCTGAGCCACTCCATTTCAAACGAGATCGTACTCGTGCTTCCTCTATAAAACCGAGCATTAGCTCGTTGTTTATTTTTATGCTTCAACGCATTTTTAAGTTCTCAAAACATAACACAAACGTAAAGTATTGTTCCTCAATCTCTCTATTTATTTTGTTTATAACTCGAGAGTATTCGTAGTTTTTCGTTCGTTGGGAACGTTTTACGAGTGATAGCGTAAACGTTTCGATATCGGTTTTATCCTGGGATTCGATTATCACAACATAACCGCCTCACTGCGGGTGATAATTCGAGTTAAGGAAAGAGACTTCATAGTCTCGACTCCGTTCTGTTTCCTTAACCTCATTTCTTACGTGATTCATTCACCATACGCAGAAGTTCCGTATTTACGGTCCTACAGGAATCAAATCCAACCGGCGACGCGAAGAATCAGAATTCTGCTTGTCGATGTCTCCGTATAAATTTTCTACAAAGAGATTCTGTATTCTTCTGACTCGCAATTCTGGTCTTGTGAAAACCATAAAAAAAAATCTGTTCTTTTAGCTCCAAGATTCGTGACCTCACATGTATTTCTTTGCTGAGCCGATGCCCATCTTTAGCTGGGCCTATACTTTTGTGTTATGAGCCCACTATTATTGTTAATAATCTCGAAATGAGGATATGACGTCGTTTAACACAACATCAATGGCGTTCAACACGAGGACGGCGCCGTTTTCTGCTTTTGTTGTTGTCTGACGTTTTCCTACGACGACGGCGACTAGTGCGATCGGATCGGAGCAATGGATCAGTTCTCAGGAGGCAATTGGTCGATGATCCCCAACGTCCAAGCGCAGGGTAACTTGGGTACACCGACGAATCAAGACCATCTATTTCTCCAGCAGCAGCAACAGCAGTTCCATCATCAACAACAGACGCAGCAATTCCAGCCACAACAACAACAAGAGATGCAATTCCAACAACAACAGTTCATTCAACAACAGCAATTCCATCAACAGCAGCAGCAACGTCTTTTACATTCTCCTCCTCCTCAGCAGCAATCATCAATGCAATCGCCGCAGACGGTGGTTCATACGCCGCAATCGATGATGCATACACCGCAGCAACAACAATTGGTGCATACTCCGCAGCAGCAGCAGCACCAGTCATTAGCTTCTCATTTCCATCTCTATCCGGTAAGAACCAGATAAATAGATTTTATTCAGTTTCATTGTCTAATGTCTGGTATTCGCAGCTGGTGGAGAAATTAACAGAAACAGTCGAAACTGGAACACGAGATCAGAATTCGGATGCCCTGGTTTGTTTCTCTTAACAAAGATCTAGTCTTTAAAGTGAATTTCTAGGGTTCTGGAATGTTGTCAAATTGTCTAAAATGTGGAATTGCAGGTAACTGAATTGAATAGTCATTTTGAGAAATGTCAGCAGCTGTTGAATTCAATTTCAGGATCCATAGTATCTAAAACTATGGTAACAACAAAAACCCTTTTTAACATTTGGATCACAACACAACATGTGTTTCTATGTTTGGTCTGATAATTTGGCTTTTGACTTGCTGACGTTTGTGTGTTTATAAGACTGTTGATGGACAAAAGAGAAAGCTAGAAGAAAGTGAGCAATTGCTTCAACAAAGAAGGTAAGGCACTGGCAAAATTGTCTCTTTGATTTGATCACATTTTTCTCTTACTTTTGTCTTGTTAAATCTTTGGTTAGGGACTTGATTGTGGAATATAGGAAATCTATTGAAGACCTTGTCAAGATAGAGCCTTAGTCCCATATGTTTTGAATATCAGGAATTGTAATCAATAAAACAATCTTCATTCACAGAATAAAGAAAATACCTTCTCATATTTTTGGTTTCTATCAACATATTGCAATAGAACACAAGTGATCATGTTGTTTTGTCTACATCAACAATTTGAAACAAAATCAAAATCTGTCTGTAAAGAATTCATTTTCACCACCTTTCTCGTTTTCTCTAGTTATATTTTCATGTCGTTGGAAACTGTTTCTGTTGAAGATAAGCTCGATGAAGATGAACCAACACTGTTGCTTACTCCGTTTGTTGTAACCTTGGCTTGAGCTTTCTTGAGGGTTACTATTGTTGGAGTCAAGATTAGCACTTTCCCTAAAATGCCCATTCAAGAATTTAGGTCGGCCCAAAATGGAAAGACGGTTTCGAGCCCAAGTCGGTAAAACCAAGTTAAACCCGACCCGGTTCAGTCGGCTTACAATTAGGGTTACGAGATAAGAATTACAAATAAAGAAAGGACGGCGTGAAGCATAGCGGTGCTGAGATACGGAAATATTCCGATATTGGAAACCGAGATACTAGGAAAGATTCATATTTATCTTAATTTTCCTTTATTATTGTTTAAACCGACTTTGTAACCCTATAGAAGGGGACCTCGTCTTTGAATAAACATACGCTTTTCATAATTCAACTGCATGAGAGACTTTTGAGCCGATTTAACCTAATTTCTCTCTGGCGACTTAAACACCTTTCTTCACCGCTTTATTCCACCTCGGAAATCTAAAGCGAAACCCTAATTTCCTAATTCTCACCGTGTTCTTAAATCCTCTTTGAGAATCCCTTAAGAAAAACCCTAAAACTCTTGCCATCTTAGGATAGACCGAGTTGAGAATCAACAATTGATGCCGACTGTGGGGAATTCTAAAAGAAATTTCTGAACGAGATGTCCGGAAATAGCGACGATATCAATCCAGAGGACAACCCCAGGGTTGAATCTGAAGGAAGTGATTACGAGCTAAGTGATTACGACGATGAGAATGTGGCACCCAACGGCAAGCCGCCACAAGGTGCCAAGTTAAGAAAGAGTCGAGACGACGGTGAACGTATCCCGCCACTCGACAAAACAGCGAAACAAGTCGACCAAGACGAGGTTCTAGCCACACTAATGGCCAAAATCGATTCCCAGCACGATTTGTTAAAAGAATTCTCGGAAAGAATCGACATGTTGCAGTCTGAGCATAATCGAATTCGTTCAGACCAACAGTCGAGGAAATCCAAACGCGAGGTTCCTCTGAAGGTAAAAGATAAGGTCGCCAAACGACTAATCTATGAAACACCCGAAGGAGATCGGCAAGAAAAAAGCCGAGATCACGAACCCAAGAAAAACTCACGTCGAGAGCGCGATGAGGGAGATAAGCATGAACGAGGTTCGCACCAAAAAAGGGACTCGACAGAACCCAGGCGGGACTCACATCAAAAACAAGACGATTCATCTCATGAGCGGTACTCACTCAGCAGAGACCTAGCAGATGAATACGAACGGAACTATTATGAGTCTTGGCACGATCAAGGCTCGGATCGAAGACGAAGCTCGCATCGAAGACGAAGCTCGCATCATGAGAATGACTCGCGCCGGGATAACCATCGCTACAAGCGAGGCACATCCCCCGAGGAAGCTCATGAAACAACTATCCGTGGAGCAACTCGCAACCAAGTTGAGAAGCAGTTGACTGAGCTCAGAGACACCCTCAAAGAACTGAAGGGCGAGGTTCACAGCGTCAAAGGATCTACCCCAGAGATCGATCGAATCATCGAAGAGACTCAAAGGACGCCATTCACTTCGCGCATTAAGAATACATACATCCGTCAAAGGAAAAACTCAGACTGCCAATGTATAATGGGACGAAGGATCCCGCCACTCACCAGACAACTTTCAAAATCATGGCAGCAAAAGCACGGTTCTCATCAACTAGGGAACGCGATGTCGGCTTTTGTCAGTTGTTCGCTGAAACCCTGGAAGGAGATGCACTGACCTGGTTTTCTCGCCTTCCTCCCAAATCGATCGACTCCGACCTCACGCGGGCATTCATAAGACATCACTTTGCCTACGTAAACAAAGATACTTCGCTTAACGCGCTGTTGTCCATGTCGAAAGAAAAGAAGAAAACACTGAGAGCCTTCATATATCGGTTCAAAGCAACCATGACGCGAGCGGAAGCCCTAGATAAATTCACTATCGCGGCCCTAACGAACGCCATATGGCATGAATCCCCTTTTTACCAAGATCTATTCGTCAACCCGCCATTGACCATTGAAGACGCCCTTCATCGAGCCAACAAATTTGTAGAGCTGGAAGAGAAAAAGGTGGCCCTAACCAAGAAATTCGGCTCAGTAAAGCAGACTGTTAAAAAGGAGGACAGAGAACCAAGGCAACATTACGACAAGGGTACAAAGACGACAATGGTTGTCGGCAACACCGGTAAACAACGCTCATCAAAACCTTGGAACAAGTAGAGCAAGGAGGACAAGGAAACGGCACCGCAAGCTGCTTACACACTGGAAGAAAAGTATTGCGAGTACCATATGGCCACATCGCACAACACTTCGGAATGTCGAAACCTCAAGGACGCACTGTATGCTCGACTCACAAGTGGAGAGATCAAAGCTGCAATAGACGAATTGAGGGAAGAATCGCAACGAGTTCGAGAAGAGCGAAAGGTCGATGGGCAAACGCCCAAGCAAGGCAAACAACAGTGGCACATTAAAAGCATAGCTTTGAAACGCGACCGAGACGAGGAAGAGGAAGACGAAGAGGAAACTCCTAAAGCCGTACGAAGAATCAACATGATTATGGGTGGCCTAATCTCTGAGAATGACTCAGTTCGATCAATAAATCGATACGAACGCATGGCGCTAGCCGCGAAAAATGCACCAAAGCCGATCCTGTTTGATAATCCTCCTGTCATTTTCACTAACCAGGATCTTTGGGGAACCCATTATCCTCATAACGATCCACTGGTAGTTGAGCTCCTCATTGGAAGCTGTCAGGTATCTCGAATCCTAGTAGATACATGTAGCTCGATTGATTTAATCTTCTTAGATAGTAGATACACTCAAAAAGATGGAAATCAAGGAAGAAGACATCAAACAGAAGGCTAAGCCGCTCACCGGTTTCACAAGCGAGACGACATACACGATTGGGACGATCAAGCTGCCGGTTTACGCATGAGGAGTTAACAAAATGGTAAAGTTCCATGTCATTGACAAACCAACCATTTACAACGTTATTCTCGGCACACCATGGCTATACAGCATGAAGGCGGTATCCTCGACCTACCATCAATGTCTAAAATTCCCCTCAGCAAAAGGAATCCAAACGGTTAAAGGATGTCAAAGAGCAAGTCGGTTGTGTTTCGCGAGGGAGCGCAAGATAAGGGCACTGTCATGCATGATCAATACTGAGCAAGGCAGAAAGGGCCCATAAAAAGATCTTATCCAGCAAGTCGTCATCGATGACTCTGATGCAAACAAATGCGTAGGGATCGGTGCGGAATTACCTAAAGATATCAAAAAGGAGTTGATCGTCTCTTTACAGCAGAACGTTGCGACTTTCACATGGTCAGTCAAGGATATGAAAGGTATCAACCCGACAATCACAACGCACGAACTCAATGTCGACCCGACTTACAAGCCAATTAAGCAAAAAAGGCGTAAGCTCGGTCCAGAAAGAGCCAAAGCCGTAAACGATGAACTAGACAAACTACTTGATGCCGGCTCGATTCAATAGGTCAAGTACCCCGACTGGCTTGCTAACCCGGTCGTCGTCAAGAAGAAGAACGGGAAGTGGAGAGTCTGTGTTGACTTCACAGATCTCAACAAAGCCTGTCCAAAGGATAGCTTTCCCCTGCCGCATATTGATCGGCTTTTCGAAGCCACAACTGAGAACGAGCTACTTTCGTTCATGGATGCGTTTTCAGGATACAATCAAATTCTCATGAATCCAGACGATCGAGAGAAGACGGCATTCATCACTGAACGCAACACTTATTGTTACAAGGTCATGCCATTTGGCCTAAAGAACGCCGGCGCTACATACCAACGGTTGGTCAATCGAATGTTCGCAGCCCAACTCGGCACAACGATGGAGGTACACATTGACGATATGTTGGTTAAGTCTTTAATCGCATCTCAGCATGTCGGTCATCTGAAGGAATGTTTTAACATCCTCAACCGATATGGAATGAAGCTTAACCCAGCAAAATGTACGTTTGGGGTAACATCAGGAGAGTTCCTCGGATATGTGGTCACCCAAAGAGGGATAGAAGCTAATCCGAAATAGATCTCGGCGATAATCGACCTACCATCTCCCAAGAATACGCGAGAGGTACAACGTCTAACCGGTCGCATAGCCGCCCTGAACAGATTCATATCTCGTTCGACGGATAAATGTCTGCCTTTCTATGAGCTCCTCCGGGGAAACAAGAGATTTATATGGGACGACAAGTGTCAGGAGGCATTCATTCAGCTTAAAGATTACTTGTCGAACCCACCAATACTGTCAAAGCCCGAAAACGGCGAGACAATTTTTCTGTACATTGCGGTCTCAACAACTGCAGTCAGCGGTGTCCTAGTTAGAGAAGATCGAGGAGAGCAAAAGCCAATCTTTTACGTAAGAAAGACGATGAGCGGGGCCGAGACCAGATATCCCGCAATGGAAAAACTGGCTCTCGCAGTTATTATCTCGGCACGGAAGTTACGACCTTACTTCCAGTCACACTCAATTGCCATGCTGAGTAGCCAGCCCCTCCGGACGATCTTACACAACCCATGACAGTCCGGCCGCCTGGCGAAATGGGCAGTGGAACTCAGCGAGTACGACATCGATTACAGGAACATGACAACCGCTAAGTCTCAGGTAATAGCTGACTTCCTTGTGGAATTATCGCCTGAATTGAATGTCGATACTCAGGTAGAGGACAAAAATTGGAAACTATTTATTGGAGGCGCTTCATCAAAACGCGGAGCTGGGGTAGGAGTGCGACTCATATCACCTACCGGTGAAGTGCTAGAGCAACCATTCAAGTTGGGCTTCACGGCATCTAACAATACAGCCGAGTACGAGGCTCAGTTAGCCGGTCTCAGACTAGCTAGAGAAATCGGAGTGCAGCATCTCTTGGCCCATTGTGATTCCATGCTGGTTACAAATCAAATCAACGGAGATTACGAGGCTAAAAACGAGCGAATGGAGTCTTATCGCAGGGCGGCACTGGAGCTTACCAGCTCTTTCGAGTTCTTTGATATAGTCCAAATACCGAGGAAATAAAATGCCCCAGCAGATACATTCGCGTCCCTGGCATCGAATCCTGACCTCTGTCGACGAATACCAGTAGAGACAATTCATGAACCAAGCATCCCGCCGTCCGAAAGCAATCGCGAAGAACCAAGTCACGATGATGTTGTTCTTGCAATCCAACAGGATGACCAAAACGATATGTGTCACGATACTCGGGTAAGAGGCACCGACCTCATTGCACTTCTAACAGATGTCAGTGCGGACTGGCGACAAGAAATCATAACGTATCTGACCGAAGGAAAACTTCCCGAAGACAAATGGTCGGCGCGCCGGCTCAAAGTCAAAAGCGCACGATACACAATGTACAACGGCGTACTCTACAAGTATTCAGCCAACAAAATCCTCCTAAGGTGCATATATGGGGATGAAATCAACCGAGTTCTCGAGGAAACGCACTATGGAGATTGTGGAAATCACTCTGGACGTCGGTCTCTCGCCCTCAAGATCAAGTTGAATGGTCACTACTGGCCAACTATGATAGCGGATTTCGAGACCTATTCTAACAAATGCGAGAAGTGTCAGCGCCATGCACCATTCATATACCGACCTACAGAACTACTTACCACGTCCACCGCGGCTTATCCTTTCATGAGATGGGCAATGGACATCGTTGGACTTTTGCCACTGTACAATCAAAGGTGTTTCCTACTGATCATGACCGACTACTTCACAAAGTGGGTCGAAGCCAAAGCCTGTGTATCAATCCGTGACGTCCAAGTTCAAAACATCGTCTGGAAATACATTACATGTCGGTATGGACTGCTGATAGGCTCAGAGTTTTAATCCCTATACTAAACTGCAAGTGCACAGCAATATCAATGTAGTATATAGGGTATCGAAATCCACAGAGACTCCGGTGTTCAATAGCTCAAGAACAAGAATTTAACTAGGAAGAAAGCAATGTAATTGAATTAAAAGCAATGCAAGAAAGTAAATCAGTAGCAGAGATTAACGGTTGTGAAAGCAAGTAATTAAAAGCGCTAAGTCTAGGGTGTTCTCAGGAAATCAGACAAGCAGACAGTTCATTCAGCAAGGATCTAATTAAGCACAGTTCTAGAACTCAAAACACAGATATAGAATTAACCAAATTCCTTTGCGATAATTCTCTAAGTCTAAGTGCAGCAAACCAAACTTTCGTTTGCGAGAACTAACAGATTAAACCAGCTTTAATTCTAAGTTTGATATGTTCACAATTATCCTAAACCAAACTTCCGTTTGCGCAAAGTTTAATTGCCCAATTTAATTAGTTCAGATTCCTAAACCCCACTTCTGTGACGTATTTAGCAACCTAAGATCTAGTTTCTAATTGATCAGGTTAGAACTAGCTTTAAGCACAATTAAATTGAAGAACATATATAGTTTGAATCCTTAACTGAAATTGAACAAGTCTAGCAGGTCATGAAATCCTATGTGAGAAACCCTAAACCTAACAAGGAATCTACTCAGACATAGATAATGAAAACATAATCATATGATGAATAAATTGCATAAAAGATAAAAGATTAAAGGGGTTCGAAATCTTCTCCAAATACAGATGATGTAACAGGTTCAGATCAGCCCCAAAAGCTCTAAAAATCCTCTGCTCTTAATTATGAAAGCGTATCTAATAAAAACAGCTAAAACTTAATTATATAGGTATAATCTCGGCCAGGGGCTTCTTTGTAAATATCATGAACTTCTGGATCAAAGTGCAATATCTTGATTCTTCTAAACCGCCGATTTTTGGCCCATCTCGCTGGTGCATCGACCGTTGCTAGGATGCAACGATCGACACCTTTCTCTGTTTCGGACAGTGAACTCTATCTCTCGGCCAATCACTCCAAAAATCTCCAAAATGCTCCATTATCTCCAATTCAGCTCCAAACCTGATTATACCTGTAAAAGACTCTAAAAGAACACAAAAGACACTAAAACACAACTATATCATGGCCTAAAACTAGTAAAAACCATGATATATCAACTCCCCCACACTTAGCCTTTGCTTGCCCTCAAGCAAAACACAGAACTAAAGCTTGGTGAAGAGGTTTGAAAACTTTCAGAAACTCATTTCATCCTAGAAGCTACAATACTCAGATTCCCCTTAGTAAACCACTGAAAGAATCAATTACAGGATATCAAGACCAACATGTACTTCCCCCACACTTAGCAACTGTCCTAGGTAAACTCCACAATCACATTCAAGCATTCAAATTCTCCCTACTGACTTCTGCAAGTATTTAAGTGCGGTCTCACCTAAGGAGTATCGATCAAAGGGCACATGGATTCTTACCTTATCAGCTCTAGACCACCATACTACCTTTCTCTAGTCCCTTTCTTCTCTTTCCCTTCTTTAACAACTGATTTTTCCCCATTGGGTATTATTTTATTTTTTTTATCAGTGTTCTTCCCGTTATGGGGTGTACTTTGGACACATTCCATGGATCACATGAGAGAAAATAGTGTTTGCTACCATTCCCATGACCACTTCGGAGTTACTAACTCATCCTAAGTTTATTATCTTTTTTTTTTTTTTTTTTTAGAAGGGGAGAAGGGAACTAAATAGGATAGGTTGACAGGCTGTGTCAGAACTAACAAGGGAATCCGACACAAAGTATACCAAGCCCTTAGGTGAGAAATCTAAGTCAGTATTAAATTGAAGTCAGTAAAAGGATCCTCTGATACCTGAAGTGATGTGGGTGTTCCCAGTAGGTTGATCTGTGATGGGGTTTTCTAATAGTCAGAGATAGATCCTGCAACTTCATCCCAATGGTTACTTAAGTTCCTGCAAGTCTTGTAAATCTTCTCAGAAAATCATAGTTTCTTACTTAAACAATTTTGACTCAATAAAACAAAATTTTTTTGAAAAACGGACTGACTCTTAAGAAAACAGAAAACAAAAGTCAGTAGCACCTCCCCCACACTTAAGACACACTGTCCCCAGTAGTGTCCAACGAAGGATTGGTAAAAAGAAAATAAAAATTGAAAAGATGAAATTATGTCTGTCGGGTTACCTCTGTCGCTCAGGCATCGATCGTTGCACTAAGTGCATCGACCGTTACTTGGCGATTTTCGTGTATGGTCGATCGTTGCTCAGGACCGCAACGATCGCTGCAATGCGATTCCTTTCGTGTTGTGACGATCGACACCGAAGTGAGTCGATCGTTGCACTGCGATTTTGTCCGAGACCTGCAAACATAACTGCACCAAAAACAAAAACAAACGTAAAATCCTAACAAAAACACCAAAAAATAAGTAGAAAAATACCAGTACCTAATGGTGGGTTGCCTCCCACCCAGCGCTTGTTTAAGGTCAATAGCTTGACCGGACGGATGGGAATTTTCAAGTACCAGGAGGTCCTGACAGAGACTTTTTCTGTCTCCGTTCAAGTCTCCTCATCCAAGGTGGTGAGTAGGCTGTTGCGGAATGCTCATGTCCAAGAAAAGATGGAGTGAAATGTGCTCCAGGATCTATAACCATGGTATTATCCGGCTGCTCAAAATCTGCGTCCCTTATGGTGAATGTCTGCCCATCTACCAGTGGCTTTCGCAGCTTATCCATCTCATAGTGCAGTGGTTCATCTCCCAGATGGAGGTCTATTAAGCTGTTCCTAACATCAATCAACGCTCCTGCTGTAGCCAAAAAGGGTCTCCCAAGCAATAATGCTTCATCCGGATCACAGTCATATCTCAGCACAAGGAAGTCTGTTGGAACTAAGTAGTTTCCAACTCTCACCGGAATGTCCATAAGGAGTCCTTCAGGAACTCGTATGGACTGATCAGCTAGAACAAGAGAAGTCCTAGTAGGAGTAAAATCCAACATACCCAGCTTCTCTGCCACAGAGTAAGGCATTAAACTTCCAGCAGCTCCTAAATCACACAGAGAACGCCTAAAGCTATCCTCAAAGATAGAACAATCCAGCACAAAGACTCCAGGATCAGGCAGCTTCTTCGGAATCTTAGTTAGCAGAACATCACTAATATGCTGAGAAACTATTATCACCCAGTCTTTCAGATCATCATCCAGAGGCAACATCTTGTTTAAGTACCTCTGCACACAAGGATGATAAGGTGGATCATCAGAAGTTGGAACTTCTTCCAATTCTTCACCAATCCCTTGTAATTTCTTCAGCTCTTCAATCTCTTGCCTAATCACTTCAGACACTGAGGAGTGTTGTCTAACAATTTGTTCGTAGATCTCCTGTTGAGTAATCTCAGAGGCTCCATTGAATAGGCGATCAAGCTCCAAGTCAGCATCTATGCCATTACCATCCGACAGATCTGTCTGTTCACGCCCTGCAACGACCGACACTAAGGGTGTGTCGATCGTTGCCATCCCGACTGGTGTATCGATCGGCACAGATGTTGCATCGATCGATGCACTGCAGCAGATTTCACCCGAGAGTTTTTCACAAATATCCGAAAATTCTTGTTCTGTCACCAACTCAGCTGTACTTAGCTCAAATCTTTCACCTAGGTGAGATCCATCATTAATGTACACAGACCAGGCCTTAACATGAGTGTCTGCCACTCCTTTTCCCTTCAGTGAGCTGGACATCTGGTTCACCTGAGTGTCCAACTGCTTCATGTGAGTGCTCAGAGACTCAAACTTCCCATTGAGGTCTTCATAGACAGCGTCCAACTTCTTGTTGCAGTCCACAGAAATCTTGGTCTGACTCTCAATCAGTTGTTCCATCATAGCCTCCATTTTGCTCTCATGGGCTGTAGGTGCAGGAGGAGTCTGATAGGATGTAGATCCATAGGTTCTCTGAGTACCTTGTCCATATGTCTTCTGAAAACCACCAGTCTGTCCTCCATTGGAGAATCTGTTCCCCTGTTGATTACTAAATCTATTACCTTGGAAACCAGAACCTCCTATGAAATTCACATCTTCTTCCTGAGTGTCCTCCTCAGTCTGAATCACCTCTACATCTTGGGCAAAGTGGACAGCTTTCTTACTTGTCAGGAGATTGTAAACTGTGTCCAATCTGGATCTTATATTGGCTATATCAGAATTCTCTACAGTTCCACCAGATTTCTTCCTCCTTTCATCCATTGTCTTGCAACTGTTGCTGCCAATCAGGTTCTCAATCAACTGCTTAGCTTGTGTAGGAGTCCTGGTGTTGAAATTAGCATTACTGGAATTATCCAACGCAGTCTGATAAGGGAGATCTATGCCTCTGAAGAAGATACCAATCAGCTGTACTTCTGTGAATCCATGGTGTGGACAGTCACGCTGATACTGCTTAAATCTCATCCAGGCAGTCTTCAAGGGCTCCACAGCTCCTTAGGAAAAAGTGAGTATGTCCTGTCTGGACTGATCCGAGCGCGCATCATCATAAAAGTGACGCAGGAACTCACTCTTTAAGGCTGCCCAAGTAGTATACTGACCAGGTGCCAGTTGTCTCAGCCATGCACTAGCGTCTCCAGCAAGACTGTGCGGAAATAGCTTAAGGAACAGATAGTCCGGGCATACTCCTTCATACTTCATGCCGGTGACTATGTCCTCAAACTTGTCAATGTGATTCATAGGCTGCTCTGCTTGAAGACCATGAAAAGCAATCTGCCTCATCAGCTGGTAGTAGATGGTCTTGACCTCAAAATCATTCCTCTCAAAAGCAGGAAGCACTAGATCTGCTCGGTTTGCATGAAACTCATCAGGTCTGTTGTAGTCAGCTAGTGTCCTCTCATGAACCACCATCTCTCTACCTTGGGCCCGTTCCTGACCCTGGTTTTGGTTCTGCTCCTGTTGCTCAGGAGGGTCAGGGATCACTCGTCCATCAGCATCAATCCTCTGCCCAGCAGCATTGTAAGGATTGTTTTCCGGATCCCTCAGGACACCTTCAGCATCTCGTATCAAGATCAGACGTTCTCGTACCATTCTCTCTCTTCTTTCTCTTCTGTTAGCTCTCTCTAAACGTCCAAGCTCCTCAAGATCGAGATTAACCAAGCTCGAGTTCGGATTACTTCTAGTTTTCTGCGTTGGCATAAACTGTCTGTAATCGTCCAGCAACGATCGGTTCAATCTCAAATCGCCTAGTGTCGAACGATGCAAGGGTGCAACGATCGACGCAGTGCGAAATCGGTACCTGCGACAGAGAGAAAACCGAGAAAGTCAGTAACTAAAAAAAACGAAAAGAAAACGAAAAATCCTAGTGAAACCCTAGGCTCGAAGCTATCGAAGACTCAAAGAGTCCCCGGCAACGGCGCCAAAAACTTGATAGGCTCAGAGTTTTAATCCCTATACTAAACTGCAAGTGCACAGCAATATCAAACTGCCCTACGAAATCGTCACCGATAACAGGTCGCAATTCACGTCCCATCTGTTTGAAGGATTCTGCAAAAAATGGGACATAAGGCTCAGCAAGTCGACACCAAGATATCCTCAGGGAAACGGACAAGCTGAAGCCACAAATAAAACCATCATCGACGGCATTAAAAAATGTCTCGAAAGCAAGAAAGGAGTTTGGGCTGACCAGTTAGACGGAGTCCTCTGGTCACACATAACAACTCCTTGCCGCGCAACAGGGGTCACCCTGTTTTCCTTAGCCTTCGGCTTGGAAGCAATGGTCCCGGCAGAAGCGAACGTCTACACTCTGCGCCGAGCTCTCATGCCGCAGCATAATGAAATTAACGAGAAGATGTTAATCCAAGTTCTCGATACAATAGAGGAAGAGCGAGACCGAGCTCTGCTTCGCATCCAGAACTATCAGCAACTCGCGGCTCGGTACTATAACCAAAAGGTCAAAGAGAGACACTTTCAAGTCGGCGATTATGTACTTCGCAAAGTCTACGAGAATACAAAAGAATGGAGAGATGTCAAACTCGGCGCAAAATGGGAAGGACCCTACAAGATAACGAAAGTCATCAAACCAGGCGTTTACGAGCTCGAATCAATGAAGGGAAAAGCGTTGCCACGCTCATGGAATTCAGCAAGCCTGAAAGAATATTTCTAAGGCGTCCAACCTATCAGCACCAAAAAAAAAGCTATGTACTATGAACTACGAGTGACTTGATTCTTCCTTGGAAGATACATAGGCAGCCTTCACCGGCACAGTCACAAAAATTAATAAATTTTTTTATCTTTTCAGGCATACACCGACTTACACTCTTGCTCCGTCTAAACTCCTACTGAGTTAGAACGCCGAGCTATCATCTATCTCGCTCCGTCTAAACTCCTACTGAGTTAGAACGCCGAGCTATCATCTATCTCGCTCCGTCTAAACTCCTACTGAATTAGAACGCCGAGCTATCATCTATCTCGCTCCCTCTAAACTCCTACTGAGTTAGAACGCCGAGCTATCATCTATCTCGCTCCGTCTAAACTCCTACTGAGTTAGAACGCCGAGCTATCTTCATTGATCCAGACTAAAGCCGAGCTTCTTAGTTCGCAAAGTCAAACAACACACCGCTTTGACTGCAAGCCGAGCATCCAATAAGACTCGCACTGATTGCATCATGCTCCCTGGCCAGGAGTGTGGTCTTCTTTACACGCGAGATGCATATTGCGGTAAAGAAAAGCTGAGATCCGTCTCGCACTAAAAACCGGGTTCGTACCCGTACGTTCTCTAAGGTGGGCGATAACAAATAAGCCGAGCACTAAGCCTCGCATATTCGTCTGTCCTTTGAACAACTAAGCCGAGCACGCATAAGTCTCGCAATTATAAACCTGCCAATTCGCGTTTTAATAAATGTTCAAACTTAATTCTAGCCGAGTTAAGTGAATCTGAAACATTTCGATTAAAGTTCCATGTAACCAGGTTTAAATCCAATCAATGTTCGGACCTAATTCATATTGAATAAAGGGAAAACTCGAAACATTTTGATTGAAGATAAAAACTTTAAATACCATAATGTACCAAAGTTACATAAAAACGCAAAAAAATTAGATAATATAAGCAAAAATCATTCGGCCCCAGCCCCAGCACCGATCGTCGACTTCTCCGGATCATTTGCCTTCTCAACCTCGCTGACTTTAGCACCTGCGTCCTCCGCTACTGAAGCCGCGATCTCCGAGTTAACAGTCTGAATAAGACTGGCAGGAACCGCCTCTGGGATCACCCCGTGATTGGTCCCAAATTCATCGATATCCCTCGGAACACGAGGAGGCGAATCACGGAAAAGATTTAGGAGAGGGTGGCGAATTGGCGAAAGGAAAAACGTAAGCTCCTCTTTCGTCATGACGTCCAACTGATCAAACTTGGCGTCGACCGCTATCTCATCCGCTGCGACTTGGTCCAAAACCGCCTTCAGGATCGATATGCCCTCTCCACTAAGCTTTACCAAACATTTCTTAAGGCATGAAATCTGTAACGCCCCTGTTCCGAGTGGCTCAGAGTCGTCACAATTTTTACCGTGTTTGACTAATTCGGGTCGGCTTAATAACTTTCGTCATTAGACTGATCCGAGTTATTCAGTTACACGTTTCCCAAACTTTAGTTACGGCTTTGCAACCATAATAAAATTTGGTAGTTACATTAGATCGGAGTAATCTAACATAACCAACATGCTTTTACGATTATAAAACATAGCTTTTTAAAGTGCGGAATTACATTAGGTCCATGGACGATATTTATTTGAAATCGCATTACTTTGAAATTAAAAGTTCCGAAAGAGACGTCGACACTACACCGGATGATCTAACGTCTTGCGAGCCGCTATCCTTACGGGTTACCTCAAAAAGACAAACGAGAGGGGTGAGCGATCTATTATCGACCCAGTGAGTTGGGATTTCCCAACTAACAAAGTAACTTCCCGTCCGCCCATCCCGTCCCCAAACACAATCAATGACGGGAGGTTACACAAGCATTAATAAATAGCCGAAACACAGAAACATCAAATATACTATATGCATGCTATGGGCCCCGGGAAATATCGTCATTCCCTCGGAATACTCGTCCCGTTATCATATAGGCCTACGGTAGTGATTCCCTCGACTCTTACTCATAGACACGAAGTACTACGAGTAAGATACCGTTCTCTGTCCATCGATACGCGGCGACTCCGGTTACCCCTGGCAACCCGAGCTTCCATGCAGTCCGGCCCTTGGACATGACCCCGTATTCTCCGGACCACACACCTACCGGCGTCACTCAGTAGGTTAACACCTGCCGATAACACGACTCGAGGGTACATGAACCGACCGGTAAGCTCCCGAGGATCCATCCGGTCGGGAAATTGATATGCCCGCTATCACATCATGTCACTAACACATTAAGCAACCATTAATCATACCACATCACACAAACATAACCATCATTCGCACACATTCCGTACATCAATCAATCAAGAACCGATCGTTATATTATTATCACATATTTTCCCGCGTTTTAATCTATCGTTCATTACTCGGTTCTTTATGTTGGGATAGTGTCCTGAAATCACACTTGTACTCACTCCTGATGATAGTTGTGTGTCGAGATCAGACATTCGTACAATACTGGGCGGTTGCAATGTTTTGCTAGAAGCCTCTTGCAATCTGTAAGTTGTAGACTTACTGCCAGTATTATATGATCCTATAGGGTCACACACCTAAGCAAACTGGAAGCTACGACATGGGAATGATCATTATGGTAATGATCATATTAATGTGTATTGGATACACATTATAATCGATATAATGGTGTTGTGTCGATCGACACAGCTTGTGTGTCGGTCGACACAGTTCGGGTTTTCGGAAAGGCTTTCCGAATTAAGACTTAATCTAGTCTGGCCCGTTAAGCATGTTTTAGGTCGAATAAAACATGAGTTTTTCGACCTAAACATTGAGCCGTCCACTTTTCTTGACAGAAAGAGTAGAAACACCATAAACCGTTGATTCCCGTTGATCCGGCACTAGCATCCCGTTTCCAGCTTGTGTGCGTGTGTATCTGGTAGAGGCAAGGCACCTGCGTTGCTCCACTAATCTCGTTCACCATTCTCATTCCGCTGCCAGTTCAAAGGTAAGAACGAGGTTGGTTTAATTCAATATATCAAACCCTAGAACCTAAGAGATCCAACAGTGGTATCAGAGCATGTTAGGGTTTAGACTATTGAATCTGATGCAATTAATTCGAAACTTGTTGTTGTTGAATTGAAGAATTGCCTGCTAAAATCGTTTTTCTTATGTTAATCTCGGATTATGAGCATGTTGAAAATCGATGAACTGTTGAAATCGCACTGTGTCGATCGACACAAAGCGTGTGTCGGTCGACACGCCGCGAAATAACGCGTAAAATTTTAGGGTTTATCGCAGAGTGTCGATCGACACAAAGCGTGTGTCGGTCGACACAGAGCGAAAAACTCACGTAAAATTTTAGGGTTTGTCGCAAAGTGTCGATCGACACAAAGCGTGTGTCGGTCGACACAAAGCCAAAATCCGTAAATAATTTTAGGGTTTCGATCTGAGATCGAGTACCCGTATTCCTGCTGTGTCGATCGATACACTGGGTGTGTCGGTCGACACAGGAAATGCGATTAGATAGATCGGTTCAATTGGATTGAACCGGTTATCTCGCTCGGTTAATTTTAATTACCCAATTGGTTCTGGTTTGGTAATGTCGATCGACACAGAGATGTGTGACGATCGACATGAACCATTAAACCGAACCGGTTCAATTGGATTGAATCGGTTAAGTAAATTCAATCCGGTTTGACCGGTTATCGAAGACCGGTTTAAGTTGGGTTGCGTCGACCGATGCCAATGGTTGGCGTCGATCGACACGACATTCACAGATATGCTGGTTGGACCACAAATTTGCATATACCAGAACAATTTAATCCTAAAAGTTCTAGATGAACCTAAAACTAATAAAACTGAATGTTTTAAATAAATTTATAACTTCTTGGATGTATATTGGATATACATCAAGATAAAATAGTTCTTTTCTCACTAAATATCAAGTGATCTTGATGTCTTGCCCGATCTTGTCTACTGTCAAAACTCGTGTCGTTTGTTGGATAGTCTTGGAGTCCTTGGTATCCACTGCAACATGAGTAAGGCAGGTGGTCATTGACAGACTTGCAGTGCAACTGTCAGTGATCGCAAGACAGAAAAGATTGGTTTTACTTGACTGGGCTGTCAGAAGTTCTGGGCCCAGATACATCAGAGTGGATTAGGCATAGTTTGTCTTATCCACGACCAAGAGTTGTACTGGGTACAATTAGCAATGATTTGCTTACCTAGATAACTGAAGTTTGAGTAACGGCGAGTCGCCCACTCGAATTTTAGTAATCTGAGGATCTTGGCTCATTGTATTCATCTGAGGAAACATAGTTTTGAATACAATGCGAGTTTTTATTATTAGATAAAAATTCTCATTTCTTGAGCATTATAACTAAAACCTCTACCTCTTTTAATTACAGCTATGTCTGTCTCAAATGACATCAACACTTTCTCACTAAGATCCGTCCTTGAGAAGTACAAGTTAAATGGATCTAATTTCTTGGAATGGTATCGGAACCTGAGAATAGTTCTCAGGCAGGAGAACAAGGAATATGTCCTTGAAAGAGTTCTCCCCGAGAGGCCACGTTCCAATGCCCCGCAGACAGAAAAGAATGCTTGGGATAAGCATTCAGCTGATGTCAAAGATGTTAATTGTCTAAGGATAGTCCAGTAAGTCCTCATGTCCTTAAAATGATGGGTTACATTGATAACCTGGGGAAACTGGACTGTGCCATTAGCCAGGAGCTGGCCACTGACATGATTCTGCAGTCTTTGCCGTCGTGTTTTGATCAGTTCATCATGAACTACAACATGCAAAACATGACTAAGACATTGAATGAGTTGCACGACATGCTGAAGACAGCAGAGCCGAATCTCAAGAAGGCAACTCCCAGTGTACTGATGGTACAAGGGGGTAAAAGGTTTAAGAAACCTAAGAAGGGTAAGGGAAAGGCCAAGGTTGTCCAGACTGAAAGTCAGGACAAGCTCAAGCCGAAGCCCAAATCCGGGCCTTCTCCTGAGGATAAGTGCAACTACTGCAAGCAGTTGGGGCATTGGAAGAAAGACTGCAAGAAGTTCATGGAAGATTACAAGAAGCTGAAGAAGACGTATGATGCGTCTGACTCATGTATTTATGTTATCGAACTTAATGTTATGTCTTCTAGTTCTACTTCGTGGGTATTGGATACCTGCTGCGGTGCTCATATTTGTACTGATGTGCAGGCACTAAGAAACAGTAGGACGCTGAAGAAAGGACAAGTGGAGCTACGGGTCGGGAATGGAGCTAAGGTTGCTGCACTGGCCGTAGGCACCAACGAGTTGTCCTTACCTTCGGGCATGGTTTTAATTTTAAATAATTGCTACTTTGTACCTGCGATAAGCAGAAACATAATTTCAGTTTCCGTTTTGGATTTGGAAGGTTTTGATTTTCTGTTAAGAATAAAGTTTGTTCTTTTAATCGTGATGGTACATATTATGGTAGCGCCCCATTAGATAATGGGTTATATGTTTTAAACCAAGAAATGCCTGCCTATAACATAAATACAAAGCGATTTAAGTCCAATGACGAAAACCCGACTTTCCTATGGCATTGTCGTTTGGGCCATATCAATGAGAAACGCATCCAAAGGCTCCATCGAAATGGGCTTCTGGGCTCATTTGATTTTGAATCATGTGAGAAATGCGAATCTTGTTTGATGGGCAAGATGGCTAGAGCCCCTTTCAACAAACCAAATGAAAGGGCCAGTGATTTTTGGGCCTTGTTCATACTGATGTATGTGGGCCGATGAGTACTGTTGCCAGAGGAAATTACAAGTACTTCATTACCTTCACTGATGATTTCAGTAGGTATGGCTATGTCTATTTGATGAGACACAAGTCAGAATCCTTTGATAGATTCAAGGAATTCAAGAATGAAGTACAGAACCAACTTGGCAAAAGTATCAAAGTTCTGCGATCGGATCGCGGAGGAGAATACTTGAGTCAAGAGTTCAGCGACTATCTGAGCGACTGTGGAATTATTTCACAACTCACTCCTCCTGGAACACCCCAATGGAATGGAGTGTCAGAGAGGAGGAATCGAACCTTATTGGATATGGTTCGGTCTATGATGAGTCATTCAAATCTTCCATTATCCTTTTGGGGATACGCTCTAGAAACGTCTGCGTTTACACTAAATAGGGTACCATCTAAATCAGTGGAAAAGACACCACATGAACTGTGGACTGGGAATATTCCTAGTCTGTCTTTCCTGAGGATTTGGGGTTGTGAGGCTTATGTCAAACGTTTAATCTCTGACAAGCTTGCACCCAAATCAGATAAATGCTACTTCGTTGGTTATCCTAGGGAAACCAAGGCATACTACTTTTACAACCAATCTGAGAACAAAGTATTTGTTGCTCGGGACTGTTCTTTTCTTGAGAGGGAGTTTCTCTCTAATAAAAACAGTGGGGGTAAAGTACATCTTGAAGAAATTCAAGATACACATGAGACTGCTCAACCTGCTGAGGAAGAGCAGCAGCTGGATCCACAGAGTTCTGTGGAACCGGCGCCTGTGGAGCCTGAAGTTCGCAGATCCGGAAGGATCCGTCACGAACCCGAGAGATACTATGGATTTCTCGTGACCAATTCAAATGATCTGATGATCATTGACAGTGACGAACCAGCGACCTTCGCGAAAGCAATGATGGACCCAGACTCCGAAAAGTGGCTTGGAGCCTCTAAATCCGAAATGGGATCCATGTCAGAAAACCAAGTATGGTCCTTGGTCGATTTACCTAATGGTGCAAAAGCCATTGAGTGTAAATGGATCTTCAAGAAGAAGATTGACGTGGATGGCAATGTACAGATTTACAAAGCGAGGTTGGTGGCTAAAGGTTTCAAGCAAATTCATGGTATTGACTATGATGAAACCTATTCCCCAGTCGCTATGCTTAAATCCATTCGGATTCTTCTAGAAATTGCCGCTCATTATGACTATGATATTTGGCAAATGGATGTCAAAACCGCATTCCTGAATGGTATTCTGGAAGAGGATGTGTATATGACACAGCCTGAAGGTTTTGTCGATCCTAAGAATGCTGGGAAGGTATGCAAGCTTCATAAATCCATTTATGGATTGAAGCAAGCATCACGGAGTTGGAATCTTCGTTTTGATGAAGCAGTAAAACAATTTGGTTTCATCAAGAACGAAGAGGAACCATGTGTTTACAAGAAGACTAGTGGGAGCAAAATTGCGTTTCTTGTACTGTATGTCGATGACATACTTCTCCTCGGTAATGACGTTCCGTTGCTTCAGTCTGTTAAGACTTGGCTCGGAAGTTGTTTTTCCATGAAAGACATGGGAGAAGCTGCATATATTCTTGGAATCAGAATCTACAGAGATAGAATCAACAGGCTGATTGGATTGTGCCAGGACACTTATATTGATAAGGTACTGCACAGATTCAGGATGCATGATTCCAAGAAGGGCTTCATACCGATGTCTCATGGCACTAGTCTCAGCAAGAAGCAGTGTCCGGCGACACATGCTGAGCGAGAACGCACGAATAGGATTCCTTATGCTTCTGCAATAGGATCTATTATGTATGCCATGCTCTGCACTCGTCCAGATGTAGCTTACGCGTTAAGCATGACGAGTAGATACCAATCTGATCCAGGTAAAGTTCACTGGACAGCTGTCAAGAATATTCTCAAGTATTTGAGACATACTAAGGATAAATTCCTGGTGTATGGAGGAAGTGAAGAACTTGTGGTGAATGGATTCACCGATGCGAGTTTTCAGACGGACAGAGACGATTTCCGATCACAATCTGGATATGTCTTCTGTCTAAATGGCGGTGCAGTGAGCTGGAAGAGCTCTAAGCAGAATACCGTAGCTGATTCCACGACAGAAGCTGAATATGTTGCTGCTTCAGAAGCGGCAAAAGAAGCTGTTTGGATCAAGAAGTTCATGACTGAATTTGGTGTGGTTTCAAGTATCTTGGAGCCAGTGGCTTTGTTTTGTGACAACAACGGAGCCATTGCTCAGGCGAAAGAACCCAGGTCACACCAGAAGTCCAAACACGTGGAGAGGAGATATCACCTGATTCGTGATATCGTCAATAGAGGGGATGTGAAGATCAGCCGAGTTCCGACGGACGAGAATGTCGATGATCCTCTGACTAAGTCACTCCCAAGGCCTAAGCATGAGTTTCACACGACTGCTGTATGCATTAGAGATCTTAAGATGTAATCTTGATTCTAGTGGGAGTTTTAGTTTTATTTTAGTTATAATAAGATGCTCTTGTAAACATTCTTTTGGAAGTGTTTTAATGAAATTTGATTTCATCATTATTTATTGTGATCTAAATAATGGTCCCAAAATAAATTTATGACATATTATAGGTCATCAAGTTGAGGACTTGATCATGAAACCCTGTAAGTTAAATATGACATAAAATTATGTTTTGTCCCATGTCAAGGTTGTCAAAGTGGGACACTGACAACCGTGAGAGACTAGATTGTGAGGTGACTGTTGGCTAAGTTTCATGGAGCCAATGATATGATTATCACAGTCAGTCACTGATAGGTGTAGTTTTATCCCTATTCTAACTGCAAGTGCACAGTGATATAGTTGTAGTACTTAGGGTATCGAATCCACAGGGACTCTGGTCAACGATAGATAAGAACAGAAAAGATTAAACTAGGAGAAAGCAAGTTGATTAGAAACTAAAAGGCGAAGCAGAAAAGTAAATCAGTAGCAGGCAAGTTTGTAAGCAAGGAAGCGAAGCGTTAGGTTTCAGGAGTTCTCAGGAAATCAGGAACACAAGCAATCAATCAGTCTGGATCTAATCAGAAACTGTTCTAGAACTCAAAACACGAATATAGAATTAACCAAATTCCTTTGCGAGATTTCTCTAAGTCTAAGTGCAGCAAACCAAACTTTCGTTTGCGAGAACTAACAGATTAGGCCAGCATTAATTCCAAGTTTGATATGTTCACAATTAACCTAAACCAAACTTTCGTTTGCGAGAAGTTTAATTGCTCATCTAGGTTCTTTCTAGATAAATTAACCAACTTCCGCTGCATTAATCAGCCTAACATCATAATTCTGATTAGCTACTTCAGATTAAGCATTAAGAACAACCTAAACAAAGAACTAGCAGATATGAATCCCTACAGATTTATTTAACTATAGTTTCATGAAATCCCTAATGAGAATCCTTCAACCTAACAGGTAATCTACTCAGACATATTCATCGAGACATAAAATATCATAAGTAGAAAACCAAATATCATAAAACAAAGTAAAGATCTGGGGTTCAAAATCCTCTCTCTCTCGAGAGCAGGATCAGCCCCTAACTCTCTCTGAAATAAAATAAGACTTAAGAAAAGCGTAGCCTAAACAAGTGGCTAAAAACCCTAATATATAGTCTAAAACACGTTTTGGGCTTCTGTGTAAATATCTGGGCTTTTCTGCAATATCAGCATTCTTCATTAATCCGCCGAGTTTGGCCCATCTCGCATATGCAACGATCGATGCCATAAGTGTGTCGATCGTTGCAGCTCTGAAATATTGACAATGAAGTATATCTCTCGGCCAAATACTCCAATTAGCTCCAGAAAGTGCCATAATCACCAAATATGCTCCAAATGTGCTTGTACCTAATAAACACCTGAAAAGACTCTAAAACACAGTAAAAGACTCGATAAATGACACATATACCATGGTTAAAAACCCTAAAATCCATGGTATATCAACTCCCCCACACTTAGCTCTTGCTTGTCCTCAAGCAAGTAAAGAACCAAAGCATAAGAAAAGAAGTTTGAAAACACAGAAACTCATTTCGTCCTAGGAACTTTCACAATCACATTCACTTAGTAAGCCACTGAAAACTTTCCTACGGAACTCAAGACCACAATGTACTTCCCCCACACTTAGCAACTGTCCCAAGTAAACTCCACAATCACATTCAAGCATTCAAATTCACCCTACTGACTTCTGCAAGTATTTAAGTGCGGTCTCACCTAAGGAGTATCGATTAAAGGGCACATGGATTCTTACCTTATCAGCTCTAGACCACCATACTATCTTTCTCTAGTCCCTTTCTTCTCTTTCCCTTCCTTAACAACTGATTTTTCCCCACTGGATATCATTTTATTATTATTATTTTTTTATCAGTGTTCTTCCCGTTATGGGGTGTACTTTGGACACATTCCATGGATTGCACAGGAGATAATAGGGGTCTCTACCATTCCCATGACCACTTCGGAGTTACTAACTCATCCTCAGTTTATTATCATTTTTTCTTTCTTTTTTTTTTCTTTTTTTTTTTATGGAAGGGGAGAAGGGAACTAGATAGGACAGGTTTACAGGCTATGTCAGAACAAACAAGGGAATCCGACACAAAGTATACCAAGCCCTTAGGTGAGAAATCTAAGTCAGTATTAAGTTTGAAGTCAGTAAAAGGATCCTCTGATACCTGAAGTGATGTGGGTGTCCTCAGTAGGTTGATCCGTGTCTGAGTTTTCTAACAGTCATAGAGGCTCTGCAAGTTTGTCCAATGGTCACTTAGTTCCTGTTCAAGCGAAAATTTTCCTCGAAAAATCATAGTTTCATACAAATTTTGACTCAATAAAACAAATTTTGAAAAACTAAGAAAACAAAAGCGTGCGTCAGTAGCTTCCTCCCCCACACTTAAACTACACTGTCCCCAGTGTAATCAAGGCATGAGCTCGGTGAGAAAATTCAAATTGAAACAAACCGAAAAGTTGCAGAACACTTACCTGTCGTCGCCCTGCGTCGATCGATGCCACAAGTGTGTCGATCGATGCACGGCGAATATGCTCGCGGTTACGTAGATAACCGATGTCTGAACTGCAATCGAATCGGTTAACCATACATCGCAACTGCATCGACCGATGCACTAGGTGTGTCGATCGATGCAATGCGATTTTGCCTGTTTCTCTCGGCTTTGAACACACTTAAACAGAAAAATTAAAAACACCAAAATCAAAACGAAAAATGAAAATAAAAACGAACCTAACAGTGGGTTGCCTCCCACTCAGCGCTTGTTTTTAGTCATTAGCTTGACTATTGGAAGAGATTTGACTCAAGGCGGTTTCAACAGAGACTTTGAGTGTCTTTGTGAATATCTCTTCATCCAAGGAGGTGTATAGGCTTTCAGATCATGAGGTTTTCCAAGGAAAGAGTAATCAGAATCAGGGCGGGAGCGAAGCTTGGGCGGTCTACTGCGTTTTCCTGCTTTCAAAACAATGTGATCAGAAGGTTTAAGCTTAGGTGATTTGTACCTTACCTTTGATGCAGATCTGATGTTTGGGACTTTCTGCTTATGAGCAGTTGCAGGTACTGAAGATGTTAGAGCAGGTTCAAGAGGAACTGCCATCTTCTTCTTTCCACTATCAGATATTGTAGTTCCACCAATCTGAACTTCTTCTTTCAGATGACCATCAGTGGAGATCATCTTCTTTGCATGAACTCGCGAAGTATCAACTGGTGGTGTTTTATTCACCTTCTTATCCATCACTTTCACGCAGTTAGCCACTTCTAGCTCTTGTTTGGAAGGTTTGGGAACCTTAGGGTATGGCACAGGGGGCTTATACACTCGTTCTGGTACTGTTGCAGGTTTCTGGTCATGTTTGCGTTCTGTGTCGATCGTTGCATGATGTGTGTCGATCGATGCAAGGCGATCCTGTTTGTCGTAAGAACTCGAAATTGCCGTCAGAACGGCGTGTCGATCGACACTAAGGGGGAGTCGATCGATGCATGTATCAGACAGACAATATTCATCCAGAAAATCCGAGATTATGCTCTCTTCTTCACCTAGCAACTCAATCTCATCCCCTAAGGTCACAGCTTTGATGTGCAGCTTCCGTTCAGCTCTCTTAGCTTCATTATGCCTTTGCATTGTTTCAGCTGTTTGAACTCGGACATCTAGCTTCTTCATATGTGTGCTCAAGTATTCAAACTTCTCATTCAGATCTTCATGCAATGCATCCATCCTTCAGTTGAAGGACACAATGATCTGTTGTTCTCTCTCAAGAAACTGTTCCATCATAGCTTCTAATCTGCTCTTATGTGTAGGTGCAGGCGGTACTTGGTAAGAAGAAATACCATAGTTCCTCGAGAAGGTATTACCCTGTTGCTGGAAAGATCCCTGAAAAGCTGATTCCTGACTGTAGAATTCATTCCCTCCAACACAGTTGATAGCTTCTTGCGCATACTTTCCAAGTAGAAGGCTATGCAGATAGTCAACTTTACTCTTCAACCCAGCTATCTGTGATTTATCAATCCCTGGACTAAAGAAATCATACATCTTCCTACGATATGTGTCGATCGATGCAGTGGAAGCGTCGATCGATGCAAGCGCGATGATGTGACGATCGACACACAGGACCGTGTCGATCGATGCAGTGCGATTACAGGCGTACCTGAAACGCAAGAACAGAAAAAAAAAAAATAGTAGCAAAAAATAAAAACGAAAAACCTAGTCTAAACCCTAAGTTCAAATCTATCGAAGACTTAAAAGAGTCCCCGGCAACGGCGCCAAAAACTTGATAGGTGTAGTTTTATCCCTATTCAAACTGCAAGTGCACAGTGATGTAGTTGTAGTACTTAGGGTATCGAATCCACAGGGACTCTGGTCAACGATAGATAAGAACAGAAAAGATTAAACTAGGAGAAAGCAAATTGATTAGAAACTAAAAGGCGAAGCAGAAAAGTAAATCAGTAGCCGGCAAGTTTGTAAGCAAGGAAGCGAAGCGTTAGGTTTCAGGAGTTCTCAGGAAATCAGGAACACAAGCAATCAATCAGTCTGGATCTAATCAGAAACTGTTCTAGAACTCAAAACACGGATATAGAATTAACCAAATTCCTTTGCGAGAATTCTCTAAGTCTAAGTGCAGCAAACCAAACTTTCGTTTGCGAGAACTAACAGATTAGGCCAGCATTAATTCCAAGTTTGATATGTTCACAATTAACCTAAACCAAACTTTCGTTTGCGAGAAGTTTAATTGCTCACCTAGGTTCTTTCTAGCTAAATTAACCAACTTCCGATGCATTAATCAGCCTAACATCATAATTCTGATTAGCTACTTCAGATTAAGCATTAAGAACAACCTAAACAAAGAACTAGCAGATATGAATCCCTACAAATTGATTTAACTATAGTTCCATGAAATCCCTAATGAGAATCCTTCAACCTAACAGGTAATCTACTCAGACATATTCATCGAGACAGAAAATATCATAAGTAGAAAACCAAATATCATAAAACAAAGTAATGATCTGGGGTTCAAAATCCTCTCTCTCTCGAGAGCAGGATCAGCCCCTAACTCTCTCTGAAATAAAATAAGACTTAAGAAAAGCGTAGCCTAAACAAGTGGCTAAAAACCCTAATATATAGTCTAAAACACGTTTTGGGCTTCTGTGTAAATATCTGGGCTTTTCTGCAATATCAGCATTCTTCATTAATCCGCCGAGTTTGGCCCATCTCGCATATGCAACGATCGATGCCATAAGTGTGTCGATCGTTGCAGCTCTGAAATATTGACAGTGAAGTATATCTCTCGGCCAAATACTCCAATTAGCCCCAGAAAGTGCCATAATCACCAAATATGCTCCAAATGTGCTTGTACCTAATAAACACATGAAAAGACTCTAAAACACAGTAAAAGACTCGATAAATGACACATATACCATGGTTAAAAACCCTAAAATCCATGGTATATCAGTCACATAGATATATGTTGGTGAACATATGATCGGACATGACCCGCTAATGAGAAGTCTACAAGATAGTTATATCTGTGTCATAAGAGGTTCTCATTACGACTATAGAGTATAGTCCTCCGACCTGAGTTCATCAAGCTTTCTTGCATATGAATTGGTACACTTTGACTTTGTCAAACGTCGACCTGTAACTGGCGACTATAACGGCACTGTTCAAGTATATCATGAAGTGTGCGTTGAAATAGGGATGGAACAAGATGGGATTTGTCCCTCCTGAATAACGGGAGATAAATATCTCAGGGCCTATCGAAGATTTAATACTGAGAAAAATGTGTGGCCGCACTCAAACGAACTGTAGTTCAGTTGTTTGTAATGTTCAGTATGAGATCAGGAGTTCGATAAACACGATGTTGGCTTAATAAAGGATGACACCAATCTTGCCTTATACCAAATCGAGATATAGAGACAAAAGGATTATAGGAATTGATGATTCCAGTACAAGTGGGAGATTGTTGGGATAGTGTCCTGAAATCACACTTGTACTCACTCCTGATGATAGTTGTGTGTCGAGATCAGACATTCGTATAATACTGGGCGGTTGCAATGTTTTGCTAGAAGCCTCTTGCAATCTGTAAGTTGTAGACTTACTGCCAGTATTATATGATCCTATAGGGTCACACACCTAAGCAAACTGGAAGCTACGACATGGGAATGATCATTATGGTAATGATCATATTAATGTGTATTGGATACACATTATAATCGATATAATGGTGTTGTGTCGATCGACACAGCTTGTGTGTCGGTCGACACGGTTCGGGTTTTCGGAAAGGCTTTCCGAATTAAGACTTAATCTGGTCTGGCCCGTTAAGCATGTTTTAGGTCGAATAAAACATGAGTTTTTCGACCTAAACATTGAGCCGTCCACTTTTCCTGACAGAAAGAGTAGAAACACCATAAACAGTTGATTCCCGTTGATCCGGCACTAGCATCCCGTTTCCAGCTTGTGTGCTTGTGTATCTGGTAGAGGCAAGGCACCTGCGTTGCTCCACTGATCTCGTTCACCATTCTCATTCCGCTGCCAGTTCAAAGGTAAGAACGAGGTTGGTTTAATTCAATATATCAAACCCTATATCCTAGGAGATCCAACACTTTAATCACCACATGTTATATCATCACAATAATATCCACACCATCAATCATCATTCAATCAAATAGCCATATATACTCATATATTACCAACCAGTTATTAAACAAATCGACACTAATCACAACCGTCTCATCGGCTCGCAACATAGTGTCGGGAACCTGTAGAGTGACATATTACTCAACCAATTAACCCCAACTCACCAACACTTTGTCGCAGTTGACCCCGTATTGCCGTACTAGTCGAACCTTCGGACCGTCCCCAAGCCGCTTAAGACGGAAGAGAAAGTCGGTACTTGAGATGAACGTTGAAAATCTCCGCTTAGGAAATATTTATCCGTTCCTCCGTTACCATCCGAACTCTTCACTACTCTCTCTCTCTCTCTCTTCCTCTCTCTCCTCCCTCTCTTTCTCTCTCTTCCCTCTCTCTCTCTCTTCCTTCTCTCTCTCCTCTCTGGCTCCTCTTCCTTCTCTTCTTCTTCCGGCTTCTTCTTCTCCTCCTCCTCCTTGGCGCCTCCTCCTCTCTTCTTCTTTCCCTCTTCTTCCTCTCTTCCTTCTCTCTTCTTTCTCTCCTCTTCCTCTTTTTTTTCTTGTGAGCTTTTGGTGTGGAGAAAAATGAGAGGGGTGAGGTCCCTTTTTATAGCCAAAGGGAGTTAATCTCCACCCTCCACTTGTCTCCTCTCCACTCTCATCCTATGCCACGACCCTAGGCCATCTGTTGGCCAAAAACACTCCTTATTATCCTCTTTCTTATCCTCATGAAGTCCAAGAAGAAGCCCCTTGGGCTTGGTCCACAAAATGCTTTGACAAGTTCATTGTATCTAGTCCACAAGGCTTCTTTTTGGTTCTTCTTGCTTCATTTCGTGGCTCAACCTATTACTGGGCTTAAATCAGATCCAAAATGACTTTTCCTATCCTCTCTAATCAGACCTAAGCAAGCCCATGCTCCTTGGATTTTATTTTGAATTTGTAATCACTAATTACTCATTAATGACCCAAAATTCATAACTTAATATAGGGATCAAATCTTGCCAACTCCTTTTAACCATAGCTTCTACATATTTTAATGGAGCTGTGGTCAAAATTTCATAATTTTTGATAGACTTTAGAGGGTTCTTTCGCTTGCCCGAACATTTTATCGGTTTCTCGGAAAAACCGGTTTTTAATGAAAATTCTCAAGAATTTCCAAAAATATTCCCAATGAATTTCTTAACAAGATAATTCATTTTAATGATGATAAAAATACCATTACATTTAATAATAATATTTTTATCGTGTTTCCGAGATCGGGGTATCACATTATTCCCCCCTTATTAGAATTCGTCCTCGAATTCTTTATGGTTATATTACAACTCCTTTCTACTGGGTACTAGTGAAAAACTCCGGATATGCATCTTTAAACCTTGATTCATCTTCCCACGTGACAATCACACGGTTCTGCTTTCCCCAAAAGATTTGAACTTGCGGAATCTCTCTGTTCTTGAGTTTTCGGATGCGTCTTTCCCCTATACGAATGGGTCCTTCGGTATAGGTGAGGTTTGACTGCAGGTCTTCTATTCTCTCCGTTTCCACATCTCTTGGGTCGCGAATAAACTTTCGTAACATGGATACATGGAATACTGGGTGAATCCGCATGTCTGTTGGTAGATCTAACCTGTATGCCACTTCTCCAACCCTTCCAATTACTTGGTATGGTCCGATGTAGCGAACTGCCAGCTTTCCAACCTTTCTGAACCGTTCCCCTCTTCTTTGCGATGAGAGTCTCAAATACACCCAATCTCCGACTTCAAAGTTAACCTCTCTCCTTGCTTGGTCTGCAAATTTCTTCTGTCAATCTTGAGCTTTCCTCATATTGGCTTGAATTATTTGTAGCTTACTGGTGGTTTCATCAACAATTTTGGGTCCAAAAACTTCTCGTTCTCCGATCTCGGTCCAACATAGCGGAGTCCTACACGGTCTTCCATATAGAGCTTCATGTGGAGACATTCCGATATTGGAATGGTAGTTGTTGTTGTATGAGAATTCCACTAAGGGTAAGTGCTTTTCCCAATTTCCAGCCCAATCAAGAGCACACATTCGTAACATGTCCTCTATGGTCCGGATAGTTCTTTCGGTTTGACCGTCGGTTTTTGGATGATAAGCAGTGCTGATATGCAGCTCCATTCCTAACGCTTCTTGTAACGCTTTCCAAAAGATGGAGGTAAATCGTGGGTCCCGATCTGACACGATGTCCGCTGGCACTCCATGCAAACGAATAATTTAGTCGATATAGAGCTCAGCTAACGCTTCCACTTTATCCGTATCTTTTATCGGAATCAGATGCGCCACCTTGGTTAACCGGTCAACAATTACCCAGATTGCGTTGTTTGCCCTCCCTTTTGCGGTTGGCATTCCGGTAATGAAATCCATCGATATGGAATCCCATTTCCACTGAGGGATAGGTAGGTTCTGAAGCAGACCACCGGGTACTTGATGCTCCACTTTAATCTGTTGACAAGTAGGACATTGAGCTACCCATCGTGCTACAGACTTCTTCATTCCTGGCCAATGGTAATACCTCCTCACGTCTTTGTACATCTTTGAACTCCTGGGGTGGATACTCAGCAGAGAATGATGTGCCGCCTCCAAAATTTCTTCTCGCAAATTTCGTCCTTCAGGTACAGTGATCCTTCCCTTGAGAAATAATGTACCATCCATGGCAAGATGATAACCGCTCTGGTGTGATCCATCTCGGGTTTTGACTTCGCCGATGATCTTCAAAATATTCTTGTCTTTCTACTGCTCTTCTCGGATTCGGGAAACTAAATCCGCCTATCTTATAGCTCGTAAACCTAATGGTTCATTTGCTTCCCCTTCCATTGCAGCCAACTTGACTGACTCGAGCTCCTCGGTTAGGGTTTCGAGTTCTTTTTCAAAGCTAGCCTTGGTTTTTCGCCGACTGAGTGCATCCGCAACCACGTTGGCTTTTCCAGGGTGATACTTGATCTTAAGGTCATAATCCGCGATGAACTCCATCCACCTCCGCTGTTGTAGATTAAGGTCTGGCTGCGTGAATAAGTATTTCAGACTTTGATGGTCTTTGAATACTTCTATGGTTTCGCCATAGAGGTACGATCTCCAAATCTGCAATGCGAATACAACCGCCGCCATCTCCAGGTCATGCGTCCGATAGTTCTCTTCGTGCTTTCTTAGCTGACGAGATGCATAAGCGATGACTTTACCTTCCTGCATCAGGACACACCCCAAACCTACTCGGGATGCATCGGTATACACTGTATAGAGTTTTCCGGATTCGAGTAGAGCCAAAACGGGTGCTGAGGTCAAAGAGATCTTTAACTTCACGAAAGCGTCTTCTGCTTCCTTACTCCATACAAAGGGAACGCCTTTCCCCGTTAGCTTCGTCAACGGCTTGGCGATTGAAGAAAACCCATGGATGAACTTCCGATAGTATCCCGCCAAACCTAGAAAACTTCGAACTTCCATTACGGAGGTAGGCGAGGACACTCTTGGATTGCTTTTACTTTCTCGGGATCGGCTGATACTCCTTGCTCAGAGATGCGATGTCCCAAAAACCCAATTTCCCTCTGCCAAAACGAGCACTTGCTAAATTTAGCAAACAGTTTTAGCTTCCGCAGTCTCGCGAGAACTAACGTCAAATGCGACCGGTGCTCTTCCGCCGTCTTTGAGTAAACCAGAATATCATCGATAAATATGATAACAAATTTATCGAGATAATCATGGAAAACTTTGTTCATTAACCGCATGAAGGCTGCTGGTGCGTTGGTAAGCCCAAAAGGCATTACCACAAACTCAAACTGCCCGTATCTGGCTTGAAAGGCCGTCTTCATGTTATCTCCCTCGGCGATAGGAATTTGTTGATATCCATATGCCAAATCTATTTTTGAAAACCAACTTGCGCCCTTAAGCTGATCCAAAAGTTCATCAATTCAAGGCAACGTGTATTTATCCTTGATGGTAATGTTGTTGATGCCGCGATAGTCAATGCACAACCTCATACTCCCGTCCTTCTTCTTTACGAATAGTACCGGAGCTCCCCACGGTGATGAACTCGGTCGAATAAAACCTTTCCCGATCAAGTCCTCAAGTTGCTTCTTGAGTTCTGCCAATTCGGCGGGAGCCATTCGGTAAGGTGCCTTTGCGATAGGCTTTGCTTCTGGTTCCAAAATAATGGTGAAAGGATTACTCCAAGGCGGAGGTAATTCCTTCAATGCCGCAAATACGTCCTCGAACTCCTGGACCACCGTAATGTCTTCGATCTTGACGTCCTCGCTGACGGTCCCCTCACCAGCAGTGATGGTCACTAAGAATGCTTCTCCATTCTTTATCAAGTCTTGGACTCGAAGTGCCGCCACAACACACACTGATGTACTCGGGTTAATCCCGTCATAGACTATCGTCTCCATCTCATCTCCACGAAACGTGATCCTTCCCCGACCGCAATCTAATTGTGCCTGATATCCGGACAAACAGTCCATTCCGAGAATAACTTCGTACCGTGTTAGAGGAGTAATTAGAAGATTCACAAAGAACTGCTTCGCCGTGATGACTAACGGTACATTCCGAATACACTTGTCTACTTGGAGGGTTTCCTCTCCGGGTGTCAACACAGCGACATTAACATTTTCTATTTTGCAATTCCCTCTCATTTCCGCAACTACTTCTGGAGTCACAAACTATGAGTGGCTTCCGAATCGAACAATACATGTGTGGGACGACCCGCAACATGTATGGTTCCTGCCATGATAATATTTAACTTTAAGATACAGTACTTATAGTTTACAACAAAACTTTATTTATTTATAACGAAGGTTTATTTTTAAACAACTTCGAAGGTTCTATTTACACAAGGAAGGCTCTACACACACAAGGATTAGGGTTCAGGCACAAACGTACCTGTGATAGGACCCTGAGCGGGTTTCGGGGTTTCATTATTATCTAGCTCTAAGGCATAAACCCTACTTTCTACACCTTGACGCTTGCGAGCGGGTTCAATCGTAGGGCGAACTGGCGCAGGCTTGATGGCGAGTGGGGTGGCTCGGATCGGATTCGAACACTCTCGAGCATAATGGCCCTTTTGGCCACATCGGAAACAAGTAAGACCGGGTGACGCGTACTGTGTTGCATTCCTTGGACAATATTTGGAGATATGACCGGGCTGGCCACAGTTGTAGCACACCGCCGCCCCCTTAGCAGAGTCAGATGATCCTTGCGGTCGCTTGCCCTTATCCTTGAAACGACGGTTTTGTACAAAGTGCCGTCCCTGATGGCCTGATGACCTTCCACCCTGGTTAGAAGTGAGATTTCCCCGTGTTGTTCGTTCTGCGGCTAACCCAATTTCTACGCTTACTGCTTTCTCCACCAAGTCCGTGAGGCTAGAAAAGTTCCCCACTGCGAGTCTACTTTCCAGCTCTGGTCGAAGGCCAAATAGGAAGTTGGTGATCATTGCCTCTTCGTCTCTGTTATTGTTGCCCACATAGCGCCTCTGTCGCATGAACTCGGATTCGTACTCGCGGACTGATTTACTCCCCTGCTCAAGATTAGCAAAATCCCATTAAAGTCGACGTCTTGACTCCGGGGTAAAGTACTTGCGCTCAAATTCTTCCTTAAACGCCGTCCAGGTCTTCACCATATGTCCCACTTGAGCTTCCCGACTTTCCCACCAATCGGCTGCATCTCGGTCCAGATAATAAGTTCCCACACTTAGCTTGTAGTCCTCCGGACATCTTGTAGCCTTGAAGTTCTTCTCCACCATTTGGATCCATCGATCGGCGACTAACGGGTCAGTTCCACCGGAGAAGTGCGTAGTTCCCATCTTCTTCATTGAGGAGATCAAAGATAGGAACGGTGGGTGATTCGCCGCGTCGGGGGTTACTTGCGGTGATTGCATAGCTTTAGCCATTACGTCATGCAACATTTTCAGGGTATGCTCTGGCTCTACATTTCTTTCCTTCGAGCGTTCATTGCTGGATTCGGTATCTTCGATGTCCTTTTCTTTCGTTGGTTGCGCCTGATATGTCTGCCTCTCTTGATTTCCCGAATTTTCTGGTGACTTAGCCTTTTCAGTTGATTCCTCATGACCCAGTCCTCTGCGTTCTGAAACCCGTTCCGACCCCATAGCTATACCACGTTCGCCACTATCGCTACCTTCGTTCTCCATCTGTATCCAAAAACGGGTAAATGACTAAGTTCTAACTAAACAAGACGTATCCGGTTTCCTAATGTCTCTTTCGCGACTCAATTTTTGACTCGATAAATCTGAAAATGCATGTTATATGAGCACGATCGTAACCATGCTCTGATACCACCATTTGTAACGCCCCTGTTCCGAGTGGATCAGAGTCGTCACAATTTTTACCGTGTTTGACTAATTTGGGTCGGCTTAATAACTTTCTTCAATAGACTGATCCGAGTTATTCAGTTACACGTTTCCCAAACTTTAGTTACGGCTTTGCAACCATAAAAAAATTTGGTAGTTACATTAGATCGGAGTAATCTAACATAACCAACATGCTTTTACGATTATAAAACATAGCTTTTTAAAGTGCGGAAGTACATTAGGTCCATGGACGATATTTATTTGAAATCACATTACTTTGGAATTAAAAGTTCCGAAAGAGACGTCGACACTACACCGGATGATCTAACGTCTTGCGAGCCGCTATCCTTACGGGTTACCTGAAAAAGACAAACGAGAGGGGTGAGCGATCTATTATCGACCCAGTGAGTTGGGATTCCCCAACTAACTAAGTAACTTCCCGTCCGCCCATCCCGCCCCCAAACACAATCAATGACGGGAGGTTACACAAGCATTAATAAATAGCCGAAGCACAGAAACATCAAGTATACTATATGCATGCTATGGGCCCCAGGCAATATCGTCATTCCCTCGGAATACTCGTCCCGTTACCATATAGGCCTACGGTAGTGATTCCCTCGATTCTTACTCATAGACACGAAGTACTACGAGTAAGACACCGTTCTATGTCCATCGATACGCGGCGATTCCGGTTACCCCTGGCAACCCGAGCTTCCATGCAGTCCGGCCCTAGGACATGACCCCGTATTCTCCGGACCACACACCTACCGGCGTCACTCAGTAGGTTAACACCTGCCGATAACATGACCCGAGGGTACATGAACCGACCGGTAAGCTCCCGAGGATCCATCGGGTCGGGAAATTGATATGCCCGCTATCACATCATGTCACTAACACATTAAGCAACCATTAATCATACCACATCACACAAACATAACCATCATTCGCACACATTCCGTACATCAATCAATCAAGAACCGATCGTTATATTATTATCACATATTTTCCTGCCGTTTTAATCTATCGTTCATTACTCGGTTCTTTAATCACCACATGTTATATCATCACAATAATATCCAAACCATCAATCATCATTCAATCAAATAGCCATATATACTCATATATTACCAACCAGTTATTAAACAAATCGACACTAATCACAACCGTCTCATCGGCTCGCAACTTAGTGTCGGGAACCTGTAGAGTGACATATTACTCAACCAATTAACCCCAACTCACCAACACTTTGTCGCGGTTGACCCCGTATTGCCGTACAAGTCGAACCTTCGGACCGTCCCCAAGCCGCTTAAGACGGAAGAGAAAGTCGGTACTTGAGATGAACGTTGAAAATCTCCGCTTAGGAAATATTTCTCTGTTCCTCCGTTACCATCCAAACTATTTACTACTCTCTCTCTCTCTCTCTCTCTCTTTTCTTCTCTCTCATCCCTCTCTTTCTCTCTCTTCCCTCTCCCTCTCTTCTTCCCTCTCTCTCTCTTCCTTCTCTCTCTCCTCTCCGGCTCCTCTTCCTTCGCTTCTTCTTCCGGCTTCTTCTTCTCCTCCTCCTCCTTGGCGCCTCCTCCTCTCTTCTTCTTTCCCTCTTCTTCCTCTCTTCCTTCTCTCTTCTTTCTCTCCTCTTCCTCTTTTTTTTCTTGTGAGCTTTTGGTGTGGAGAAAAATGAGAGGGGTAACGTCCCTTTTTATAGCCAAAGGGAGTTAATCTCCACCCTCCACTTGTCTCCTCTCCACTCTCCTCCTATGCCACGACCCTAGGCCAGCTTTTGGCCAAAAACACTCATTCTTATCCTCTTTCTTATCCTCATGAAGTCCAAGAAGAAGCCCCTTGGGCTTGGTCCACAAAATGCTTTGACAAATACATTGTATCTAGTCCACAAGGCTTCTTTTTGGTTCTTCTTGCTTCATTTCGTGGCTCAACCTCTTACTGGGCTTAAATAAGATCCAAAATGACTTTTCCTATCCTCTCTAGTCAGACCTAAGCAAGCCCATGCTCCTTGGATTTTATTTTGAATTTGTAATCACTAATTACTCATTAATGACCCAAAATTCATAACTTAATCTAGGAATCAAATCTTGCCAACTCCTTTTAACCATAGCTTCTAAATATTTTAATGGAGCTGTGGTCAAAATTTAATATTTTTTTATGGACTTTAGTGGGTTCTTTCGCTTGCCCGAACATTTTATCGATTTCTCAAAAAAACCGGTATTTAATGAAAATTCTCAAAAATTTCCAAAAATATTCCCAATGAATTTTTTAACAAGATAATTCATTTTACTGATGATAAAAATACCATTACATTTAATAATAATATTTTTATCGTGTTTCCGAGATCGGGGTATCTCAAAATCTGACCCTGCTCGATCTGTAAGGCGGTAGCAGCTTCTCGATCCTTCACATAACGATTAAAGAGATCAAAATGAGTTTGCGCTTTCGCCCTCACCGCGGCTTCGATACGATCCCTCTCCTTTCGGACCAAGTCGGCGCAGAATTTCTGCTGGCTCTTCTTATCCGACTGGAACTTGAGTAGATAGGCTTTCGCCTTTTCCTCAGCGAGGCGCAACTTCTCCTCCGTGTCACGAAGCTTATTAGAAAGAACCAAGTTGCTCGCCTCCAACGTTTCCTTTTCTTTCTTCGCCTTTGCGAGAAGGTCGTCCCTCCTTTTCACGGCATCAATCATCTTCTTAGAATCCCAAGCACTTTCAAGGGCTACACGATTTGACGCCGCGATCATCTGAAAGACGAGCCTTGTTAAAACAACAAACAGACAGGAACTCTTCAAAGGAGAAATTACCAAGACGAACTTACTGTTGCCTCGGCCTGTTTCGGCTTGACAATGGCGTCAGAATGAGGGAGTTCTTGTATTATTGGCCAATCTGACTCGTTACCCCGCACACAAGTCAGCATGTTGAAACACCCTCGAGAATTATCAATGAGAGGAACGTCGTTTTCGTATTGGAAGGCGAAGTTATGAATCGAAGGCTGAATGTATCCATCCTTTGACGGACCGCGAGGGCGAGCTAGGACGAAGTTATCTGGATAGGGCATGAGGAATGGATGATGCACTGCAATAGCAAAACAAAAAATTAAGTAAATCATCTATGTTGATAAATGGCAAATTCGACATCTACCAAATTTTGTATTCGAGGATGATCTTATAAGTTTCCTATGTTCTTCGGGCACGACCAAGGGAGTTATCTCGACATAAAAATAATTTCTCTGCCAGTTGTTGATTTTGTTCGGCGCATCCGTAACTACGCGATGACCCCTTTTTAGCTTAACAGCGAAACAACCCGGACTGGTATTCGCCAATGGGTTGATCGAAGTCATCTCCTCGAAAATACTGACGGAGATCGTTATGTCGGCTTCAGCCCCGAGCACGAGAAGACCCACCATGTGGCGAACCGCAACGGCTGAAAGCTGGGAGATAGCAATCTCGCGACGATGACAGTAGGAAACAAGTAAGTCGGGCAAAGACAACCAGAGGCGACAACCCGCGGTGTCGGTATTAATAAAATATGACTCATACAGAGTCATATAACCAGGTGGAGGATTCCAAGGACGGTCGAGCGTACAAGGAATGAGGAACTTGATTTTCGGGTCGGCTCCACACCCCTGGAGCGTAGAAGTCACCGGCTTCACGGTGGATCGAGTCTCAAAGACATTGCCGTATGCCTCATTAGGAGCAGCCGACAACCCGGAAAGAGAAACGTCGGCATCACCGCCATCAATGTCAGATTCGTTCCCTTCGATGTCCACATCTTCATCGGAATTCTCAGGATCCGAATCCCGGAGCTGCGTAATCAGAAACTCGCCCTGGCCCGAGCTCTCCGCGGCATCAGTCTGTCGTGATAACTCGCGACGACGAATAAACTCCTCGGCCGCGTGATAACCGGGATGGTCCCTTAAGTCGGACGAAGTAGTGGCAGATGACGAGCCAGATGAAGTCCCGTGACGACTTGACGAGCCATCATCAGACGACACAGGAACAATTTCTTTATCCTTGCTTCCCGAGCAACGGATCAACGACATAATTACGAAAGAACAGATGAAGAACAAAGCAACAAAGTTCGGGTTTGATCTAAAATCCTAAAAATCTACGGCGGGGCAACGGCGGAGAGAAAATTGGAAAATAAAAACCGGCGGAGAGCGAAAGTTACCTTTTACCTTCTTCGCGCAAGCAGAAATGAGGAAATGAGAAGCGAGAGTGGACTATTTATAACAGAAATGACGGCGTTGTATTCGAGGCAATAATTACCTAGGCGACGCTTCGTTTCTCGCACCTATAAACCGGTCCAACCGCGAATCAATCCGATTTTCACCCAAGAACCGGTTCGAATCCACCCACTCAAACTCGCCCCGGCCCGAGTCCAGTCAAAATTGATCCGCCAATTTTGGGCCTAGAAGGCTCATCACGATGAAAATTCTGGGCCCACCAAAATTACTTCCTAAACCAAGTAAGTTCCCGTAATGTCGACTTAGATAAGTCGCCGCACTGTGGGGCTTATTGTTGGAGTCAATATTAGCACTTTCCCTAAAAGGCCCATTCAGGAATTGTCGGCCCAAAATGGAAAGACGGTTTCGAGTCCAAGTCGGTAAAACCAAGTTAAACCCGACCCGGTTCAGTCGACTTACATTTAGGGTTACGAGATAAGAATTACAAATAAGGAAAGGACGGAGTGAAGCATAGCGGCGCCGAGATACAGAAATATTCCGATATTCGAAACCGAGATATTAGGAAAGATTCATATTTATCTGAATTTTCCTTTATTATTGTTTAAACCGACTTTGTAACCCTATAAAAGGGGACCTCGTTTTCAATAAACATACGCTTTTCATAATTCAATTGTCTGAGAGACTTTGAGCCGATTTAACCTAATTTCTTTCCGGCGACTTAAACACTTTTCTTCACCACTTTATTCCACCTCGGAAACGTAAAGCGAAACTCTAATTTCCTAATTCTCACCGTGTTCTTAAATCCTCTTTGAGAATCCGTTAAGAGAAATCCTAAAACTCTTGCTATCTGGATAGACCGAGTTGAGAATCAACAAAATAAAATATATAGAGGATTTCTGCCATGAGATATATAGATTAATTTGGCTCTGTTCGACGAATGAAAACGGCTATTTTCAGGAGATCTCTATCGTAATGCTTCTACCACGCTCAATAAGGTGGGCTTTGTTGGGCCTTTATTACGGCCCAATAAAAACCTTTTTTAGTCAAGATAACGACGCATCGTGTCGACTCGCGCTGATTATTTCTGCTTAAATTGTTTATTAAAATTAAAATTATATTAAGAGAAATCGATTTTGTAGCTCTTCCTCTCCTATTTTCTTTTCCTCTGATTCGCCAAGACAAAGGAGCTGCCTTTATCCGAATTTAGGGTTTTCATTTCTTTCCATTTTCGTACAATCAAATCATCGAAACCCTAATATCTACATCAGGTGAATCATCTATATCTCTCTCTCTCTCTCTTTCTCCTTTGCTGAATAATTGGTTCCTTTTTTCTTTACTCAATTTCATGATTTTACGACCAAGTTTTTTCCCTTCTCGTTGATCGATTAGAGATTTTTAGATGATTTTTATTCTCTGATCTGGATAAGGTCTTAGATATTTTGTGTATTCGCTTCATCCAAAAATGATCGGGCTTCATTTCTTGTTTTTGTTTTCTTCCCAGAAGAAATTGACTCCTAAAATCGATAGATCCGAGGAATATCTTGTGTTATATCTATCAGATGATAAATAGCTCGTTTGATCATCTCAGACAGCTATTTCTACGATCACTTGTCTTTTTTGTTTTTCTTAATTCGAGTTTTCATGTCCTTGTACAGGCTTCAGCATCCTTGTCGTTTGCTCCCTTGTTTCAACTAAGGTTCATGTCTGATCTTGAAGTTCAAGTCCCCGCTGCCTTTGGTAAAATTTCAACTGAATTAACACCTTTGCGGTTGAAATTGTTGTGAATAGAATCGTTTATTATTGTTTTTATTAGATTGATTGGAAGTTGATTAAAATTTAATCCTGTTTGTTGTTTTTTTGGGGTGATATGATAAGATCCGTTTGCTGATGCAAATGCTGAGGACTCTGGTGCTGGAACAAAGGAATACGTACACATACGTGTACAGCAGCGTAATGGTAGAAAAAGCCTGACGACTGTCCAGGGACTTAAGAAAGAGTACAGCTATAGCAAGATACTTAAAGACCTTAAGAAAGAATTCTGCTGCAATGGCACTGTTGTCCAGGACTCTGAATTAGGACAGGTGTGTATGTTTCTAATTCTCTTTAAACCTTTTATTACATCTGTCTAGGCAAGTTGCAGTCAAACTCTTGCGGTTTGTAAACAAGAATAGTCCTGATGAATACTTTTTGCCTGCAAGAGCAAATCTTAAACAATTGATAAACATTTAGATTTGAAAGTTGAATCTTTTAGATATACTTTATGAATTGCTTTATGACTTTGAATAAATTGTAGGTTATTCAGCTTCAAGGTGATCAGAGGAAGAACGTCTCTACGTTCCTTGTTCAGGTAATTTACCCTAGCACCATTTTTGTTTTCGTTTGAAGTTGGTTTTTAGCAGAAGAGATGGTGTATTCTGATCTTAAGAATGTTGAACCAATCAGGCTGGTCTGGTGAAGAAGGATAACATCAAGATCCATGGTTTTTGAGCAAATTCTAGATACTACATCTTTGCGCAACAACTTGAATTTGCGGAATCAATCAGCCCTTCTCAAAGGAAGTATAAACAATCACTTATGCTTTTTTATATTGTGTTAGAAAACTTTAATGGTTTGCTTATGAGAGAATATAACAAATGTATGAACTTTTCATTTGCGTTTGTAGTGTGAGATTATCAATAAAACTTGCGTTGTGAATTGAGTGATCTTACATGACTAGCTATAGAAAGCTAAAACCGAGTTCTAAACCGGACGTTAGAAGAGGTTTACGGTTTGGTGTGTGAACCAAACGGCCCTACCGGTATTTGAGCCATTTGCTCGCGTGGTTGGTTTGTCCACGCCTATTACAAAAGCTTTGTGAATCATACAAAATAAATAAATATATTGCATCATGAGATTGATAAGAAAAAGGGTCAGATGTTCTAAGGAGCCGCCGGTGAATAATAGAAAATGAAAAAGAGGTATCGATGATTAAGAGAGCTTGAGAGACTGGTCAAAAATCAAATAGAAAACTTGCAAGACAAGTAACCTTTTCTTCTTCTTCTCCGGCAAACAGTGGTGGTGTTCTTTTCTTCTTCTTCTTCAAAGCAGATCGGCGACGTTTGACGGAAGCTCCTCAACAACCACATTGTAGAATTTCTGAATATCTGAAAGCATTCTCTCATCATCACGAGTCATGAAGTTAATCGCCACACCTTTTCTCCCAAACCTTCCACTTCTTCCGATACGGTGAAGGTAATTCTCCGGCTGAGTTGGGAGATCAAAGTTGATAACCAAAGAGACTTGCTGCACATCGATACCACGAGCCAAGAGATCAGTTGTGATGAGAACACGTGAAGAACCAGATCTGAACTCTCTCATGATGATGTCTCTTGTGTTTTGGTCCATGTCTCCGTGAGTCGCTGAGACTGTATGGTCACGGCTTCTCATTTTGTCTGTGAGCCAATCGACCTTGCGACGTGTGTTGACGAAGATGACACTTTGAGTGATGGCTAATGTCTCGTAGAGGTCACAGAGAGTTTCAAGCTTCCACTCTTCTTTCTCAACGTTCACGTAGAACTGCTTGATACCTTCAAGTGTTAGCTCGTCACGCTTCACCAAGATTCTCACTGGTTTGCTCATGAATTTCCTTGTGATCTCAAGAGCTTCTGGTGGCATTGTAGCTGAGAACACTCCAACCTGAATCTTTGGTGGGAGAAGCTGGAATATGTCATAGATCTGCAAATTCACCACACACAAAAAAAATTATAACCAAGTCACAGATCATAGTTCAACAATAAAGAAAGATTCAATATATGGACAAACCTGATCCTTGAAACCACGGGAGAGCATTTCATCAGCTTCATCAAGGACGAACATCTTGATGGAGTCAGCGCGAAGAGATTGTCTTCGGAGCATGTCAAACACACGACCGGGAGTTCCAACAACAACATGAACCCCAGCTTGGAGAATACGCTGATCTTCACGTACACTGGTACCACCAACACAGGCATGAACCTTGACGCCAAGGTAATCTCCGAGAGCACGCATGACCTTCTCAATCTGCTGAGCAAGCTCTCTGGTTGGAGCCAAAACAAGAGCCTGACACTGGACAAGAGTGAAGTCAAGCTGCTGCAAGACGCCAGAGCAGAAAGTGGCCGTCTTTCCAGTACCAGACTGTGCCTGCTGGATCACATCAAGACCCTTGCAAAAGGGTACAATTCCTCTTTGCTGAATAGCAGAAGGCTTTTCAAAACCTAGAAAAACCAATCAACATGAGAACAATAATTCCAACAACAACAAAAAAAAACACAAAGATGTTAGTATGATTCTTCTTGACTTACCATAAGCATAGATACCCCTAAGAAGGTTCTCTTGCAAACCCATGGCATCAAAGCTCTCATGAACCTCATCATACGATGTGAAGAACTCATCCTGTCCCTCGAGGCTGCACATCAATAATCACATTAGCCAAATACAGAAAAATCAAACGAGAGGAGACAAAAGTAAAGACTTACACTTCATTCAGCTTCTGGTCAAAGTGACGAGTATCAAACTGTGTACCTTCTGGTCCTGATCCTGCCATGACTATAACAAACACACAAAACAACAATTTAGATATAAAAAGACACCAAAATAGCTTCTTTAATGAATAAAAATGTATCAAACATCATTGGAAATTAACAAAGGGGAAGAATGTAACAGAATAGCCAAACTTGAAATTCCATAAAGAGAGGAAAATAAGCATTAATATCTGAATATTTTACATGTCAGGAGAGAAAACAAGCTAATGGTTCATCCAATTTCATAGATACCATCCAAAATATATCTCTCTCCATAAAAGCATATAATAACTTAAGTTGGATGATTTAAGATGGGGTGAGGCATATTAAAATCGAAACTCTGTTTTATTCTGATCGGCTTAAAATCAAATCGATATAAAATTAGGTACTTGTAGGGTTTCGCCCACTAATTGATTCATGTTACGAGGAAACATTACAACGCACAAATTTACACAAATCAAATAGAAAAGCTCATAAATCGACACAGAATGAATCCGAGCAAAATCCATAAAATCAGAGAAGATCCAAATCGTTCATCTAAAACAGAAACCAATCTCAGATAAAGTAGAAAGAAAAAATAGATATGTCCGAACCTTGAGGTTGAGTTGAAGAAGACAGATGAAAGATTAAGTTGCAAAAGTGAAAGACTTTGTAAGAGTGCTTGAAATCCTTCAGAACTCGGATCTGAACCGAGTGAAGGAGATAAAAAGAGCGATGTGTAGACAGAGAGCAAATTTACGATTTGGGGTAGAGAGAGAAAGAGAAACTTGATAAAACGTGTTAGCACATTTATATAGTCAGTCCCCTTTTATTTTTGTGGTCTTTATTAGGGTTTCCTTTCCTCTTTAAAATTGTTCTACTCTATTTTAGAATTTAATTGAACTTAATTTCCTATCAAATTTAATTTTGAAATAAAAAATATTATCTCACAATTATCCTATTAATTTTGTATTAATTACATGAATGTCATTGAATATATTAATCAACGCAATATTGTTTATACAAAGCGACAAAGTTAAAAGAAACAATTTGTTGAGGACATCAGATCATTCGAACCCGACCGGGACGAGCAGTACGTACCACCCTCGACCATGAGGTTGGTCGAGCTGTTCTCGAACACTCGGAACGTACATTAGGAGGTTAAGGAGACCAAAGCATGTTCAACTCGACCAAATTAAGTGGGATTGAAGATTCATCAACCAACCATATGTTTCAGGAGTAATGATTGTACCAGAACCCAATTGGTACGATCCCATTTGGAGATAGTCGACAACCCTTCACCCGAAGTCCTAACCGAGTCCTGGAAGTTATCCATAGGAGAACTGGCTCGACCCAATCATCTAAGACTTGTTGTTCACTAAGAAACCAACTATTTAGAAGAGTTTGATCAAGAGAAACCAGCCCTAGATCGAGTTGGTATTGGAGTTTGTTTAGAAGATGTTCATTCGGCAAGGACCGTGGACATAGGTGCACTCAACGGAGGATTGAGATCAAACCAGAAGGATTCAAGCTACAACTCGACATGTTCCAGATACTTAACTCACCAAGGAATCATCACGAAGTGGAAGTACGTCAAAAGCCTTTCTTATGAGGAAGTTATGCAAGTTACAAAACAGGCGGTTTCCAAGGTATCCGCTGGAGACCGACTTCTACATATTGGAGAGCTCAGAACGGACCAGGATGAATCAAACAACAAAGGAACATGTTCTGAATTCTTGACTCATCAGGGAGCCCAGGAAATTGGAATCAAGTCAATACTAGCTTGGACAAAGAAGATACTCAAGTTCAAATCCAAAGGTTGTTGGACCTGCCTTATTTGGAATCTCACAGATTTAATGAACTTCAGAACTATATTTGGGGACCAGGAGCACGTGCAACATCTCTTTGGGCTGAGGTTTATACTCTTTTTCCCTTAAGTGTGGTTTTATCCCGATGGATTTTTCCACTAAGATTTTTAATGAGGTAAGTCAAGGCCTGATACATGAGAAAGAGATCATGGCCCATCCAAAATTTTCCCTTCTTTTTCATTAAGTTTATTTCGAGTTTGTAATGGCTCAAGAGTCTTCTTTAGATTTTTATTTCATGGCCTATGTAAGGCACTTGTACATGTTGAAAACTTTTAAGCAAGTTTAAACCTAAAACCTAAGACTAAGAGTTTAGCCTAATGACGCAGCCTCTCTCTCTCTCTCTCTCTCTCTCTCTCTCTCTCTCTCTCTCTCTCTCTCTCTCTCTCTCTCTCTCTCTCTCTCTCTCTCTCTCTCTCTCTCTCTCTCTCTCTCTCTCTCTCTCTCTCTCTCTCTCTCTCTCTCTCTCTCTCTCTCTCTCTCTCTCTCTCTCTCTCTCTCGTGTGGTTTCCCCTTGAGACGAAGGCTTTGTTACATGTTTGTGTTTGTGCTCTTGATTCATTGTTCTGTCCTCTACTCACTCCACAAAATCACCCACTGTTAGATTTGAGAGCGCCCTCGGCCAGCAAACCTAACCCGCTCGACCATCACTAAACCGTGTTCGACCCTCGCCCGCTCGACCATCACGCATCGCCCACGGTTCGACCAGGGAGCGTCTTCGACCAGCTGGTGACCCGTCTGTCGGACCCATACCCAAGCGTGTATCACAATATATCTCTTAGTGTGGAATGGGAATTGTGTTCTGTGGTGATAGAGTAATTGAAAACAAGGAAATAATGAGTTATTCATCTTATGTGAAATCGTCTTTAGAAGCTTAAACGGTTGCAGTCCTTAAAAGCTTGTAGGACGCAAGAAGGATGAAGATTAAGCATGTGATTATCCAATCGGATTCTCAGAACTTAATTAATACTATTAACTAGGGCTGGTCTCGAGCATAAGCTATTTAAGCGATAGCTTAGGTCATCCGATTAAAAGAGCATTTGATATATATTTTCTCCAGTATATATTTTTAAGAAAATAGAATGACATATATATATATATATATATATATATATATTAATTATAAGGTATTTTCAAATATTTTTATTAAAATATATTAAATAAATTTTAGTACCTTAAATATATTAAACTATGTTTTAGATTTCAATAAGACATACAAAAATGTTTGACCTTGTGAATTTGATAAGATTAGTTTTCAATTTATTCCAAGAACAACAAATTGTGCTGTTGATTCTCTAGCAAAAAAGTTATTTCAGAGCTAAATGTAATGTCTCATTTTAGTTAAATAAAATGGAACCGCACTTGACCAAAAATAATAATAATGCGATGGACACTATTCATTATTGGTAAGATTATATTGTACATTACCATACTAACAACAATATGAGACAATTATAATATGCTAATAAAAATAGTAGAAAACATGATTGCAATATTATATAACAATTGTAACATACTAACAATAATTACTTACATTATTGTTATAGAATTAACATCCAAACAAATTTTTTTTGTCACGTTCAAACAAGTTATCATATATTAAAAAATATTATAAAATTATTTATTATTACAAAAATATAGAATTGTCGTGTTAATTCAGTTAGCATATTATAATCAAATAAGTTATCTTGTTAATTCAAATATCATATAGAATTGTTCTTCTTCTTTTTTTTAATGACAAATTTATAATTTTATTTATCATGAGTTGAAATAATCCTTGTACATAGTTGTTGTTAGCCAAGAAGGGAGGTAATTACAATCAGAACAGAACACACCATTTAGTGGTCCCTTCTTTGCAAGTAAAAGAGCTACACCATTGGAAGTACGTTTAACAAAACTAAATGAAACGCGGGAGAATATTGATTCTCAATGTTTAATATCATCTACAAGGTTGGAGATAGATGCGTTGGAAGATTGCTTGTTTAAGATGTTAATTAATAATTGTGAATCTCCTTCAAAAATGACTTGATGATAGCTTGAGATCCAAGAAAGATACATAGCCATTAGAGCCGTCTTTCCTTCAGTTTCAATTGTCGATAATGTATATCCCAGTTTTGCTGAACCCCATAATTTAGCATTGTCATTTCAATCTCGAAGAATCCAACTTCTTGTTACTTCTTTTGCATTGTCAGTAAAAGCAGCATCGTAAACGTTGATCATTAGAAGAGGGTTGTTGTGATCTGATTACCCCCTTCCTTGGATGTTGATGTAATCCATGAGCTTGTATCTGCTATTGTGAGATCAACGGTCGTGTTAAAGCAAGTAACAAGTCTTTGGAAGATGAGATGATTACGTGATTTCCAAATCATCCACATTATCCAAAAAGGAAGTATTTTTGTTGGAGAGTAAGATGTTTGCAATGTTGGATCTCTAGTAGTTGATTAATAATAGTGTATGTTTCATTATTTTGTGTGAAGATATGAAAAAGGTAATTGTGAACGTCTCCATATTTTGATCTGACTCGGGGTAGGAAAATAGCAGATGTTGTATAGATTCTCTTGCTGAACAACATCAATGACAATATATTTTATATAACTTTCACACAAGTTTTTGTTTATATTTATTTTAGCAAAATGTTACAAGTTTACTTAAAGATGTTTCAGATATTATAGAGATTGGAGTTTTTTTTTTATCAAACTATAGAGCTTTTAAAGTTATTTTAAAAACCTTATGTGTGATTATGAGAATCTTGTCTTGTTCATGCTTTTTATTTTGATAATGAATTTGCCATCAATATTTTGAGAAAATCTCACTAAATATCACAAGGCTAAACCTCCATGAAAATTAATATCCTTTTAAAGCCTAGATTTCTTATAACATAGAAAAACACACTAAATAAAATTGTTTCATATTAAAATTAAGTTGTTTAAAATGTGATCCTATAACAATCACATAAAAATAGAAAAACTCATAAACTCACCAAGTTCAAAATGAGGCTTTAGAAATGCTATTTTAAATAATATCATTTTGTACCTATGGTGGTTTGAACTCCGGGTACAAAAGAATCAACTCCCCCCCCCCCCCCCTCTCCGACATTATCACTATGTTACAAACACATTGCTTATCTCACATGCATAATACTATAATCAAATCTTTATTAGGTTATTATTCGAGATCGACAATAGTACATATTTTTAGATTAGAAATCCATGTAAAATATTATTTTATTTTATTACAAGAGTTTAATATTATTATGATTAGAGATGTATTATCATTAAACTAATTTGCAAGTGTCATTTTGTTTTTTCCATTGACATGAAGCACTTAGATTCCAAAAACCTTTGTCCATATCTCTTCGAACAATTAGATTTAGACTCTTTTTCTTCACAACGGTCAGTGTATAAAATAGTCTGACAAAACCTTCTTGACTTTTATCATAAAAGTATTTATTTAAAAATGGAACATAATATTATAAATAACATAAATGATATATTAGAATATTTGAATATATCATATCAAGTTTCTATAAACTGTATAACATTAGTGTTTATAAAATAAATTGTAATTTGATATAATTTTCTATGTTGCATGAGAGGAAATCAATATTGATGAAAAAACTATGGAGATAACGTTAGTCAATTGGTATCTTAATGAAACTTATAATGTTAAGATCATATAAATTTATAGAAAAAATATATGAAAATTTTCAAAACTATATCTTAGATTGGCTTCCTTGATATAATATAAAAAATGAACTCGTTTCCATGTTGTATCAAAAGTATATTTTAACACTAAAATATCTGAACTAAATATTAAAATAATGAAACAACAATATGTTTATTAAAAATACTATATAGTTAAATGGATATTTATAAACGTAATATGTTTCTTCTTAAAATTTTGATTATCTAAAAATATAAAACTTAAATATATACCTAAAAGAAGAATTGTGAAGATGACAAAAATGATAAATGAAGGTTGAACAGATTTTCCCATCGCAAAAGATACAAATGGATTGGTAGTATTTTATAATTTAACAATTAAAAAGAAGAAGATGCAATGCTATATATAATAAATTAGGGCTCCAATTGGTGACCATAGTTTAGGAAAAGAATTATGATGAAATTTTAATTCCTCAAAATTTTTATCAATTAAAAGGAATTTTTTGTCAAAATTCAGACATATGGATCCCACAATATTTCATATTTTTCCTCATGTTTAAGGAATGAATGAACAAAAAAATTCCCCTGCAAATTTGATGAGGAACAAAATATGAATAAAAATTCCTCTACATTCCTATTTTTTTGTTAATTCAATTCCTCAAATGACATTTTGTCCAATTCCTTTGGTTCATTTTAGTGGTCACCAATTGGAGTCTAGGTGTATCTCAACCAATTTTAAATTAAGGTATGTAATACCTCATATCCTGAATTATAGCACTTATTTTGATCGGAGTTTATGGTTTTTTCAATATAAAGGTAAAAGAAATAAACATTATTTAATTTCTTTAATTTTGTGGATTAATTTTTTTTATCTAGTAGCGTGTACATAGGTTTATCTATTTGAACTGGTCATTGATATATTCTTGTATAACCATTAACGAAGTATCAATAAAATTTGTCTTAACTGTGTTCTTCTAGAGAGGAAAAAGGTTTGGTTAAGGGATTATTATAGGTAGCAAGAAAATATCTTGTCTTGGCTTCAACTAAATCAACTATCTTTTAAGCATGAGTTTTATCCTTTAATATATATATATATATATATATATATATATATATATATATTTTTTATAATATGTTTTTCTTGCAGTTGTTACTAACAACGAATTCTTTCATGCTGATATTTTTTTGTCTGGTCAGTAAAGAAGTTGAAGGATGATAAGAACAAAAAGAAATACGCAGAAGGTGACCACCTGATAGTGAGCTCTCTCTCTGATAGCCGATATAGGGGTTGGCAGAGTCTGCGTCATCCTTAAGAGCTGCAGGGAGAGGTGACGGAAGAGGCACAATGACAATCGATGATGCGGACGCACCCACAATGTTCGAAGTGGATCTAGGGCGCGATCAGAAGTATGTGAACCCCGCACTGAAGATAGGGTACGCTGCCATGAACGAACCGGTCTGGATCCAGCTGTTGGAATTATGTCCAGTAATCTCTGTACTGTCTCTAGAAAGTAAGAGTATGTCAATGATCAGACATAAGTCATATAATACTGGGGGTCATGATGGCTTGCTAGAGTCCGCTCATGATCTATAAATCTCGGATTTATTGCCTTTATTATATGATCCCATATGGGTCACACGCCTAAGCTAACGGGAAAATACGAAGGAACGGTTTAGCAAAAGTACGGTAAAAGTGCTAGGCATTTACTGTACTAAGAGAGAGATTAAAGGGCCTGATTAAATCTAAGGGATTTAATCAGACTGGGAATTGGGCCCAAAAGGCCCAACAAGACTGGACAAGGGTTTTTAATTAAAAACTTGACCTAGCTCTTATTTTCCTAAGCCTCCTGCGCCAACTCTCTCTCTCTCTCTGCGGCCTCCCTCCTCTTCGGTCTAGCAGCCAATTTCATGTGCGTGCGTGTGTGAGCCTTTGGAGGAGCTATCTCTTGGTGGTTCTGCTGATCTCTGACCCGTACCTCCTCTTTCCGCTGCAAAACAAGGTAACAGGTGAGATCCTTTATGATTCTAGCAAGAGAACCTAGATCTGGCATGTTTAGTAGGATCAATTAATCTGATGAATTGAACCAGGAAATACTAAACGAATCCTTAAGTGGTATCAGAGCCATTGGTTCTGTTAGGATTTCTTGTTTTAGAATCATGTTTAGGTTGTTTTAGAAGTATTTGAATCAATATATGATAAGAAAATACTTAAGAAACAAAGAATTAAAACCTAAACAAGAAATCGCATGATCCGATCTATAGTGAATCGGAATGCGTCGGAATGATGATCGCCAAAGGATCACCATGTCCGGATCGTGTAAGGCACGGTGGACCGATCAACCGAGCGATCGCATGGATCGACCCGAACCGATCGCGTCCCGTCCCGATGCCTCCCGTCCCGATCACACGTCCGGATCGAGTCGCGTCGCGTCATCCCGATCGGCTGAGCGGTATGCGTCGTGGTATGCATCCCGATCGGCTGAGCAGACGCGTCGTCGTCCCGATCAGCTGTGGCGCGAGAGATGGACCGGTCTGCTGTGCGATCGCGTCCCGCTTCTCTCGGCCCAAGCTCGGCCCGTCCCGTCCCGCTATCGTCCGCGTCCGTGCATCGCGTGGAGCTTGGTCACGACCGTGATCGGTTCGTGACCATTCGGGTCGGTTTTGGTTCGTGGTTCGGTTTAAAAATTTATTAAAACTTAATCGTCACGGTTTAATAAACGGACTTAATAAAATTTATTAAGTTCTGGTTAAACCGGGATAAGAAATCCAAAGTCGAAAAATTGGATTTAGTGCCTAAACCAGTGGTTTTCTAATTTGATTTGGTTGGACCAAATAAATTGAGAAAATCCGGTTTAGTAAATAACCGGTTGACAATTGTGGTCATCGTAGTAATTAATTTTGGTTAGACCAATTTTAATGAACCAGACCGGTTATGTCATTTAATTGGGCAATTGGGTTATGTCTTGGACATAGACCAATTCTTAGGCCTTGGGCCAAGAAGTTAAAACAATTGGGCCAATTATTTGAGTCTCTTCTTCAGATTTAATTTAAAATTTATTTATATAAAATTTAAAATCGATTTTAAATTAATCTGTTTTCAAAATCTGAAATTAGAAAGTTTCTTAGAATAGAAGTTTCTAGATTTGCATGTTTTGGATTTTAGGAAATTTCTATAGTTAGAAAGTTTCCAATTTTAGGAAGTTTCCAATTTTAGAAAGTTTCCAAAATTAGTAGGTTTCCCAAAAAGGAAAGTTTCCCAAAATAGTAATCTTCTATTTTGGGATGAAATTTTAATAAACCTACAAACCTCAAATAATATCAAGCGTTGGATGTCTTGTCCAGATTATGTCAGCTGTTGAAGCCCATTCAATCGTACACACGGCCTTACAGTGTGAGGGTGTCTATCTTTTGCGTGGGTAAAACAGTTTGTGATTCATTGATGTCATTGGGAGTCCCAGACACTAGTGATTACATGACTGTATAGTCTGGTTTTCTTGACTAGGCCATCGGGAGTCCTGGGTCTTGAGACATCAGAGTGGATTGGGCCTCGGGCCCAGATTCACAACCAAGAGTTATATCACGGATATAATTAGCCGAGATAGGGCTTACCGATATAAGCTAAGGTTGGGTGACGGCCAGTGGCCCACTTTGATCTTAGTTATATGTGGATCTTGGAATCATTATATTCTATTGAGGATAACTGATGTTATGGAATATAATGCGAGATTAATCATATTGAACATATTAACTAATAACCTTTTATCTTATATTTCAGCTATGACTACAACAAGCACACAAAACACATTCTCAATCCGGTCTGTTCTCGACAAGGAGAAGCTGACTGGAACGAACTTCCTGACGTGGTCAAGGAACTTGAGGCTGGTCCTCAAGCAGGAGAAGAAGAATTATGTCCTTCGTGATCCCCTCCCCGAGAGGCCTCCTAACAATGCCGCCAGGAATCTGCATAATGCTTGGGAAAAGCATTCGTCAGATGAAAATGATGTCTATTGCCTGATGTTGGCGACCATGACTGCTGAGCTGCAAATGCAGTTCGAGAGTGTGTTGTCGCCCATCGAGATAATGGCAAGCCTGAAATCGCTTTTTCAGGAGCAGGCAAGGACTGAGAGGTTCCAGACAGTTAAGAACCTCTTAGACTGTAAGTTGACTGCAAATGCGGCAGTGAGTCCTCATGTCTTGAAGATGATGGGTTATCTCGATCATCTTCAGAAACTCGACTGCCCTATCAGCCAGGAACTTGCCTGCGACATCGTTCTGCAGTCTTTACCTGCAAGCTATGATCAGTTCATCATGAACTTCAATATGCATGGCTTGAGTAAGACATTGCCTGAGCTTCACGGAATGCTCAAGACTGCAGAGCCCAACTTGAGGAAAGCCAAGGACCCCAATGTACTTATGGTGCAGAAGGGCAAGGGCTTTAAGAAATCCTCTGCCAAGGACAAGGGAAAAGCTATGGCTGTTCAAGTCTCGGACAAGGACACGCCAAAGCCCAAGCCCAAGTCCAAGGCTGGGCCTACTGACATCTGCAGGTTCTATAAAGAACCAGGGCATTGGAGGAGAGAATGTAAGAAATTCCTGGAAGGTCTAAAGGAATTGAAGAAGAAGACTTTGGAGACTTCTTCATCAGGTATTTTTGTTATAGAAGTTAATACAACTACTTCTGATAATACCTCATGGGTTATGGATACTGGTTGTGGGGCTCATATTTGTACTAATATGCAGGCACTCAGCAACAGTAGGAGGCTGAAGCAAGGACAAGTGGAGCTACGAGTTGGGAATGGAGCGAAAGTTCCTGCACTAGCTGTAGGCACATACTTGTTGTCTTTACCTTCGGGATTGGTTTTAGAACTCAATAATTGTTATTTTGTACCTGCGATAAGCAGAAATATTATTTCAATTTCTTTGTTGGATTTGAAAGGTTATGATTTTTCAGTTAAGAATAAATTATGTTCCTTCAATCGCAACAATTTGTTCTATGGTTGTGCCCCTCTTACGAATGGGCTTTACATACTTGATCAATCCGCGCCAATTTATAACATTGATACCAAACGGTTCAAACCTAATGAGGAGAACCGAACGTTTCTATGGCATTGTCGTTTAGGGCACATCAGCGAGAAACGCATCAAGAGGCTCCATTCGAATGGACTTCTTGGCTCATTTGACTTTGAGTCATGTGAGAAATGCGAATCCTGCATGATGGGCAAAATGACACGGGCCCCCTTTAATAAACCTAACGAGAGGGCCAGTGACTTATTGGGCTTGATACACACTGATGTGTGTGGCCCAATGTCCACAAATGCAAGAGGAAACTATCAGTACTTCATTACCTTCACTGATGATTTCAGTAGGTATGGATATGTTTATTTGATGAAACATAAGTCTGAATCGTTTGAAAAATTCAGAGAATTCCAAAATGAAGTACAGAACCAACTTGGCAAAAGCATTAAGGCTCTTCGGTCCGACCGAGGAGGAGAATACTTAAGCCAAGAATTCAGTGATCATCTGAGAGAGTGTGGGATCGTATCCCAACTCACTCCTCCTGGAACACCACAATGGAATGGTGTGTATGAGAGGAGAAATCGGACCTTATTGGATATGGTTCGATCTATGATGAGTCACACAGACCTTCCAATATCCCTTTGGGGATATGCTCTGCTAACAGCAGTGTTCACTCTAAATAGAGCACCATCAAAAGCAGTAGCAAAGACACCATATGAACTATGGACTGGAGAAGCTCCAGTGCTGTCTTATCTTAGAATTTGGGGTTGTGAAGCATATGTCAAGAGATTGATCTCTGACAAGCTTACACCAAAGTCTGATAAATGCTACTTCATTGGTTATCCGAAGGAAACCAAGGCTTATTACTTCTATCTACGATCCGAGAACAAGATCTTTGTTGCCCGGGATTGTAATTTTCTTGAGAGGGAGTTTCTCTCTAAGAAAGACAGTGGGAGTAAGGTACTGCTTGAAGAAATTCAAGATGAACAGGATACTGCTCAACCTAATGAGGAAGAGCAGCAGGAGGACCTACAAGAAATTGTAGAGCCTGAACCTGTAGTACCTGAAGTTCGAAGATCCGGGAGGATCCGTCACGAACCCGAGAGATATCAAGGTTTCCTCGTGACTAACTGTCATGATCTTCTGATCATTGATGGTGATGAACCATCGAACTTCAATCAAGCCATGATGGGCCCAGATTCCTCTAAGTGGCGTAAGGCCACTGATTCCGAAATGGACTCCATGTCGGTCAACCAAATGTTTTCGTTGGTTGACTTACCCGCTGGTGTAAAAGCCATCGAGTGCAAATGGATCTTCAAGAAGAAGATTGACGTGGATGGAAATGTCCAGATTTATAAAGCCAGGTTGGTGGCAAAAGGTTTCAGACAAGTTCACGGTGTGGATTACGATGAAACCTATTCCCCAGTGGCTATGATGAAATCTATTCGGATTCTACTAGCAACTGCAGCTTTTCATGATTATGAAATTTGGCAGATGGACGTGAAAACCGCCTTCCTGAATGGAATTCTGGAAGAGGATGTGTATATGACACAACCTGACGGTTACATAGATCCAAAGAATGCTGGGAAAGTATGCAAGCTTCATAAATCCATTTATGGATTGAAGCAAGCATCGAGGAGCTGGAATCTTCGTTTTGATGAAGCGATCAAGCAATTTGACTTCATCAGAAACGAAGAAGAACAATGCGTGTATAAGAAAACTAGTGGGAGCAAGATAGTATTTCTTATTTTGTATGTCGATGACATACTACTTCTCGGAAATGACATACCAATGCTGAAGTCGGTAAAGGACTGGCTTGGAAGTTGTTTTTCCATGAAAGACATGGGTGAAGCCGCATACGTTCTTGGAATCAGGATCTACCGGGATAGATCTAAAAGGCTGATAGGCTTGTGTCAAGATTCATACATTGACAAAGTCCTACATAGATTCAGCATGGCAGATTCCAAGAAGGGCTTCACGCCAATGGTACATGGCACAACGCTAAGCAAGAAGCAGAGCCCAACGACGGCTGCTGAGCTTGAGCGCATGAAGAATATTCCTTATGCATCTGCAATAGGATCTGTCATGTATGCCATGATCTGTACTCGTCCTGATGTTGCTTATGCATTGAGCATGACGAGTAGATACCAGTCAAATCCAGGTGAAAGCCACTGGATTGCCGTCAAGAATATCCTGAAGTATCTAAGACATACTAAGGATAAGTTCTTGGTGTACGGCGGAAGTAATGTGCTTGAAGTCAGTGGATTCACGGATGCAAGTTTCCAGACAGACCAAGATGATTTCCGGTCACAGTCCGGTTATATCTTTTGTCTGAATGGCGGTGCAATCAGTTGGAGAAGCTCCAAGCAAGACACCGTTGCTGATTCCACTACAGAAGCTGAATATATCGCCGCTTCAGAAGCTGCGAAGGAAGCTGTTTGGATACGAAAGTTCATTATTGAACTAGGTGTGATACCAAATGCGGCTGAGCCTCTGGCACTGTTTTGTGATAACAATGGTGTTATAGCTCAGGCAAAGGAACCAAGATCACACCAGAAATCCAAGCATGTCCTAAGAAGATTTCACTTGATACGTGACATCATTAATAGAAAGGAAGTCAAGATCAGCCGAGTTCAGACAGATGATAACGTCGCTGATCCATTGACAAAGCCACTCCCAAGACCTAAGCTCGAGTTCCTGACTGAAGCTGTAGGCATTAGAGACATTGAAATGTAATCTAAATTTGAGTGGGAGTTTGAGGGCTTTATTTAGTTATTGATATGTTCTTGTAAAACATTTTATGATGTTTAATGAAATTATTATTTCAAGATTATTTTAACTGTGATGAAATAATCGTTCCAAAATGATATGAACCATTTTATAGGTCATCGAAGTAAGTGACTTGATCTTGAGTCATCAAAGTCATTTAGCTTGATCATGAGACCCTATATTTGATAGATGGCTTATATCATCGTGTCCCTAGTCGAAGGTTGTTGAAATTGGAACACCAACAACCGCGTGAGACTAGATTGGTATGTGACTTATGACAAAGTCTCAGGATGTCATAGATGCACGGCATCAAAGTCAGTACATAGGTGTATGTTAGGGTACATACGACCGGACAAGACCCGCTTATAAGAACTCTTCAGGATATTTATATCTGTGTCATAAGAGATTCTTACTACGACTATAGAGTATAGTCCTTAGACCTGAGTTCGCATGCATGTGACTGCACATGAACTAATGCGATTTGATCATTGTCTAATGCTGTCGTTAAGCGATAGTTATAAGGACCTTGTTTGGGTGTATTATGAAATGAGTAGTTCACAGTGATGGAACAAGACGGGATTTGTCCCTCCAATATAAATGGAGTGAATATCTCTAGGCCAATCGGAGATTTAATACTGGAAAATGCATGGCCATGCTCAAACGGACTGTCCCGAGTCGTTTGGATTGTCAGTATCAAATCAGAGTCCGATGAACAAGATTAGGCTTTATAAGGATGACACTAATCTTGCCTTATGACTAATCGAGATATTGAGACAAAAGGATTATGAATACAGAGATTCCAGTACAAGTGGGAGATTGTTGGAATTATGTCCAGTAATCTCTGTACTGTCTCTAGAAAGTAAGAGTATGTCAATGATCAGACATAAGTCATATAATACTGGGGGTCATGATGGCTTGCTAGAGTCCGCTCATGATCTATAAATCTCGGATTTATTGCCTTTATTATATGATCCCATATGGGTCACACGCCTAAGCTAACGGGAAAATACGAAGGAACGGTTTAGCAAAAGTACGGTAAAAGTGCTAGGCATTTACTGTACTAAGAGAGAGATTAAAGGACCTGATTAAATCTAAGGGATTTAATCAGACTGGGAATTGGGCCCAAAAGGCCCAACAAGACTGGACAAGGGTTTTTAATTAAAAACTTGACCTAGCTCTTATTTTCCTAAGCCTCCTGTGCCAACTCTCTCTCTCTCTGCGGCCTCCCTCCTCTTCGGTCTAGCAGCCAATTTCCTATGCGTGCGTGTGTGAGCCTTTGGAGGAGCTATCTCTTGGTGGTTCTGCTGATCTCTGACCCGTACCTCCTCTTTCCGCTGCAAAACAAGGTAACAAGTGAGATCCTTTATGATTCTAGCAAGAGAACCTAGATCTGGCATGTTTAGTAGGATCAATTAATCTGATGAATTGAACCAGGAAATACTAAACGAATCCTTCACCAGCTGACCCGTGACTACTCATGTTGTCCACACTGAACCACACCACACACACACCGACCCTCCTGGGGCACGCTGCTGTGAGTCTACAACCAAAAACATAAGATAATAAGTACAAGTCTAATAAGAATTCTAACTTCCCATCCCCCCAGGGTTTGACAGACGCGGCTCGGTTTCCTAATGGATGCTTGGGCGACACATTTTGACTTGATAAAACACGGAAAAACTTATAAAATGAAACGTTTTGAAACCCATGACGAACCATGCTCTGATACCACCTTTTTGTAACACCACTTTCCCTTTATCCGCTGACCAACAAGCTGACCGGTCAACAATCAAACAAGAACATGACCGATCGAACCCGAGCAGGCCAAACGAGAAAAGTTCGTCACAATACAAAGCCAGGGACAGTCCGGTTTGAGACAAAGGCTCGCACCAAACCGTCTTTGACCCCGTTTACCTTGCTTCCAATACAAAGCTTTTCAACTGGTAATGCTTCCTCGAGTTGCGTCGGTTCAGAATAAACCAAATATAAGGGAAGCGATTTAATTTGTAAGTATTTAAGTCTTTTGCAAACAATTTGCCTATTTAAATCTAATTACAAATAATCAAAAATAAAAAGGTATCATGAAAACCCGAATCGAAATAAATCCTACAAAACATCGAATCAAATCCCCGGCTCGCAAGCACTCCCGAAACTACACCGAGGACCTCCCACGTCCGTCGCTACTAAACCAGAAAACAACAAAAAAGAGTCTAATGAGTGATCTAGAATCACCCAGCGAGTCAGACCCCACTAAAGGCTTCTAGTCTAACCTACAAATGCTAATCCCGCCCCAAAACCCCCCAAAATAACAATCAAAAGAAGGAATTAGCCTATCACGTGACCCCTTGTCATGATAAGCCCACAACACACGAGGATTGTCTACCAATAATAAAGACTACAAAAATTGAAGTCATTGCGGCACATGCCATCGATTAGACTCAATCTATCTATCGCGAAAAACCAACTCTATCACCACTGGGCCCACTATATGAACTCAGTAACTTCCATGGGAACACTTAGCTACCGTCATGAGCCCAATGATAGGTTCTCATGGAGATGTTCTAAGAACCTCAGTCATAAATAACAAAGTAAACGAAGCAATCCCTAAAGCTAAACAGAACGAAAATATCCACAAAACCCCAATTCCTAATAGTCTAATCTGATCACATGAATATGGATATAAACTAGAAAGAAAAAATGATAACCAAGCTCCAGCCTATCTAATAAAGAAGAAGTAAAACCGAAAACTGATGTTTGCGTTTTGCACACCAATTAAAACCTAATGTGCACGCTACCACAATCAAATGGTATGTCGATGTAACACTTTAGGATCGAATCCACAAAGAGCTAGTGACCTATGACACCAAGAATACACAAAGTTTCTTAATCTAAGCTAATACAAGAGATTTTTTTTTTTTTTAACTAACAACCTAAGTGAGATGAAAGCAAAGAAACTAATATACAAATGATACAGATAACAAAAGTGAAATAAAAACAGAACAAACCATTCACTAAACAAGATACTAAGATTCACAAAAACAGAGTAAAAACAGAGATGATAAAAGACTAAGTTCCTTGGGTTGAGATTTCGGTTAGGGTGATCAACAAATAATCTAGAAGTGTTTAAGAACAAAAGAATGGTTTCTTAGGCCAAGAACAACATATCAAGCTACTCCACTCTCATGATAATATCCCTACACCTATCAAGCATTAACATCAACTCTCGTTGGCAATTTCAAGATAGATATTCATTATGAAGAAGTTCTTATTACCACTAAACACCTTAAACATCAATTCTCATTGGTTAAGTATGTAAAGCACTTGATAGAGTTTCAAACATAAACTACACCTCTCGGTGTAGCAACATTTAAGATCAAGGAATTGATTAGCTACTTCAATCCTAGCATTAAGAACTTCTAACAAGTAAGAAATCAATATTTCCAAGTTTTAAACATCATAAACCATCACTAAATCACCCTCACCTTACTCAAACCCAAAAACTTATAACGAACTACTCACTAATATTCATAGAAACACAAAAATACATGGTTGAGATGATATAAGATGGGAGAAATAGATGAATCAACAAGAACAACACAAGAAAATCAAACCAAACTTCAAAACAAAAATAAAGTTATGATCTAGATCCATAAATGGATCAAGAAGTAGATCATGCCTCTCTACATACACCAAGAGGTCTTAAATAATAGAAAAAAGTGTCTTGGTCGACCTTAGAACATGGGAGGGTCTACAAGCCAAAAGAAAAAGAGAAAAAGTAGCATGTGGGCAAAAGTTGGTCTCACCACGACATAATTGATATGTGTCCAGTAAATCGGTCATAACTCTTTGTGTATAGCTGAAAATGACTTCAAACCACCTCCATTGGAAAGCGAACTCAATTCCCTACAACTTTGGTTTGAAGCTCCAAAGCTAAATATGAACGCAAACTCTTCAAATGACTTGATCTTTCAAGGTTAAATCTCACAGCGACTTGGGGAGGTCGCTGTGAGAGGCCGCTGTGAGTTTTTTTTATCCACAGCGACTTGGGGAGGCCGCTGTGGGATGCCGTTGTGAGGCCTGGTCGTGATCCTTAGCTGTTTTTCCACTCCTTTTTGGGTGTTTTTCAGTCCCTACCTCCTCCATATCATTTGGGTGCTTCATCATGTCTTCCACCACCTACAAAAAGAGAAAGACAAAGCACATGCACTCCTAATGATGCCTAAATGCATTATCTAAAGCTAAAACATGCTCCAAATCATGATTAAATCTACTCAAAAATACAACACATCAAAAACCACAAGAAAAATACAAGTAGGCCATATAGGATCATATCCAAATCGAAGTAAAAAAATAGCTTCACCTTTTCATATATCTCTTAAATTTTCCTAAATTTCGTGGGAAAAATCAAGAAATACTAATTTGATGAATCAACATTATATACAAATAACCAAAAAAGAATAAATCGCTATGTAGTTTTTTTCCGGCAAATTCACAATTTATTAATATATAAAGAGATACAAGGTAACAATATTAAAGACATTTACAGAATTAGATCAATACACTTATTACATACACATATGTATGTGTCATATACTGAGAAGATACATCAGAAAAGAGTTTAACGATGCTTTCCTAAGAGTTGTCTTATTATCAGTTACTGTCCAACTTCATATTTGATCTTCTCTGATGTGATTTGAATGCAGCTTCTCTTGGCTGAACTTTCTTTTAACAAAACACATCTTGTAACCTGATGTGTTGCAATATAACTATGAAAACAAGACACATTGATACCAATGCTTTCGTATCAAGGTCTTTTTGATGAATCTTGTCTCTAAATCTTGTTTCCTTGTTGAAATTAACATTTCAAGGAAATCTGGTACGTTTCTCCAAGAGGCATTCTTCAGTGATAAATAAATGACTCCATAGTTGATGCCTTACATTGTTGCGGACATCATTCATCATGAAACTCTCATGTATGGATTTGATATGGATCCTTTGGGATGGCATATCACTTACTACATCTACGGTTCCGATAGACATGCTCTTCCATGGCGGATTCTATGGTGTTTGTTGCCAAAGTAAAGCGGTGAGAAGATCTTCCATGCCACTTAAATCTGTTATGTCATTTGTCATGGTCTAGAGATTCACGCCCGAGACTGAAAAGATGAAGTCGGAGAGAACGCCAATTCTCGTTCCATTAAAGCTATGCATCTCGTGTGGATACTCTTGACTGGACAAAGACATAGCAGATGAACACCAAAAACCGCAAAGAAATTTCTTTAACGGATAGGAACCAATCAGATTGATCATAAAACAACAGTGAAAAATCGTCGGAAAATCACTCTCTAGAGGTTGAAGATGACAGTTGATATTGCCGTTATAATCGTTCAGAAACTCGCCTTTTGTAGAGAGACATGCTATATACACTTTGAAATAAAAGATTAATTGACAGAGATCGAGCGGTATAACATCGACCCGAGATAAGTTCTGGGGAGATATGCCGGTTATGTGAACAATGTATTTGATTCATGGCGATTGGTTGAACTGATGATAGAGACAACAATTGCAGAATTGCGGAAACGAGAAGTTGGATTGCGAATAGCATCAAGATATTCATCTTCTTCCACGTTTTTTAATTGTGTCTCTTTACCATGACTTGATATAAATGTGTAGATTGAAATGAGAATAGGCAAAAGTAAAAGGACGAGACCAACCAACGCCGGAAATCAGTGCCAGTCGGTAGTTGTAACACGTCGGAGAAGGCTTTGTTCGTGAAACGGTTGAGAATCACATTCAATGTCGCCTATTCTATCAAATCGCTATGTAGTTATCGAGTAGAAATATGAATCAAACTTTGTATACCCAAAAAAAGAGGAAAAACCATAATCTTTTTTTTTTTTTTTTTTTGTGTGGGTAAAAGCATAATCTTTCCAGCACCTTTTGATGCTTTCTGACGTATTAAACCATTCTAAAATATTGTCACTTTTTAAGGGAAAAAAAAAAAAAACAAGAAATGCTAAACACCTTCCTTTTTTTTATTAAGAAAACACTTCTTACTTTCCCAATACAACCAGAGAGATATCTGAAGCCTGAAGCTTTGATTTGTGAAAAGTAAAGGATTCGTGCTTAGAATCAAAACGGTGTAAGAAGGAATAAGAAAACCACACTAATTAAGAATGTTTCCTTGTTCCAATTTCCAACAACCATAGAAGGCTGCCAACTGATTAATCAGATCTCTTAAATTTCTATATTATACACTATTTATAGGAATATGCTAGTTACTACCCTCAATATTTTTTTTACAAAACATATGGACATGACCAGCAGTCTATTCCTGACGTAATCTAATGATATGAACTTGTATCTTTATATCAACCTATCAGACTAGAGAGTAGTTAAAGTTTGTTATTCACATTAACCGTAAAACGAGTGTTTACAAGTATTTATAGTCTGTTCCTCTTATATAATTTACATACTAATAACAAAATAGACTAAGGTAAAGGAAGCCTTTTATCTACTAGTCATTAGTCTAATACAACCTTTAACATATTTCTTATAGGTTCGAAGATATCTGGTTGGTAATGGTATTCCGAATGTTTGCATCCATCATGGTTGTGTTGTTACCAAGTGATTGTCAGAGAAGAGGGATAACTATATTAAATATCCATATTCAATAACTATTTTCAACTGGAGCACTATCTGAACTTGCGTTTGTAAAAGTGTTGCGTATAGCACAAGTTAAAAAGATTCATTCAGTCAAAAACATTCTCTCAAGGTCTCAAAAGAAGGAAAAACACAATCATGTAAGAAAAAACAGAAACTAAATTCTCGATATGATTTGCAGAAAGATATACTAAAACCAAAAGTAGAAAAGAACTTTAGTTTTCGTTTAACCTCCAAAACTAACCAGAAAGTGACAAAGTTATAGTCAATGTAATCACAGATATGTAGTCTTTCTTAAGCGAAACCTAGTAAATGGAACGAGTGCTCGAATACGTCTACATTGAACCGGACAATGAGGTAAAGCTTTACCGCAGGAAAACCTTTTCGCCTTTAGAACCTGCAATCGAATCGATTTGAGGAGAAAGAAAACAAATATTTTACCCAGTCGGCGCTTCAGAAAACCCAGTCGCACTCGCACTCGTCGGAGAAGAAGAAGAAGAAGACACCGTTTCTCTGTATTTCCCGCCCCTCCACTCTCCAACTGCAAAATCGTAACTATATACCATTTCGGATGGGCCTATGTCCAGGCCCATAAGAAAAGTTAAATCTTAACTTTAATCTCGACCGTACGATATGCTGCGATGATCTCTTTTCTCTCTCACCGGTCACTGGCTCGGATCACAGATTCTCCTCGCTGTCTTTTGGTAAATCAGAAAGCTGAGAGAAACTAATCCAAATTAAAACTGAATAAAAACCCTAACAGCCGAAATAACTGCGATACGAAAATCGGATCGGCGGCTTAAGCAGTTCCGATTGCTCAGCAATGGCTTATGCGGCACGTATCATCAATCATTCCAGGAAGGTAACGGTTTCTCGATTCCATCATTTTATCTTCTTCAGCGACCGTATGCACATTCTTTCTCCCTTATGTTTGTTTCTGCTTTGGAGATTCAGTTGAATTGTGTTAAGAATCTGGTATCATTTACTTATGGGGTTTGATGCTGGATCAGCTAAATTGAAGATCAACCTGGAATCATTTCTGATTGAACACCACTTGGTGTTTTCTTTTGTATTTTTGACAGTTTAAGGATGTTTCCACTTTATTGCGGCGTGAGCACGCTGCAACCATCCGCTACTTTTCGACCTCTAATCGTGCTCCTATAAACAGACAAGGTAATGTTGATAATTTGTCCAATTGTAAGTCCCTGTGAGACTCGCTGCTTGGCGCTTCAGCTAGTTTTTCTATGGTCTTCAGATACGATCAATGCCCATCTTGGTTACTCCCCAGTGGAGAGGATTTCCACCGGCACTGTAAGTATCTCTTGCTGTTCTCTGTATCTGTGTAGCTGTGTTTCTTCTCACTAAGCATAAACCTTTAGAGCTTTATATGGTCTTCATGTTGGTAGTTCTGTTATTTAGGTGCCAGTTTCTATTAGTTTTTCAACGACACTAAGCAGTACAATGGGGCCAAGACTTGGAAAAGAATTTTCAAGGTACAGTCTCTTACTCTTACTCTTATGTTGCAGATGTGCATTAGCCTTCGCTGCTTGCTTCTATTGATATCTCTTTTCCCTAACTATAAGCGTATTTTATCTACATACCAGTTCGATGCAATCAGCTAGAGGATTTTCATCGGGTTCAGGTAGTCAGCGATTCATCCCAGTGCTTTACTTTTGTCTTAGGCGCTATTTCTTTCAATCTTAGGCTTCACAGTAAACTCCCTCCTAAGACAGTTACTTGGTGCTTTAAAAATTTCCTTACTTGAGGGTGCTTGATGGTATGTGCTTTAGATTGGTTCATTTACCTAAACTAAACTTCTGAAAATGTGTTTCAGATTTGCCTCCTCACCAAGAGATCGGGATGCCTTCTCTCTCGCCAACAATGACTGAGGCATGGACCTGCCTTTACCTCTTGATCAAAACATATGTCCGTTTACCTCTATCTTCTGATATGTCGTCTTTGCAATTCTCAGGGTAACATTGCCAGGTGGCTGAAAAAAGAAGGTGATAAAGTTGCTCCTGGTGAAGTACTTTGTGAAGTTGAAACTGTAATGTGTATTTTGATTGACTCTAATCTTTATATATCTATTTTCATGCTGGGAAAATAACTCTACTAAGCTATGTTATTTAGGACAAAGCAACCGTCGAAATGGAATGCATGGAAGAGGGCTATCTCGCCAAAATTGTAAAGGCGGAGGGGTCGAAAGAAATTCAAGTCGGGGAGGTATGGAAATTTTCTAGTTTCTGTAGAGTTAAGTAATTAATCATCGTTTCTCTTGGCACCCAAGGTATTGATTTTAGGAAATGTGAACTGTCGAGTTAAGTACTTCACCAGTCCATTTGTGGAAATGTGAACTGGAACTGTGTAAATCATGTCAAATGTCTTTTGCCTGCAAGTAGGTAATTGCTATTACAGTTGAAGACGAAGAGGACATTGGAAAGTTCAAAGATTACACCCCATCATCTACTGCTGATGCCACTCCTCCTAAAGAAGAAGCAGCTCCTCCCCCACCAAAGGAAGAGAAGGTCGAACAGCCATCATCCCCTCCTGAACCAAAGACTTCCAAGCCTAGCGCACCTCCCACAGGAGATCGTGTTTTTGCTAGTCCTCTTGCTAGAAAGTTGGCTGAAGACAATAATGTTAGTATTCACAATGTTCGAAGATATTATTTTGTTTTTAATCGTCATGCTTATTATCTTCTCATTTCCTTTTAAAAAAACATCAGGTGCCTCTTTCAAGCATCAAAGGCACAGGTCCTGAAGGACACATAGTGAAGGCAGATATTGAGGATTACTTAGGTATTAGTAACTCCTTGGCTCTTCCTTTCCCTTGCTTTCTCTTTCAGACCTTTCTTGCCTTTGTTTAAAGTATTTTACCCAACCTTTTGTCCTAATAGAACTTCCAATGGTGCAGCTTCGAGTGGTAAAGAAGCTACTGCGAAGAAATCTAAGGTCACTGATTCGAAGGTTCCAGCTTTGGATTATGTTGACATCCCTCATTCCCAGATACGAAAGGTAAAGCCTTATATAACCCTTGCAGGGTTCGTTACCAAGTTTCAACTTTCAAGAGGTTCAAGGATTCTGTTCTGGAACCTCCTTGACTGTATAATTTTGACAGGTCACAGCCTCACGTTTGGCATTCTCAAAGCAAACTATCCCTCACTATTACTTAACCGTCGATGCATGTGTTGACAAACTTATGGGGTAAGCGTTAAGTTTCCGATGACGTATTTTCAGTACTTGTCAATAAGTAAGCTTGACAAAGCGGTTTTTGTATATGCAGTCTGAGGAGTCAGCTCAACTCATTCCAAGAGGCTTCTGGTGGAAAACGTATATCTGTCAATGATCTTGTTGTTAAGGTACATCTTACTTGCGTTTACTTGCACAAAAGCCAGTAGATCTTCTGAAATAACTTGCCATCTGCATGCGTTTCAGGCTGCTGCATTAGCTCTTAGAAAAGTTCCTCAGTGCAATAGTTCATGGACTGATGATTACATCCGCCAGTAAGTACATCGATGACAAAATTCCGGATCTCTCTGGCGTAGCAAACATCTTAACCTTTCTCTATAGGTTTAAAAACGTAAACATCAACGTCGCAGTGCAGACAGAAAATGGGCTCTATGTTCCTGTGGTGAAGGTGTGTGCAAAACAGCACTCAATACATTTGTCTTAATCTTTCACTGCAGATTGCTGAATTATATCAATTTCTCGATTCCAGGACGCAGACAAAAAGGGTCTGTCCAAAATTGGAGAAGAAGTTCGGTTATTGGCTCAAAAAGCAAAAGAGAACAGCTTAAAGCCAGAAGATTATGAGGTGAGAGAATTTGCTCAGTGAGGCTCACTGATCTTTCGGTGAAATCAGCTAATAATGATGTCTTTTTTTCCCTCAGGGAGGAACATTTACAGTCTCTAACTTGGGAGGACCTTTCGGAATCAAGCAGTTCTGTGCAGTCGTGAATCCGCCTCAAGCCGCCATTCTAGCAGTTGGATCTGGTAAGCTCTGTCTCATTACAGAACAGAGTATGTTATACTATCTCCCCAAAGATCCAATAACCGATTCATGTTATGTGTCTGAATCTTAATATATAAAAAACAGCTGAAAAGAGAGTTGTCCCTGGTAACGGTCCAGATCAATTCAGCTTTGCTTCTTACATGCCTGTAACACTGAGCTGTGACCATCGCGTCGTAGACGGTAATTCGGTTTTCTATCATCGTACATTTCATCATCATCATGAAATATACTTTAAATTGAATAAATATAAATATAATGTTTTCTGCAGGTGCCATTGGAGCTGAATGGTTGAAAGCATTCAAGGGGTACATCGAGAACCCTGAATCTATGTTGCTCTAAAAAGAGAAAAAACCAACACAACGACAAAAAAACACATGACGGCTCATAAGAGTCTGGTCTCGCATTTCTCTGGTTTAACACCCTGTGCCAATTTGATTTCTTTTGGGTTTTGTACGTTGAAAATCTCTGTATTTTTTATTTTTTTTTTTTAATGTTTTTTTTGGGGATAGAAGAGATTTTGTTTCTCGGAATAAATATGGGAGAGGGTCAGCATTTCTACTGTAAACTAGATTGTATGGTTTCTTTACTGATTCTGATTGATCATGGGGGGTCGGTAGAATAAACCCCATTATTTATTTTGTAATCAAAGTAATATTTGAGTTTCTGTATACTTTTTCCTTAATTATTTCTATAATTTTCCTGATTTATTAAATTTAAGTTAGAAAAAAACATAAAATAGCATAAAAATATATCTTGTCATAAATATAACACCAAGAAAAATAATTGACATTTTTAGCATTATTTTGATTACAAAGACTTTTAATGCATTATATAAATTATGGTTTAAAGTTTATTATTTAGGGTTTAGGTTTATTATTTAGGGTTAGAGTTTAGTATTTATGGATTATTATTTAGGGTTTAGGGTTAGTATTTAAGTTTTAGAATGTAGTATTTAAGGGTTTAGGGTTATGGCTAATTTTGTCTTATTTCTTTAATAAATGTTATTTTGTGATTTTTTCTCTTTGTTGCTATATTTGTGACAATGCATATTTTTGTGCTATTTTTGCGATTGGTACGGACTGTGACTCTAAGGCTGTGACTGTAACTTTTTCGTTGTAGTGATTTTGACTGTGAAAATTGTGACTATTACTTTAAAAATTTTGAAAGTCTAATTGTTAATAAAAAATTAAATTAAGCCAAACTTAAATATATGTATCAATATTTTAGTGAAATTTATATGTAATTATTGTTGTATAATTTATAACTTTTTGGCTATTTTCTAATTATAGTGTTTGATTGTTTTAAATGTTTTATTGAACAAATATAGCTTTTAACACTCGATTTTTTGGTCTATAAGTAGCAATGAATTTGTATTTGTTTGGCTAAATAAAAGAAAATAAAAATTTATCATCATCTATTATTTCAGTTAGATATTAGTTTTTTTTAGAAAAATACAAAGTATGCCCAAAATAATTAAATAATTTTAATTTATTAACTATTAAAATTGAACTAAAGCAAAAATTTATTTAACAAAACAAAAAATGACTAAGATAAAAAAATCTAATGACAACTAGTTCACATAGGGTTGGCAATTTCATCACGAACTCCTTCCATGTATTGTCTTGAAAAATGTTATATTACTTCTTCAAATAATATAAACGATATTTTCCTTGTTTTTAATACAAATTAATTTCAATATCATTGTTAAAATTTTATTTTTAAGTAATACTTAAATCCTTTTAATTGTTATTTTTCTCATAATAATATATTGAAGAAATATGAATGTAGTCTCATTTGTCCATCTAAACCTCTAAAAAAATAAATTACATTTAATCATCAAATTTTTTAAGTTAAATAAATTGTCAATATAATATATATCGTTAGTCTTACATACATGTATATAGTGCTTATCAATTAGTAATCAATTATTATTTGTTTGAACAAATAATTTAAACTAATTAAATATAATACATATACAAATAATAACTCTCTCCTAGTTCAAAACTAAACATAAAATGTCTTATGTATAAAAAGTTTACGTGTGCAAAAACTAAGATGTCTCACATAAAAAAAATATATGTCTCACACAATAGGTTTTTTTATTGATCAAATGTCTCGCTCTAAAGGTTAAAACAAAATTTATTGGTTGCAAAAAAAAAAAAATCTCACAGCCCCAAAAGTATCACGAATGAGACTTTTAAAACAATAACAGTGGATTGAGGTATTGATCAAATGTCTCACATAAAAAAATGACTGTTATGGCTGTGGAGGAAAAAACGGAAGTTAAAGCCTCATTGGGGAAAAAATGACTGTTATGGCTGTGAAGTTAAAGCCTTTACAGTAATCTATGTGTACCAATCGGGACAAAATCTGCTCAAAAACAAATTCCATCTACCCCCTTGTAATCATAATATTCTTTTTTCATTAAATGAAATGTGCTTTGACTAGTTTGTCCCTAATTTTATTTTATCCAACTTCTTGGTTTAATTTAAAAATTCAGTTAAAACAATTTCGGTTGGTTAAAAAAGCTACCCATCCAATTTCCGATTTGGTTCGGGTTGGGATCCAACCAAATTTGTTTTCGGGAATTTGATTTCATTCCGTACGACAACGGCGATAACGAAATCGCCTTTATCCGGCTCCGTCACCAGCGCCGTCGCGTTCCGACCACCATTCGCTGCTTCTGTCGTGACTCCGGCTACTCCCGAGGTCTGTGGCTTCCCCTCGATCTACACTCAGCTCAATTTGAACGGGATTGGGATGGGATTTAGTTTTGCTAGATTCAATTGTTGAGTTGGTATATTGTTGTTTAGCCTTTGATTCTTGGTCGATTTGGACTACGAACCGAGTAGATATTCATTTAAGAGGTAGAATCGCTGCTTATTGTTAGCAAATTAGATCCCAAAAATCGATTGGAATTTGTGTTCATGTTGTAGTAGAACTTGGGACAACTAGTTTAACTGATGTATGTTATATAACCAGTAAAACTGGTAAAACTGGTACAACTGTATTTCTAATAATCGTTATGTATAACTAGTATAACTGGTGTAACTAGTATAACTGAGGACAACTTCTGTAAAACTGAGAACAAACTTTGTACAACTACAAGTATATACTGAGTTTTTTGCTTTTGTTTTGGCAGGTGATAGGTCAAGAATTATCCCTATTCTAACTGCAAGTGCACAATGATGTAAATGTAGTACTTTAGGGTATCAAATCCACAAGGACTCTAGGCAACGATAGATTAAGAACAGTCAAGTTAAAACTAGGAGAAAGCAATGTAATGAGAAACTAAAAGCAATGCAAGAAAGTAAATCAGTAGCAAGATCGGTTTGTAGGCAATTAACTAAAAGCGCTAAGTCTAGGGAGTTCTCAGGAAATCAGACAAGCAAATAAATTATTCAGTCAGGATCAAATTTAGCACAGTTCTAGAACTCAAACACGGAAATAGAATTAACCAACTTTCGTTGTGAGAATTCTCTAAGCCTAATTGCAGAAATCCAAATTTCTTTGTAATTCCTAACAAATTAAACTAGCTTTAAGATTAAGTTCGACATGTTCGCAATTCAATTAAACCAAATTTATTTGCGAGTAATTCAATTGCTCAACCTAAATAGTTCAGATTCTAAACCACACTTTCGTGTCAATATATCAACCTAAGATCTAGATTCTAAGTGATCAGGTTAGAAACTAGTGTTAAAGCACAATTTAGATCGAAGAACAATTATTGATATGAATCCTTAACTGAAATAAATAAATCTAGCAAGTCATGAAATCCTTAATGAGAATCCCTAAACCTAACTATGAAACTACTCAGACATAGAATATGAAGACATAATCAATAAAATAATAGATTGCATAAAAGAGAATAAAGAAGTAAAGGGGTTCAAAATCTTCTCCAAAAAGCAGAAAGCAGTACAAGATTAGATCAGCCCCAAGCTCTAAAAAATCTCAGCTCTAAGTATGAAAAACGTCTCTCAAAACTGATGTAAAAACCTAATTATATAAGCTAATCACATCTTGGAGCTTCTTTGTAATTATCAGGAACTTCTGTGCAAAACTTGTGAATTCTGCATTCTTCATTCATCCGCCGAGAAAGGCCCATCTCGCTAGTGTGTCGATCGATGCACGATGTGTGTCGATCGATGCATTACTCTGTTTTGGACAGTGAACTCTATCTATCGGGTCAAAACACCAAAAAACTCCAAAAAGCTCCATAAACTCTAATTCCGCTCCAAACGTGCTTATATCTAATAACACCTGTAAAAGACTCTAAAGAAACACTAAAAGACTCTAAAACACACTTATATCATGGTCTAAAACCGGTAAAAACCATGATATATCAACTCCCCCACACTTAGCCTTTGCTTGCCCTCAAGCAAAACAGAGAACTAAAACATGGTGAAGAGGTTTGAAAACTTTCAGAAACTCTTTTCATCCTAGAAGCAACAACACTCAGATTCCCCTTAGTAAGCCACTGAAAGAATCACCTGCAAGACATCAAGACCAACATGTACTTCCCCCACACTTAGCAACTGTCCTAAGTAAACTCCACAATCAATCCAAGCAATTCAAGTTCACCCTACTGACTTCTATAAGCTATTAAGTGCGGTCTCACCTAAGGATTATCGATCAAAGGGCACATGGATTCTTACTTTGTCAGCTCTAGACCACCATACTATCTTTTTCTGGTTCCTTTTCTTCTCTTTTCCCTTCCTTAGCATTCTGATTTTTCCTCATTGGGTATCATTTTATTTTTTTATCAGTGCTCTTTCCGTTAAGGGGTGTACTTTGGACACATTCCATGAATGCACAGGAGGTAATAGTGTTTGCTACTACTCCCGTGACCACTTCGGAGCTACTAGCTCATCCTCAGTTTATTACTCTTTTTTTTTTTTACTTTATGGAAGGGGAGAAGGGAACCATACTCGGACAGGTTTACAAGCTGTGTCAGAACTAACAAAGGAATCCGACTCAAGGTATACCAAGCCCTTAGATGAGAAAATTAAGTCAAATTAAGTGTGAAGTCAGTAAAGGATCCTCTGAATACCTGAATTGATATGGGTGTCCTTAGTAGGTTGATCCGTGTTGAGTTTTATAATAGTCATAGATAGATCATGCAACTTCATCCCAATGGTTACTTAAGTTCCTGCAAGTGCTGTTAACTTCTCAAAAATTCACTAAGTTCCCGTCTGGGTATGCGTCCTTGGATTGCTGTTGCCTTCGATCAATCTTGGACGTTTTGATGAGCGTCCTCCCGCTTGTCTATGGCCTATGCTCTATGCATCTTAAAAAAAAAAGTTTCCATTAAACTAAAAGAATAAGGGGAATTTTTTTTCTACCAATTGGAGCCCTCCCTTCACTCTCCTCTCTCTGATCCGTACTCCTACAGAGGAACTACCCGTAATAACAAACTTTCAAAATGGATCCGTTTATCATAAAGAGATTCGTTGTTCCTGACCCTGCTTCACCTTAATTGTTATTTGAACAAGTCAAAGTTTTTAACAGAGGTTGTTGAATATCAAAAACTGATTACACGAAATCCCCCGATTGGATCGGGGGCAAACGCCGACGAAGAGGGCGTTAAGAGACCCTACTGGCCTAACCCTAGACACTCTAAGATCCTTTTTCAAACCTGCTCCCATTTCGAGGCGGAACCGAAAGATAGGATACAAATTGACTTCCAGAGTGGAAGGGAATACTTAACCACGCCTCGAGTCCCTAATTCGAATAGAATGTATTGAGCCTGTAATCCCTTTTATCTTTTTCTTTTTATTCAATACTTAGTCTTTGCTTGATTTATAAATCGCTTCGGCACAAAATAAGAAACGGTCTCTCCAACGCATAAATGGCTTTCGTGCTTTGGCGGGTCTCCGAGATCCTTTCGACGACCTATGTTGTGTTGAAGGGATATCTAGATGATCCGATCTTATTTTAGTGTGTTCTTCCGGAGGAGCACGCAGAGCAAGTACAAGTATTAGTAGCATAGCAAAAATGTGTTTGGACGAGACAAAATAAAAAAGGATTCTCTAGATTAAGTGCGAAAAGACAGTGCAAGCTTTGTTATGCCGAAACCTAAATGTTAAGTCAGTTTACTAAAGACATCGACATATTATATTGTTTTAGCTCGGTGGAAACAAATCAAAATCTGCCGAATAAATTATGTTATGATCTTCTACATCCTAGGTCATTTCTTCAATTTACTCTCCATTTCGAACTATAGAAAGTTGTGGTTGGTTGTTGACCAACCCATCCCCAGCCACATACGATTGGGCATATCCTTCAAGAGATCGAAGAGCCGTTTTCAAGTAGTGTTCGATCGATTATGTATTAATCAATATTCGATTTTCGACGAAATACAAAAGACAAACCGTTTTGACTCAATAAAACAATTTTTTTTTTTTGAAAAACAGGACTGACTCTAAGAAAACAGAAAGATAATAGTCAGTACCACCTCCCCCACACTTGAAACACACTGTCCCCAGTAGTGTCAAGCTAAGGATTGGTAAAAGAAAGAAAAATGCTAAAGGATGTGTTAAGTTCTGACTGATTTTTACCTGTCTCGCTCATGCGTCGATCGTTACGCATAAATGCGACGATCGTTGCAAGGCGATTTCATCTCTTCGTCATTTCTCCCTGCAACGACCGTTGCACATGTTGGCAACGATCGTCACACATCTCCAGACAGTGTGCTGTAAAGAAAACTTAGCAAAAATAAAATCAAAACGTGAAATCCTAAGAAAAACACCAAAAATAAATAAGAAAAACACTAAAACCTAACAGTGGGTTGCCTCCCACTCATCGCTTGTTTAAGGTCATTAGCTTAACCGGACAAACAAGATTCATGCTCCTGGAGGTTTCAACAGAGACTGTGATTGCCTCTGCGAAAGTATCCTCATCCAAGGCGGAGAGTAAGCTGTCTCACTGTGAGCTAGTCCAAGAAAAGAGGGAGTAAAGTGATCTACAGGATCTGAAACCAAAGTCTCACTCATCTGATCTCCATTTCCATCCTCAATCCTGAAGGTTTGCCCATCAATATGCGGCTTGCGCAACATATCCATCTCAAAGTGCAGAGACTCATCTCCCAGATAGAGATCAACAAGTCTGTTCCTTACGTCAATCACTGCTCCAGCTGTGGCTAAAAATGGTCTTCCCAGTATCAAAGCATCATCCTGCTCACTGTCGTACTTAAGCACCAAGAAGTCTGTCGGAACCAAGTAGTTCCCAACTCTTACTGGGACGTCCTCAAGAACTCCTTCCGGAATCCTTATTGACTGATCGGCTAGGACAAGAGAGGTCCTAGTGGGTGAAAAATCCATCATCCCCAGCTTCTCTGCCACAGAGTATGGCATGAGACTTCCAGCAGCTCCTAAATCACACAGAGAGCGCTTGAAACCATCCTCAAAAATTGAACAACTCAGCACAAATATCCCAGGATCAGGTAGCTTCTTCGGGATCTTAGTTAACATCACATCACTTATCTGTTGAGGGACTACTATCGCCCAATCTTTCAGCATCTCATCCATTGGCAGCATCTTCTTTAAGTACCTATGCACACAAGGGTGATAAGGTGGATCATCAGATGGTGGAACTTCTTCCAACTCTTCACCAATCTCTCCTATCAGTCGGACCTCATCAATCTCCTGTTGAGTTATCTCAGACACTCTAGGGAATAATCTAATAAGCTCCAGATCCGTCGCTGCATCAATGCCATGAGACTCTAGTGAATCTGTCTGTCCACGGCATGCAACGATCGACGCTATAGGTGCATCGATCGATGCAGCATAAGTTTCACAGATTCCACCCGAGAGATTTTCCTCAATTTCAGAATTTTCAGCTTCTTCCACCAGTTGAGCTGTATTTAACTCGAAATTTTCACATTGGTATGATCCATCATTGATATAGACTGACCAAGCCTTGATGTGGGTTTCCACGACACTCTTTCCCTTAATAGAGCTCGAAATTTGGCTCACCTGAGTGTCCAATTGCTTCACATGAGTACTTAAGGACTCAAACTTCCCATTAAGGTCTTCATACACAGCATCTAGCTTTCTGTTGCAATCCACAACAATCCTAGTCTGTCCTTCCAGCAACTGCTTCATCATACTCTCCATCTTGCTCTCATGAGCATTAGCAGCAGGAGGTGTTTGGTAAGAGGAAGATCCATAAGTCCTCTGATTACCTTGTTGAAAAGACTTTTGGAAACCAGCATTCTGTCCAAAGCCAGAAGAGTTTTGATTGCTTGTGAAAGCATTCTTCTGTCCACCATTGAAGAACCTATTACCTTGCTGTCCTCCAAACCTGTTTCCTTAGAAACCAGATCCTCCAATGTAGTTCACATCCTCTTCCTGATTGTCTTCTTCAGCTCCAAATACCTCAACATCCTGAGCAAAATGGACAGCTTTCTTCCCACCCAGCAAATTACAGACAGTGTCCAACTTGGTCCTAATATCAGCAATCTCCAAATTATCTATCTTCCCACCAGATTCCTTCCTTCTCCTATCAGCAGTCTTGCAGCTATTACTGCTTACTAAGTTATCTATTAATTGTTTAGCTTGCTCAGGAGTCCTAGTGTTGAAATTTCCATTGCTGGAATTATCCAACGCGGTCTGGTACGGGAGATCTATACCTCTAAAGAAAATACCCAACAATGTTACCTCAGTGAATCCATTATGCGGGCAGTCACGTTGGTATTTCTTAAACCTCATCCATGCAGTCTTAAGAGGCTCTATTGGACCTTGGGAGAAAGTGAGAATGTCCTGTCTCGACTGATCAGAGCGAGCATCATCATAGAAGTGTCTCAGAAACTCACTCTTAACAGCGTCCCATGTAGTAAACTTCCCAGGTGGAAGTTGTTTCAGCCAGGCAACAACATCTCCAGCGAGAGAGTAGGGGAAGATTTTGAGAAGCAGATAGTCATAGTTCACTCCATCATACTTCATCACAGTGACTATGTCCTCAAACTCATTAATATGATCCATTGGCTGCTCATTAGGGAAACCATGGAAGGCATTCTGCCTCAGAATAGAGTAGTAGATGGTTTTGATCTCGAAGTCATTCCTCTCAAAACCAGGAGGCACAAGAGCTGACCGGTTAGCATGAAACTCATCCGGACGGTTATAGTCAGCTAAGGTCCTCTCATTAGCAACAGGATGATTAACCATCTGCCTCTCACCTTGTCCTTGGCCTTGTCCTTGTCCTTGTTCTTGTTCTTGTTCAGGCTCATGAATCACATTCCCTTCAGCATCAATCCTTTGCCCAGCAGCATTGTACGGATTGTTTTGTCGGTCCCTCAGGGTACCTTGAGCATCGGGTATCAGAATCAGTCGTTCTCGAACCATTCTTGCTCGTTGAACTTTCCTGTTAGTCCTCTCTAGTCTAGCAAGCTCTTCAAGTTGGAGATTAATGTTTGATCATGCCGCTAGACATTTGATTAAGACATTGCACAATGATCCGAAGACTTTGTCGCATCTCTTCGATACGGATACAGTAACGATCATAGCGATCTCCTCTGGTACCTACTGGTACGTCAGGATCCGATTGGTCATGAACATCGTAAGGTGCTGCTCTTCGCGAATCCCAGCATACCCCTGGTTGGGATGGGTAGGCCGAGATTAGTATTCGGATTACTTCTGGTATCACGCGTCTGCATAAACCGTCTGTAATCGCAGTGCAACGATCGACGCTAGAGTGCAACGATCGACTCAACTCCAGTCGCTTAGTAACGATCGACACAAAAGAGGCAACGATCGATGCTAGGCGAATGTCAAACCTGTGACAGAGAAAATTAGTAACCAAAAACAAAAAATAAAAATCCTAGTCTAAACCCTAAGTTCAAATCTATCGAAGACTCAAAAGAGATCCCGGCAACGGCGCCAAAAACTTGATAGGTCAAGAATTATCCCTATTCTAACTGCAAGTGCACAGTGATGTAAGTGTAGTACTTTAGGGTATCGAATCCACAAGGACTCTAGGCAACAATAGATTAAGAACAGTCAAGCTAAAACTAGGAGAAAGCAATGTAATGAGAAACTAAAAGCAATGCAAGAAAGTAAATCAGTAGCAAGATCGGTTTGTAGGCAATTAACTAAAAGCGCTAAGTCTAGTGAGTTCTCAGGAAATCAGACAAGCAGATAAATTATTCACTCATGATCAAATTTAGCACAGTTCTAGAACTCAAACACGGAAATAGAATTAACCAACTTTCGTTGTGAGAATTCTCTAAGCCTAATTGCAGAAATCCAAATTTCTTTGTAATTCCTAACAGATTAAACTAGCTTTATGATTAAGTTCGATATGTTCACAATTCAATTAAACCAAATTTTTTGCGAGTAATTCAATTTCTCAACCTAAATAGTTAAGATTCTAAACCACACTTTCGTGTCAATTTATCAACCTAAGATCTAGATTCTAAGTGATCAGGTTAGAAACTAGTGTTAAAGCACAATTTAGATCGAAGAACAATTATTGATATGAATCCTTAACTGAAATAAATAAATCTAGCAAGTCATGAAATCCTTAATGAGAATCCTTAAACCTAACTATGAAACTACTCAGACATAGAATATGAAGACATAATCAATGAAATAATAGATTGCATAAAAGGGAATAAAGAAGTAAAGGGGTTCGAAATCTTCTCCAAAAAGCAGAAAGCAGTACAGGATTAGATCAGCCCCAAGATCTAAAAACTCTCAGCTCTAAGTATGAAAAACATCTCTCAAAACTGATGTAAAAACTAATTATATAAGCTAATCACGTCTTGGGGCTTCTTTGTAATTATCAGGAACTTTTGGGCAAAACTTGTGAATTCTGCATTCTTCATTCATCCGCCGAGAAAGGCCCATCTCGCTAGTGTGTCGATCGATGCACGATGTGTGTCGATCGATGCATTACTCTGTTTTGGACAGTGAACTCTATCTCTCGGGTCAAAACACCAAAATGCTCCAAAAAACTCCATAAACTCCAATTCCGCTCCAAACGTGCTTATATCTAATAACACCTGTAAAAGACTCTAAAGAAACACTAAAAGACTCTAAAACACACTTATATCATTGTCTAAAACCGGTAAAAACTATGATATATCAGCTAGATAATATGAGCGACATAGTGTGCATCCATTATAATGTCAGGGGCGCATGTGTAGCTTAGTGTTTAAAGAGGAGATAAATTTGGAGATGGTAATAGCTAGGATTTACAAGAAGCATGCGTTAGATGAGAATAAAGTTAGATTGGAATTGAATTACATTCCTTTAGTGGTTGCCTGTGAAGAACATATGAGTATTTATGATGATGAAGATCTTTGTGGTTATCTAATGACCGTTGATAATGAGAACCATAGAAGTCTTTTGTGTGTGGAGGTCGTGACTAGACTGGAGCTGCCCACGCAACAGTCGAGAGCGGGGAAAAGCTCTGCTGGTTTGAACTATGATCATGATGAAATCGGAGAAATAGGACCTAATGCCTTGACATTGTTTGTTGAAAATGGAGAAATAGGAGCTAATGTTGTGCCATTGTTTGTTGAAAACGGTCAAGCAAGTTAAGAAGAGCAAGTGAGAGAGGAAGAGCAAGTGAGAGAGGAAGTGAGAGAGGATGATGGTGATAAATTTGAGGATAGCATTACGGATATATCGGGTATGCGTGATGAATATCGTGAGGTACCACCTGTTTATTGGGAATGTCCTAAAATCAATTATACCTACTCTTGGTTAAGTCGTAACGTCGAGGTTAGACAATCATACAATATTAGGAGATTATAATGTTTTGTTAGAAACCGCTTATGATATATGGATTTAGAATCCATTGCTAATATTATATGATCCTACAGGGTCACACACCTAACCAAACAAGATTATAATATATGAGTTTTGTTTTATTATTAATGTAATAATATATATATATATACATATATATATATGATATAAACATATGTATATATATGTTATACTAATAAGAATCAAGCGAGAATTCGATTCTTATGTTAATTCTTATTATATGAATAAGCGGGGCCAAGCCCATTAACAAGCGTGCAACAACCTAATTCGATTAAATTCTGTCACGTGTATATAAATATATACTAATTGACGTTTGGTAATAATATAACAACCGCAAGTTTACAAAACCCTAATATATAAGACGAATTGTTCGTTGTATTTTGTGATTTGATCTCGACGACACTAGCATTCCGTTTCGATCTAGTTTGTGTGTATGTGTGGATATCGGTAGAGGCAATACACTTGGAGTCAGTGGCGGACCCAGGACTCAATTTGATCGGGGTCAAAAAATTATAAAACAAAAAAAGAAACAATATATAAGGGGTCAGGTGGGTTTGAACTCTGGTTTTTAGGGGGTTCAACAATCAAACTTAACCAAAAATACTGATGTTTCCTTATAGATTTTGTATACATTTAATAGTTTATCAAATTTATGGGGTGTCATGTGACCCCCCATATCTTCAAATAGGTCCGCCCCTGCTTGGAGTTCTCAATAATCTCGGTTCGTTTTGTTTATCATTCCGCTGCAAAATATCCAGGTATATTCGAAACCGTAGATCTAGATTTATTTCAGTATTTGCATGAGTTCCTGGCTAGTAAATTCATAGGTTGATTTATAAAATTATTTATAAACCGGTATAAATTCCAACAGTGGTATCAGAGACTTCTCGCTTAATATTGAAATTGAATCTGAATAACTAGTATATATATTAGATATACGTAATAGTTAAGATCTGTATAAACATGCCCATGTTGTAATTTGAATATGACACGTTCACGCAATCATGAAAAAGGAGTTTATATATATAATCTGACACGGTGAATATGAAAGTCATAGTTCTTAAGTGGGTAAATATATAATATTTTGTCACATGTTCCATGGAGTCTAGATTGCATTGATCTTGGAAATCCAGAATTTTGATAAAATTATTTTTCTTCAATATTGAGAATATTGTGTTCATTATGAGAGAATGAATTGTTTGGCAAAGTCCACGTCTCGTTTGAAATCACGGCGACTAATAGTATTTATTAGTGATGAATAACCTAATTGGACTAGGGTTAACTATTCTATTTCTTTTTGTCAACGGTTAACTATTCTATTATATGTATAAATAATTAATAATTTTAATTACATTAAAATCAGTTTAGTTATTTATAATCTAATAAAATACCTACAAGATATGTATGATTTATATTTAATTAGTTATATATGATATAAAATTTAAATATAAATTAAAATTAGTTTCTCAATTAATATCAAATATTTTGATGTCTCCCCAATCTTATCAACTATTACGGCTTATTTCGTTGTGTGATGGGCTTGCCAAAGCAAAGTGTCCGCAATTACGTAAGTGAGGTAGATGGTAATGGTTACCATGTGAAACAAGATTGATTTACTTGACTAAGCTATCAACACGGTTATGGACTTAGAGGCATAGGTCGGATTTGACAAAAGATGTCATATGACCACCAAAAACTATATTTGATATAATTAACAAGGTGTTGTTTACCTAATTAACTAGAAATTCGGGGGTTGAGCCAAAGCTCACTCGGATTCTAGTGAACTATTGATATTGGATCATTATATTTAATTTGAAGAAATTGTTATTTAAATATAATGTGAGTTTTCTTAATTGTTAAGATCTCTCTTATTCCGAACATCATATTAACATTGTATTCTTTATCTCCAGCAATGTCAACTCCCCACAACTCGTTTTCATTGAGATCTGTCATTGAGAAGGATAAACTTAATGGATCGAATTTCCTCGAACGATATCGAAAATTGAGAATAGTTCTCAGACAAAAGAAAAAAGACTATGTTCTTGAAAAGGTTCTTCATGAAAAACCCAAAACCAATGCTTAGCATGCAGAGAGAAATGCTTATGACAAGCATGTCAATGATAGGGTGGATGTGTGTTGTCTTATGTTGGCTACCATGAACTCGGACTTGCAGAAGCAATATGAGAACGTGGATTCGCCAATTGACATGATCACTGGCCTGAAAGGAATGTTTCAGGAGCAGACACGAACTGAGAGATACCAAACGGTTAAAACTCTCATTGAGTGCAAGCTACCAAAATATGATCCATTTAGCCCACATGTCATTAAGATGATGGGTTATATTGATAACCTGGCAAAACTGGATTGTCCTATCAGCCAAGAGTTGGCTACTGATATCATCTTTCAGTCATTGCCGTCAAGCTATGATCATTTTGTTATGAACTACAACATGAACAACTTGACAAAGACTTTGACTGAGTTGCATGAGATGCTTAAAACTGTTGAACCTAACATCAAGAAGGACACCCCAAATGTCCTTATGGTACAAAAGGGTAAAAAGTTTAAGAAACATGGTAAGAACAAAGGTGATGGCAAGACAAGCTCGATTGTGAATCCAATAGAGTCTAACCATGCTCCTAAGGTTAAACCTGGTCCTTCTAAATCTGATAAGTTCCATTATTGTAATGGTTATGGGCATTGGAAAAGAAACTGCAATAAATTCCTGGAAGATCAGAAAAAGAAGAAGAAGACTTTCGAGACTTCATCTTCAGGTATTTATGTTATAGAAGTAAATGTTACTACTTCTGGTTCTACTTCTTGGGTATTGGATACTGACTGTGGTGCTCATATTTGTACAAATATGCAAGGCCTAAGCAACAATAGGACGTTGGAGAAAGGACAAGTGGACATGCGCGTGGGAAATGGAGCAAGAGTTGCTGCATTAACCGTAGGAACATTTCATTTGTCTTTACTTTCTGGTATGGTTTTAGAACTTAAGAATTGCTACTATGTACATGCTATAAGCAGAAATATTATTTCTATTCATTTTTTGGATTTGGAAGGATATCAGTTTTCAATTAAGAACAAATGTTGTTCATTTGATTACAATGATCTATTTTATGGTAGCGGTCCATTAGAGAATGGACTTTATGTTCTAAACCAAAGCGTGCCTATCTATAACATTAGTACCAAGAGATTCAAGTCAAATGACACGAATCAAACTTTTCTTTGGCATTGTCGTTTGAGCTACATAAATGAGAAGCGCATTCAAAAGCTTCACAGTGATGGACTTTTGAGCTTATTTGATTTTGAATCATATGAGAAATGTGAATCTTGTTTATTAGGTAAAATGACTAAGGCTCTTTTACTGGACACAATGAAAGAGCTAAAGACTTATTGGAACTTATACATACTGATGTATGTGGACCGATGAGCATAAATGCTAGAGGAAACTACCAGTACTTCATCACATTTACTGACGACTTCACTAGATATGGTTATGTTTATCTAATGAAACATAAGTCTGAATCTTTTGAAAAGTTCAAAGAATTTCAGAATGAAGTACAAAACCAGCTTGGCAAGACAATCAAATCACTTCGATCAAATCGAGGTGGTGAATATTTAAGTCAAACTTTCGATGACCATCTGAAAGAGTGTGGAATTGTTTCACAACTAATTTCTCCAGGAACGCCACAGCTGAATGGTGTTTCCGAAATGAGAAATCGAACTTTATTAGATATGGTTTGATCAATGATGAGTCATGCAGATCTTCCATTTTCCTTTTGGGGATACACTCTAGAAACGTCTGCGTTTACGCTAAACAGATGTCCATCAAAATCAGTTGAGAAGACACCATATGAGATATGGACTGAAAAAGTTCTAAATTTGTCTTTTCTGAAAACTTGGGGTTGTGATTCTTATGTTAAACTTATGTTTATCGATAAGCTCGGGCCCAAATCTGATAAATGCTACTTCGTTGGTTATCCCAAAGAAACCAAAGGTTATTACTTTTACAACCCTACTGAGAACAAGGTGTTTGTTGCTCGTAATGGTGCTTTTCTAGAGAGAGAATTTCTTTCCAAGAAAACCAGTGGGAGTAAAGTTCATCTCGAAGAAGTTCGAGAAACACATGAGATTGATTCGGCTTCTCATGAAGAGGATCAATTAGATTTACGAAGAGTCATAGAATCTACACCTGTGGAACCTGAGGTACGTAGATCCGAGAGGATACGTCATGAACCTGTTAGATATGGGCTTTTGGTGATTGATCATCATGAAATATTTATAATAGAGAGCGATGAACCTACGTTCTCTGAGGAAGCAATGATGGGCCCTGACTCCGAAAAATGGCTAGAAGCCGCAAAATCTGAAATGCAATCCATGTCAGTAAACAAAGTATGGACTTTGGTTGATTTACCTTATTGTGTCAAAACCATTGAGTGTAAATGGGTTTTCAAGAAGAAAACAAACATGGATGGTAATATACATATATACAAAGCTAGATTGGTGGCTAAAGGTTACAAGCAAATTCATGGTATAGACTATGATGAAACCTATTCCCCAGTCGCAATGCTTAAGTCCATTTGGATTCTCCTAGCAATTGCCGCTTACTATGATTATGAGATATGGCAGATGGATGTGAAAACAACTTTCCTTAATGGAAATCTCGAAGAGGATGTGTACATAACACAACCTGAGGGTTTCACAGTCCATGGAAGTGCTAGGAAGGTATGCAAGCTTTAACGTTCCATTTATGGTTTGAAGCAAGCATATCAGAGTTGGAATCTTCTTTTTAATGAGGCAATCAAAGAGTTTGATTTCATTAAAAACGAAGAAGAACCTTGCGTTTACAAGAAGACTAGTGGGAGTGCAGTTGTTTTCTTAGTATTGTATGTGGATGACATACTTCTTATTGGAAATGATATTCCTATGCTTAATTCTGTAAAGACCTGGCTAGGAAGTTGTTTCTCAATGAAAAACATGGGAGAAGCCACATACATTCTTGGAATAAGAATCTATAGAGATAGATTAAATAAGCTTATTGGATGATGTCAAGATACTTATATAGATAAGGTCTTGCACATATTTCAAATGCATGATTCTAAGAAAGGTTTTCTACCAAAGTCTCATGGCATAACTCTCAGAAAGACTAAGTGTCCTTCGACATATGATGAGCGAGAGCGGATGAGTTGAATCCCATATGCTTCTGCTATAGGATCTATCATGTATGCCATGCTCTGTACTCGTCCAGATGTTGCATGTGCTTTGAGCATGACGAGTAGATACCAATCTGATCCAGGTGAGAGTCACTGGACAGCAGTCAAGAACATCCTTAAATATTTGAGAAATACTAAGGATAAGTTCTTGGTCTATGGAGGAAATGATGAGCTTGTTGTGAGTGGTTACACAAATGCGAGTTTCCAGACATATACAGATGATTACCAATCACAATCTGGTTTTATCTTTTGTCTTAATGGAGGAGCTGTAAGTTGGAAGAGTTCCAAGCAGAGCACCGTAGCAGACTCTACAACCGAAGCTGAGTACATTGCTGCTTCAGAAGCAGCAAAGGAAGCTGTTTGGATTCGGAAGTTTATTATTAAACTAGGTGTGTTTCCTAGTATTTCTAGCCCAGTGGATCTCTATTGTGACAACAATGGAGCTATCGCACAAGCAAAAGAACCTAGATCCCACCAGAAGTCCAAACACATAATGAGGAGATATCATCTCATTCGTGAGATTGTTGAAAGAGGAGATGTGAAGATTATCAGTCTCGACGGATGCAAATGTTGCTGATCCATTGACTAAGCCTCTTCCACGGCCGAAGCATGAGATTCATACTGCTGCTATAGGCATTAAGTTTCTTAAGATGTGATCTTGATTCTAGTGGGAGGATTTTACTTTTATATGATGTTCATGTTTACATACATTTAGTTATGTTTTCAAATTAACGAAATTTGTTTGGTTATTGGATAACAAATAAAAGTCCAAAAATAATTTATATCATTTTATAGGTCATCAAGTACGTGACTTGATCATGAAACCCTATAAGTGAAAGATGACATAAATTATTGTGGTCCCTGGTCAAGGTTATTAAAATGGGACGTTAATAACTGAAGATGACTCGTATGTGAGGTGGCTGATGACTAAGTTTCGTGGAGTCATTTAATATATTGTATTAAAGCCAATCGCATAGACATGTGTTGGGGAACACAGGGTTGGACTGACCCGCTATGAGAACTCTACAAGATTGTTATATGAGTGTCATAAGAGTTTCTCATCACGACTATGAAGTGTAGTCCTTTGACCCGAGTTCGTCATGATTTATTACTTATGGATTAGTTCACTTTGACTTTGTCAAACGTCAGCCGTAACATGTGACTATAAAGACATTGCTTGGGTGTACTATGAATTTTGTAAGGAACAAGGATGGAACAAGATGGGATTTATCCCTCCTATCTAATGGGAGATAAATATCTCTGGGCATATCGAAGATTTGATACTGAGAAATGCATGGCCGTGCTCAAACGAGGTGAATGTCAGTCGTTTGTTTAATCAGTATAAATCGGAGTTCGATAAACATGATCTAGCTTAATAAGGATGACACCGTTTCTTGCCTTATGCTAAGATCGAGATATAAAGACAAAGAGATTATGGGAATAGATGATTCCAGTACAAGTGGGAGATTGTTGAGAATGTACTGAAATCAACTGTACCTACTCTTGGTTAAGTCGTGACGTCGAGGTTAGACAATTGTATAATATTAGATGATTATAATATTTTGGTAGAAACCATTTATTATTTATGGATTTAGAATCCATTGCTAATATTATATGATCCTACAGGGTCACACACCTAAGCAAACAAGATTATAATATATGGGTTTTGTTTTATTATTAATGTAATAATATATATATATATATATATGTATGTGTTATATATGATATAAACATATGTATATATATGTTATACTAATAAGAATCAAGCGAGAATTCGATTCGTGTTAATTCTTATTATATGAATAAGCGGGGCCAAGCCCATTAACAAGCGTGCAATAACCTAATATACTAATTGATGTTTAGTAATAATATAACAACTGCAAGTTTACAAAACCCTAATATACAAGACGAATTGTTCGTTGTATTTTGAGATCTGATCTTAACGACACTAGCTTCCCGTTCCGATCTAGTTTGTGTGCGTGTGGATACCGGTAGAGGCAATACACTTGGAGTGCTCAATAACCTTGGTTCGTTTTGTTCATCATTCCGCTGCAAAATATCCAGGTACATTCGAAACCGTAGATCTAGATTTATTTCAGTATTTGCATGAGTTCCTGGCTAGTAAACTCATAGGTTGATTTATAAAATTGTTTATAAACCGGTATGAATTCCAACAATGTTGAAGGTAGTCAGTTTGTTGCGCCATGGGAAGACGATTTTGGGGTGAGTAAGCATCAAGAATTCCGAGATAAGAAGGCGGTTATAGAGTTGGTAGAGAGTTTGACATTTAAAAATTCTTTTGATTATGTTACACAACATTCTGATAGAACGCGGTGGGTGGTTAAATGTTCTATTGAGAGATGTAAATGGGGTCTACGAGCAGCAAGGATTCCGAACTCGGATATGTTCTCTATTAGAACGTACACGAAGATGCACACATGCAACCGTGCCGATCAAACTGTAAGTGCTGATTGTATGAAAGGCTCATCACAGCTAGTTGCATCGTATTTGAGTGAGGAGTATCCTGGGAACTTCGAAACTCCAAAGCCTATAACCATCATTGGTCTAGTTAGGCGAAAATATGGCGTAGACATATCATACTCGACGGCGTTAAGAGGGAAAATTCAAGCAGTTTGTGATTTGCGTGGTAGTCCGGAAGATAGCTACAAGATGTTGTATCGTTATCTGTACGTGTTAGAACAGGTCAATCCCGGAACAGTAAGCGTTGTGGAACTAGATGAGGGAAAAAAATTCAAGTATCTATTCATATCTTTGGGAGCTAGCATTGAAGGGTTCACATGCATGAGGAAAGTGATAATTGTCGATGCAACTTTCCTGAAGACCGGATATGGTGGTGTACTAGTTTTCGCCGTGGCTCAGGATCCTAATCGTCACATTTATCCCATCGCGTTCGGTGTACTCGATAGTGAGAATATAGCTAGTTGGACCTGGTTTTCGAGATGTTGAAAAGCGTTGTAGCCGACTCGTCCGAATTGGTATTTGTGAGTGATAGAAATGCAAGCCTCAACAATGCAATAACAAACATGTTTCCATAAGCTCATCATGGGTACTGTTTATGGCATTTGGCCCAAAACGTGAAAGGACATGCTGGGAATGCAAACAAAAAAATAGTCGTTGACAAGTTTCAGGAGATAGGTTGGTCTCACACAGAGGCTGAGTTCTACAGTCATTATGAGACATTTAAGAGGAGATATCCTTCAGCCGCGAAGTATGTGGAGGAGACTACCGTCAAGGAAAAATGGGTTATATGTTTTTTTCCAGGTAAACGATACAACTTGGACACGAGTAACTCTGCGTAATGTCTGAACAAGACTTTTCTTGATGCGAGGAGGTACTCCTTAATGCCACTGCTTGATACTTTCATTCGCAAATTTTTGGATTGGTTTAACAAGCATAGGATAGAGGCCGTCTCTGGACATGCTGATGACAAACTCCTGCCTTTGGTCCAGAACTTCGTGTATGATAATTGGAAACTTTCTAAGACATTAGCTGTGAGGGAGGTAAACACTTTCGAGCTCGAGTACGAAGTCGATGATATTGATGGAAAGGTTTATTTGGTGAACCTGGAATCGAGAAGTTGCTCATGTGGTTTCTTCAATCTTCAGCAGTATACTTGTCTCCATGCCCTAGCAGCATTCAGAACAAACAAAAAAGCGATAAAGCTCGTGCAAGTGCTACCAGAATAACACTCCTTGATTTGAATTCGAATATTATTTGACGGAGATGTCAGCATTGGCTTATTATAGGTCTATCTATGGTGTCCCTGATATGTCTGCATGGAATGTCCCGGATTACATCGAAGAGATGCAAATGCTACCTCCGGATTACAAGATAACGAGGGGTCGTAAGAGAATACATAGATTTCCATCAGTTGGAGAAGGAGACGACGAAGGACACAGAATAAAAGGCGGCCAAGAACTAACACAGAAGACTATCAAGGATGTTATTTGGAGATGACTCAAACTCCGAGTGATTTGTGTGTAAGCTTTGGTTCTGTAAGAACAACTATGTATAACTCGGTATCAATTTGTGTTTTCTATTTGATGCACGTAATTGTTGCATTGTACTTTTTAACTAGAAGATGTTAAACATGATGCAATGTACTACTGAGCCAAAATGTAACTACTTCAAACATGCGAATATCGACAAATGTGGGTAAATTTTGAATGTCAATACTCTGGTAAAACTGTGTAAAACTGTGTAATACTAGATTGTCGTAATTATAATGAATATCATTGAATAAAATATTTAACATATAGCTATATGAGATTTTAACTTGTAGGATCACTTTTATCATAACAATGGTCAATGGGTTATATTATGTAGATTGAAAATCACTCAACATATTAATACACAGATTGGAAATCACCAACAATGTTCATATACTTTCAAGAACATTTTTGGAATAATGGACAAGTTAAGATGATAAATTTTCATAAATTGAGGAGTGTGATATATTAATACACAGAAATACTAGATTCTTAGATTAATCGTGTAAAATCATCTGTAAAACTATAAAATCAAATTAAAGTTCCAGTAAAACTGAATATATTAAAAACAAGCAAAGTAAAACTATTAAGAAACTTTGTACAACTACAAAATCCTGTAAAACTATGTGTATTTTGTTGAGCGGGAAAATTCAAAGTTGACCAATTTTTCGGCGGCAAAATTCAGAATTGACCGAATTTTTTGGAGCCCAAACCCAAAAATATACTTTTACTCCTTTCTCTACTATTTTTCTCCCACTTCTCCTTCTCTCTCCTTATCGTCGGACCTCTCTCCTTTCACGAGATTTTCGAGAACTATTTTTCTCTCTCATTTCACTCAATTCAACTTCTTCCCTCTTCTCTTTGATATGGACAAATTCGAAGCCGATACTTACTATAGTGATATGAAGAAGAAGAAGAAGGAATACGACATGATGTTCTTCATTGCAGATGGTGACAAAGGCATACCGACAAACTGTCCGTGCGGTGGTCGAATCATTGTGGAGCCTGAACCTAGCGTGGGAAAGAGATACTTTGTTTGTGATGCGTTTGAGGTGAGATATGTTGATCTGGGGTTGATTTTGTGTTAGCACATCACCCCATTTGAAACTATATTGTCTTGATGGAGAGTTTTTATGTGCATGATAATGGGCTACAAAATTGGAAACTATGGGTTAGAGGCGACGAGGAAGAAGCCACTAGCTTAAGGAAGATTGTGGACTCTCAGGCAGTGAAGATTGAAAGCCATGAATATCAAATTGAGCAGTTGGGATTGACGCTCAAGAAAAAAGGTGAAGAGATTGAAAAGCTTAAGGAATTGATGGGAAAAATGTTTAATGTTATTAGAATGTTGTCATGTTGGTTTCCTTTTGGTTTTAAGACTTGTTTAAGTTTATCTCAGTTTGTAATGCCACATAATGCTTAAATGCACAATCTAGTTCTACCCCAGTTTAACCTAGTTATACACAGTTCTACCAGTTATACATTCTAGTTATACATAGTTCTACCAGTTATGACAGATTAGTTTGTAATTCTACCTAATGATTAAATGCACAATCTAGTTTTACCCAGTTATTCATAGTTTTATCAGTTATATCAGACTAGTTATACAAAGTTATACCAGTTAAACCAGACTAGTATTACGAAGTTATACCAGTTAAACCAGACTAGGGCTGGGCATAATATCTGGACCCGAAATACCGAACCGAACCCGAACCGAAAAAATAGAACCGAACCCGAACCCGAAACGATAAAATACCCGAACGGGTCCTAAACTCCTATATCCGAAGAACCGAACCCAAACCCGACCCGAACCGAGAACCGAATGGGTACCCGAAATATCCGAATTACAATTATATACCTAAAATATTAATTATATTTAGACCTAATATAACAAAATTATCCAAAATTATAATTATAAACTTAAATATATTAGTTGTTTTTAGTCTAAAATAACTAAATTATCAAAAATAAACAAAATATATGAAAGGTTTTGTTATATTTATCAAAATTTAACGAATTTTTATTTAAATATAACTAATTTTTATTTTTGTTTTATGTTTTTCGGGTACCCGAACCCGAACCGAACCCGAATGGAACCGAACCGAACCCGAACCGAAATTCTAAAATACCCGAATGGGTTTTATATCTCAGACCCGAAAACCCGAAAACCCGAAAGACCCGAACCGAACCCGAACGGGTACCCGAACGCTCAGGCCTAAACCAGACTGGTATTACGAAGTTATACCAGTTATAAATAGTTTTATTGAGTTTTTACTAGTTTTACTCAGAAACATTTCCAAGCATAGATACTAATCCGAACATCCAGTTTAACAACAGTGTACTTACACCCAAAAAGGTTCAAAAAACAACTTCAAACCAACATAGTACTAAAAAAGCCTAATCCATCCTTGACCTTGTGTTGCGCTTCTCAGGTACATTTGATGAATCCCCCACCTTTCGTTTGCCACGTGCTTTCTCTGCCGCTCGCTCCTCTGCCGTTTTCTTCTCTGCCTTAGACTTTTGGATCTCTTCTTGGACCTACAATCAGATGATACAATTGGTAGATATCCCAATTATCCAAGTATTTCCATTATATTTGAAACTATTTTTACCAGTTGTGTTTCTAGATCTTTCATATGATCCATGTATTCTTCAATGGGTTTGACTCTCTTATCCATATCGCCAATCCTCCCAAACAACATCTTGAATCCATCTTCCATCGATGACTGCATCCCTTTCATGATCGCAACAAGTTCGCTATTATTAGGATTCAAAGTTCCAGGTGCACCAATGGAAGCATGTCTCTTTTTCTCAGGTTTTTTGAGCTCTTCCTCCTCCTCTGCCAGTCCGAAAGCCTTCGCTTCATCAAACATCTCCTGAAAATAGACATTCTTCCCAGCCGATATAACCTTCATCCAACTCTGAACAATAGGATCGTCGAGAACATTGACATCGCTTTCTTCATAGATAACCTCAAGGAGAGCTTCCTTATGTCCATCTCGAGTTGGCAGGATGTTGTCAATGCCCTGCGGACACTTAATCCTAGCAAGTTCTTCATTGATCCTTGAGAGAGGAAACCTTCTCATTGAGTTACTATTGAATTGCGCCTTGCACATCCTTGAACAATTACGGTCTGTCCCTACAACTGGCTCGCGGAAACTACTCCCTAGCTCTTGAATTGCCTCAAAGGCTAACAACTACATAACAACTCACATATGGTAGAGATTAGCACATCAACAATAACTCAAACAAAAACTTAAAAGTACATACCTCCAAAGGGATACAGAAACCGGGAATCGTCCACAATTTGTTCTCCATGACAACCCCTTTAAAATGGTTCATTGTGTGAGAAATCTCACCAACCATATGGTCATAGCAGAATCTGCCCCAAGGAAAAGTCCGGCCCAACTCAAGATCATCGACAACTCTGAGGAAAAAATCTAATACCGGAGTAGTATCGTTTCCAATCTTCGTCTGGCCGATGAGGACGCTGCAAAGGAAGTAAAGAACGATCATCTTCAGTCTATCTTGATCAGCTCCCATACCCTCGAGCTTCTTTTTCACATCTTGAACTCTAACAATCGACCTCCCAAAATGTTTCCTCACAAACTTATGGCCACCCAACTGCTTGTAGTCAACCGGGTAGTTGTGGCAGTTTAATCCTGACATGAGTGCATGCTTCCTCAGTCCATAACGTATCGGAACGCCGTAGACCACGAACCAGACTTCCATCCTATTCTCAATGCAAGCGGTCCGCAGGATGTGGAAGATATGTTGGAACTGCGGGTGCTCTACAAACCACTTCCTCTCAGCATTCGTTAGATTAGGCCGCAAAGAATATAGAGTGGCCAGAAAATCAATATAGAAGCACCGTGTCGTTATCTTTATTTTCTTCTTGTACTCCGTTGGGGGAAGTACATTCTCATAGTTTGCATGGATGTCGAGTCAACCTGCAAAAAAGAGATTTACCACACCGGTTTCACCAAGTTTTACCAGTTATACCAGGATAGTTATACTTAGTTTTACCAGTTTCACCGAGTTTTATCAGTTATACCGGAATAGTTATACTTAGTTTTACCAGTTCTACTCTGTTAGTTTTACTAAGTTTTACCATTTTTACTTATTAGTTATACTCGGTTTTACGAGTATTACTCCATCAGTTTTACTAAGTTTTACTTGTTTTACTTAGTAGTTATATTCAGTTTTACTAAGTTTTACTTCATCATCTAAACAACTAAAAGGGTCCTTATAACACTTACAGATTGGGAATCAGAGCTGTCGTTGGATTCTTCTTCTTGCGAAGATTCCGAAGATACATCCTTGGTGTTTGGTACGTTTGTCTCCTCGACTCTCGGTAGTTCCACTCTCGACTGGGTTTGTTGCTTTTGCGGTTGCTGTTTCTGTTGCTGTGACTCGACCTCGTCACCGTCTTCTAAACTCTCTGTCTCATCGTCATCGGATTTACCCTCGTCATCATCTTCTTAATCATCTTCTACTTCACTCCCTTCACTCTCAGTCTCATCTCCTTCGCTCTGTTTCTCGAGATCAACTTTTCTTTCTTTGTCAGCAACCATCACCGGAGGAGGAGCATTCGTGGTAGTGGTAGGGATTGCTACACACTCGCCGTCGCCGGAGGAGGAGGAAGAGCATTCATAGGCTTTGTAGGGCTTGATACACCACTCGCCGTCGCTGGAGGAGGAGGAGGAGCATTCTTAGGCTTGGTAGGGCTTTCTACACAACTCGGGGCCGTCACCAGAGGAGGAGGAGGAGCATTCTTAGGCTTGGTAGGGCTCGCCGTCGCAGGAGGAGGATTATCCTTCACGTTATCGATTTTCTTGGTGGCTAGACGAGTCTTGGGCGGCATCTTTACGGAATCACGTGAAGGAACTCGAAAGGAGAAGAGGAGAAGTTAAGATCGACAAATAATGGGAATAAGAAGTTAAGAGGGAGAAGGGAAGATGGAGAAGAGAGAATGAGAGTAACGGTAATTAAGGTTTTGGATTGGAAAATTTGTTTTTTTTTTGAATTAGTCTGGTCTGGCCCATTTTTTAGGTTATCTGACCCGGATAAATCGGGCCGGCCCGCGAATATTCACAAAATCGGGTTCAGTTGGGTTTTGTATGGGTCAAATTTAAGATTTCGGTTTTCTCGGGTTAACCGTCTGGTTTTCCATGTAATTATCAGAAAATTTTAAGGGCTTTCGGTAATTTTCTATGTTTTCTATTTATAAATAATTGTAAAATAGAGGGGCAAACGAGATTTTATCTGAGTACGGAGGGGCTCTGGAGACAATAATCCGTACCAATCGCAGCCATGGTCTGTCTTGAGCTACTACGTGGAGAAACAAATAAAAGAAAAGAAGAAGGGAATAGAAAAGGGGTTGTGGCTCCCAACGAAAGCAATAATCTCTCTCTTGATCTTTCGTTGAAGAGGTTTTGCATTTTCCGGTAATTTCCGTTTCCATCTCTCTGTTGTAATTAAACTCGGAAATTCGTCATTTTTCTCTGAAAATTTTGTTTGTTTATTCTTGATTGCGTTCTTCTCAGACTTGTAGGGTTTGTTGTGGAACAAAATCTGCTATAGCCTTATGGCTTAAAAACAAATCTCATCTGCCCCCTTGTAATCACAATACCCGTTTTTCATTAAATGAAATGTTCTTTGACTAGTTTGTCCCTGGTTTTACTCTACCCAGCTTCTTGGTTTAATTTAAAAATTCGGTTAAAACAATTTCAGTTGGTTAAAAAAGCTATCCATCCAATTTCCGATTTGGTTCGGGTTGGGATCCAACCAAATTTGTTTTCGTTCCGTACGATAACGGCGATAATGAAATCGCCTTTATCCAGCTCCGTCACCGACGCCGTCGCGTTCCAACCACCATTCGCTGCTTCTGTCGTGACTCCGGCTACTCACCGAGGTCTGTGGCTTCCCCTCAATATACACTCAGCTCAATTTGAACGGGATTGGGATGGGATTTAGTTTTGCTAGATTCAATTGTTGAGTTGGTACATTGTTGTTTAGCCTTTGATTCTTGGTCGATTTGGACTACGAACCGAGTAGAAATTCATTTAAGAGGTAGAATCGCTGCTTATTGTTAGCAAATTAGATCCCAAAAATCGATTGGAATTTGTGTTCATGTTGTAGTAGAACTGGGGACAACTAGTGTAACTGATGTACGTTATATAACCAGTAAAACTGGTAAAACTGGTATTTCTAATAATCGTTATGTATAACTAGTATAACTGGTGTAACCAATATAACTGAGGACAACTTCTTTAAAACTGAGAACAAACTTTGTACAACTACAAGTATATACTGAGTTTTTTGCTTTTGTTTTGGCAGGATAATATTAGCGACAAAGTGTGCATCCAATATAAATGTCAGGGGCGCATCTGTAACCTAGTGTTTAAAGAGGAGACAAATTTGGAGATGGTAATAGCTAGGCTTTACAAGAAGCATGCATTAGATGAGAATAAGGTTAGATTAGAATTGAGTTACGTTCCTTTAGTGGTTTCCTGTGAAGAACATATGAGTATTTCTGATGATGAAGATCTTTGTGGTTATCTATTGACCGTTGATAAAGAGAACTGTAGAAGTCTTTTGTGTGTGGAGGTCGTGACTAGAATGGAGCTTCCCACGCAACAGTCAAGAGCGGGGAAAAGCTCTGCTGGTTTGAACTATGAGAATGGTGAATTCGAAGAAGTAGGACATAATGCCTTGACATTGTTTGTTGAAAACAGAGAAATAGGAGCTAATGTTGAGCCATTGTGTAACGCCCCTTTCCCATTCTCCGCTGACCGTCGAGCTGACCAGTCAACAATCAAACAAGAACATGACCGATCGAACCCGAGCAAGTCGAACAGGAAAAGTTCGCCATAGGACGAAGCCATAGATAGATCGGTTTGAGACAAAGGCTCGCACAAATCTGTCTTTGACCTCGCTATCCTCATCTCCATAGTACAAGCAGTACTACTTGCACCACTTCAATGAGTTGTGTCGGTTCGGACTAAAATCTCATATCAGGGAAACAATTTTATTTTTAAGTAATCAAACGTCGAGCACAACGTTTAATAAGATTTCACAAAAAATCGTCATTGTAAGCATACAATGAAATCAAACACACAAAAATAGCGTTAATGCCGAACCGAGAAAACACACAAAAATCCCGAATCAAATCCCGCCACAAGAAACCCGAAACCACACCGAGGACCTCCCGCGTACGTCGCTGCTAAATCTAAAAAACACAAACAGAGTCTAATGAGCGATCTAAGATCACCCAGTGAATCGGCTCCCCCACTAATGGCTTCTAATCAATCTAGAGTCTACAAATTTCCGCCCCAAAAACCCCAAAATAACAATCAACAGGAATAAATGGTCGATCACGCACTACCACGTCGTGATAAACCCACAACACACAATCAATGCCAAAGATAAAGAGAATTAAGGGAAATCAAAGGCACTGCGGCACATGTCCTCGATTAGACTCGGTCTATCTAACACGCAACGAAAGAAATAACAAACAACACTGAGCCCTACGATCTCGGTAACTTCCACGGCTTTACATCGTCACCTATATGGTAACTAAAACACGACTCCTAAATGTGTACACAAGGTCCCACGAATAGGACACCGTTCTCCGTCCATCAATACGCGGTGACTCGGACTACCCCTAGATAGTCAGATTTTCCATGTGATTCGGCCCTAGGACATGACCCCGTATTCTCCGAATCACACACCTACCGGCGTCACCCAGTAGGTTAACACCATAACCGGAATCACCATGATCCGATTAGGTAAAACCCGAGGATCCAATCGGGTCAGAAGTACCGGAACATAAACAAAACCTAGGCTTGCGGAATCTAACGTACCCTAGAGTCCTAGTGCAGAAATGTAAACACGCAAACTCGCTAGGACTCTAACACAGATCACGCAGTCAACATCAACAATAAAAGAATTCCCAACCATTCCGCAAGCCGCTACACTACCAATACCACCGCTTTGACTAGGTAAGATACCAAGTCAGCACCAACTAACTTACCCGGTCCTGTGACCGGAGTAAGTGTCCACAATAACTGCTCGGCACAACACCGAGCAGTCTAACAAGCCTGCACACAAAGCTCACAACAACAACAACATAATAATTACGCAATCACAACAATCACAACAGTCACCACACAAGCAGGCCTACTAAGTCTTTTAATCCGTTCTTATCCGCTACCTTGGGTTAGCGGATTGCTAACCCGTAGACGGCTTACAACACACACCACTTCCCTTAATTATCTCGTTCTAAGATATCTTTTAACAACTCCTCGATCCGTCGGTTTAGAGTTAGTAAACTTACTAACTCCCCGAAGTCTCATCATTAATTAATTGATTCATTACTCATCCCCGCTATTAAACCTAAACCCCGATCCCGTTATAGTATTCTATACGTTCGATTAGGTTTAACTCGTATTTTAATGCCGTCTTAATTCCATTATATAGATTCGTTCATTCTCGTTCTTATACATATATAGATGCATATACGGTCCTAATCAAACGGTATCTATATGAATGCATCAAACAATTATTACTAGCAACCTAACGCCACACAATCGATTAACCTTTTAATTCTCAAACCCTAACATGCTTATTCGATCCTAACCGGTTTATCATTAAACGTCCATTTAATTACCAATCAACTAATCAGGTTATTAACGGGTATGCAATCCTAATACTACGGTTTCTCGATTCCCGGTCTATATGAATCTAAAGGTTTGTGAGCCGACTCATAGTGAGATAGGCGCTGAAATGGCGGCTCGATGCAGATGCGAATCCCGAGACACTCGACTCGAATCCCGAACTCCCGAATATCGAACTACGAACGACGAATACTCCGGAAATCTCTGAACGGCCATGGACCAAGCGTTGACCGGCTTGGTCTCCGGCATTGACCGGTGGTTGACCGGCGGTTGACCGTTGACTGACCGTTGACCCGTGAGTTGACCGAAGCTTGAACCATTGACCACTGAACCAACCTGAATGAACCAAACCAATCCCAATTGACCGGTTTAGTTAAACCGGTTTAGGTCAACCGTTGACCTGGTTGACCAAAAGCGTTGACCGGTTTAACTAAACCGATTTCTTCTTTGAACCAAGGCTGAACCGAGTGCAATCCATCCCAAACATCCTGAGCAAGAACCGGCTGAAGATTCTGGTGGCGGAGGAGCTCTCCGGCGGCGGAGCTCTGGCGTTGACCGCAGCGGCGGAGGGTTGAACTGCGGCGGAGGTGGCTTTTCCGGTGGCTTCTTCAGCTGATCTTTACACCAAAATGATCAGAAAGAGGAGATATACTCTCTGGTGGCTTCAAATGATCAAGAACCGGCGAGGGGTGAGAGAGGAGAGGAGATCTAACCGGCGATCTCCTTCCCACGGCGGCTCCGGCGAGATTCCGGCGACGGCGACGGTAAGGAGGAGGTGGCTGAGACTGATTTGGGTTAGGTATGAAAGAGTAATGGTCTTTCTTGTTCTTCAAGGCATTATGAACATGATGAATGTTCTTGGGATTTCTTTGAAGATTCAAAGATAGAGGATAAATTTCTGGGAATGTGCTTGCATGTGGGTTGAGTGTAAGAGAGAGGAGAGATCGAGAGAGATTAGAGTGTTTGGTGAGGTTAATTGAATGTGATTAGATAGGTCTTTGCATGCATGAAGATTCATTGCATTTTCTCCATGCAATGCATGCATGAGGGAAGAGGTGGCGACCTGGGGTGAGAACACCTGTCCATCTGGGTGTTTTTGTTGTCCAAAAACTCTCCTTAATCAGCCTTAACCATTCTCTTAAACCGCTTAAATCCGTAGCTTCGGTTTCCTCGATCTTGCCTTTAATATTTTAGAAACATTCTGGACGTTCCCATAAATCTTCAAACCACCACAATTAGATTTCCCATGCTATTTGATGAATTTACCATTTTGAATCACTCCGTTCGGACTTACGCAGCTCCGGTTATGAATTTTCGAAGTTTCTTTGGGTTTATTAGTTTCCATTCCTGACAAGCCGTAAAACACGTTTCTGCTCCGTTTCTTCCAATCCTGGTCTTCTAAATGTTCTTTATGTTGTTAAACATGAACATTTGGCCCGTCATAGCTTCCGTCTCGAACTTTGGCAAAATTATCATTTTGCCCCTCACTTGGCAAAAATGACAATTTTGCCCCTGGTTGACTTTCTGCTGCCCGTTGACCGTATTTTGGATACGGGATATCACACATTGTTTATTGAAAATGGTCAAGCAAATCAAGAAGTGCAAGTGAGAGAGGAAGAGCAAGTGAGAGAGGAAGAGCAAGTGAGAGAGGATGATGGTGAGAAATTGGAGGATAACGTTACGGATACGTCAGGTATGCGTGATGAATATCGTGAGGTACCACCCGTTGTTGATGGTAGTCAGTTTGTCGCGCCATGGGAATACGGTTTTGGGCTGATTGTGCATAAAGAATTCGAGATAAGAAGGCGGTTATAGAGTTAGTAGAGATTTCGGCATTTAGAAACTCTTTTGATTATGTTACACAACATTATGATAGAACGCGATGGGTGGTTAAATGTTCTATTGAGATATGTAAATGGGGTCTACGAGCAGCAAGGATTCCAAACTCGGATATGTTCTCTATTAGAACGTACACGAAGATGCACACATGCAACCGTGCCGATCAAACTGTAAGTGCTAATTGTATGAAAGGCTCATCACAGCTAGTTGCATCGTATTTGAGTGAGGAGTATCGTGGGAACTTTGAAACTCCAAAGCCTAGAACCATCATTGGTCTAGTTAGGCGAAAATATGGCGTAGACATATCATATTCGACAGCGTTAAGAGGGAAAATTCAAGCAGTTTGTGATTTGCGTGGTAGTCCGGAAGATAGCTACAAGATGTTGTATCGTTATCTGTACGTGTTAGAACAGGTCAATCCCGGAACAGTAAGCGTTGTGGAACTGGATGAGTGAAAAAAATTCAAGTATCTATTCATAGCTTTCGGAACTAGCATTGAAGGGTTCACATGCATGAGAAAAGTGATAATTGTTGATGCAACTTTCCTGAAGATCGGATATGGTGGTGTACTAGTTTTCGCCGTGGCTCAGGATCCAAATCGTCCCATTTATCCCATCGCGTTCGGTGTACTTGACGGTGAGAATATAGCTAGTTGGACCTGGTTTTTCGAGATGTTGAAAAGCGTTGTAGGAGACTCGTCCGAATTGGTATTTGTGAGTGATAGAAATGCAAGCCTCATCAATGCAATAGCAAACATGTTTCCACAAGCTTATCATGGGTATTTTTATGGAATTTGGCCCAAAACGTGAAAGGACATGCTTGAAATGCAAACAAAAAAATAGTCGATGACAGGTTTCAGGAGATAGGTTGGTCTCACACAGAGGCTGAGTTCTACAGTCATTATGAGACATTTAAGAGGAGATATCCTTCAGCCGCGAAGTATGTGGAGGAGACTACCGTCAAGGAAAAATGGGTTAGATGTTTCTTTCCAGGTATACGATACAACTTGGACACGAGTAACTCTGCGGAATGTCTGAACAAGACTTTTCTTGATGCGAGGAGGTACACCTTAATGCCACTGCTTGATACTCATTCGCAAATTTTCGGATTGGTTTAACAAGCATAGGAAAGAGGCCGTCTCTGGACATGCTGATGACAAACTCGTGCCTTTGGTCCAGAACTTCGTGCATGATAATTGGAAACTTGCTAAGACATTAGCTGTGAGGGAGGTAAACACTTTCAAGCTTGAGTACGAAGTCGATGATATTGATGGAAAGGTTTATTTGGTGAACCTGGAATCGAGACGTTGCTCATGTGGTTTCTTCAATATTCAGGAGTATACTTGTCTATGCCATAGCAGCATTCAGAACATAAAAAGCGATAAAGCTCGTGCAAGTGATACCAGAATAACACTCCTTGATTTGAATTCGAAATATTATTTGACGGAGATGTGGGCATTAGCTTATTATAGGACCATCTATGCTGTCCCTGATATGTCTGCATGGAAAGTCCCGGATTACATCAAAGAGATGCAAATCCTACCTCCGGATTACAAGATAACGAGGGGTCATAAGAGAATTCATAGATTTCCATCAGCTGGGGAAAGAGGGAGACGACGAAGGACACATAATAAAAGGCGGCCAAGAACTAACACAGGAAGACTATCAAGGATGTTATTTGGAGATGACTCAAACTCCGAGTGATTTGTGTGTAAGCTTTGGTTCTGTAAGAACAACTATGTATAACTCGGTATCACTTTGTGTTTTCTATTTGTTGCACGTAATTGTTGCAATGTACTTTTGAACCAGAAGATGTTAAACATGATGCAATGTACTACTGAGCCAAAATGTAACTATTTCAAACATGCGAATATCGACAAATGTGGGTAAATTTTGAATGTCAATACTCTGGTAAAACTGTGTAAAACTGTGTAATACTAGGTGATACTAGGTGATTATCGTAATTATAATGAATATCATTGGAGAAAATATTTAACATATAGCTATATGAGATTTTAACTTGTAGGATCACTTTTATCCTAACAATGGTCAATGGGTTATATTATGTAGATTGAAAATCACTCAACATATTAATACACAGAATACTAGATTCTTAGATTAATCGTGTAAAATCATCTGTAAAACTATAAAATCAAATTTTCATAAATTGAGGAGTGTGACATATTAATACACAGAAATACTAGATTCTTAGATTAATCGTGTAAAATCATCTGTAAAACTATAAAATCAAATTTAAAATTCTAGTAAAACTGAATATATTGAAAACAAGCAAAAGTAAAACTATTAAGAAACTTTGTACAACTACAAATTCATGTAAAAATATGTGTATTTTTTTGAGCGGGAAAATTCAAAGATCACCAATTTTTCGTCGGCAAAATTCAGAATTGACCGATTTTTTTGGAGCCCACACCCAAAAAATATACTTTTCCTCCTTTCTCTACTATTTTCTCCCACTTCTCCTTCTCTCTCCTTATCGTCGGATCTCTCTCCTTTCACGAGATTTCGAGAACTCTTTTTCTCTCTCATTTCACTCAATTCAACTTCTTCCCTCTTCTCTTGGATATGGAAAAATTCGAAGACGATCCTTACTACAGTGATATGAAGAAGAAGAAGAAGGAATACAACATGATGTTCTTCATTGCAGATGGTGACAATGGCATACCAACAAGATGTCCGTGCGGTGGTCGAATCATTGTGGAGCCTGAACCTGGCGTAGGAAAAAGATACTTTATTTGTGATGCGTTTGAGGTGAGATATGTTGATCTGGGGTTTATTTTGTGTTAAAACATCACCCCATTTGAAACTATATTGTCTTGATGGAGAGTTTTTATGTGCATGATAATGGGCTACAAAATTGGAAACTATGGGTTAGAGGCGTCGAGGAAGAAGCCACTAGCTTAAGGAAGATTGTGGACTCTCAGGCAGTGAAGATTGAAAGCCATGAATATCAAATTGAGCAGTTGGGATTGACGCTCAAGAAAAAAGGTTAAGAGATTGAAAATCTAAAGGAATTGCTGGGAAAAATGTTTAATGTTATTAGAATGTTGTCATGTTGGTTTCCTTTTGGTTTTACGACTTGTTTAAGTTTATCTCACTTTGTAATGCCACATAATGCTTAAATGCACAATCTAGTTTTACCCCAGTTTAACCTAGTTATACACAGTTCTACCAGTTATACATTCTAGTTATACATAGTTCTACCAGTTATGACAGATTAGTTTGTAAGTCTACCTAATGCTTAAATGCACAATCTAGTTTTACCCAATTATTCATAGTTTTATCAGTTATACCAGACTAGTTATACAAAGTTATACCAGTTAAACCAGACTAGTATTACGAAGTTATACCAGTTAAACCAGACTAGTATTACGAAGTTATACCAATTATACATAGTTTTATTGAGTTTTTACTAGTTTTACTCAGAAACATTTCCAAACATATATACTAATCCGAACATCCAGTTTAACAACAGTGCACTTACACCCAAAAAGGTTCAAAAAACAACATCAAACCAACATAGTACTAAAAAAAGCCTAATCTATTCTTGACCTTGTGTTGCGCTTCTCAGGTACATTTGATGTATCCCCCACCTTTCGTTTGCCACGTGCTTTCTCGGCCGCTCGCTCTTCTGCCGCTTTCTTCTCTGCCTTAGACTTTTGGATCTCTTCTTGGACCTGCAATCAGATGATACAATTGGTAGAAAGCCCAGTTATCCAAGTATTTCCATTAATATTTGAAAATATTTTTACCATTTGTGTTTCTAGATCTTTCATATGATCCATGTATTTGATAGGCTCTAAGTTTTATCTTATTCTACTGCAAGTGCACATTTATGCTATTGTAGTATTTAGGATATCGAATCCACAGGGACTCTAGACTCTTGCGATAGATAGAACGTCAAATTATGCTAGGTAAACAGTAAGTAAGCAGTAAATAAGAGCAGCAGAAAAGTAAATAGATCGGTTTGTAAACAGGAAGCGAAGTATAAGAAACCAACTTTCGTATCAATCGAGATCTAATTAAGAACTGTTCTAGAACTGGAATCACGGAAGTATAAGAAACCAACTTTCGTTGTGAATCCTATCTATGTCTAACAACCTAGCAAGCCAACTTTCGTTGCGAATTCTAGAGTTCTAAACAAGCATTAATCTCAAGTTCTTTCGTTCACAATTCACCTAAACCAAATTTCTTTGCGAGTAGATCAAATTGCTCATCTAGGTTCTTTCTAGCTAATTAACCAACTGTCGTTGCGCAAATCAACCTAACATCATAAATCTGGGTAGCTACTTCAGATTAAGCATTAAGAACAACCCTAGATGAAGAACTAACAGATATGAATCCCTACAGATTTATCAACCTATAATTCCGTGAAATCCCTAATGAGAATCCCTAAACCTAACATGTAAACTACTCAGACATGGCAATCATAACAATAGACATGATGAATAGAAAACCAAATAGCATAAAATCTCTTCTCTCTCGAGTACAAGATCAGCCCCTAATTCTCTCAAAGTAAAATAAAGCGTAGCCTAAACAATGGCTTAAAAACCCTAATATAATAATCTAATCACGGTTGGGGATTCTTTGTAATTATGAGAAACTTCTGGGCAAAAGTGAAAATTCTAAACTCTTGATAAAACGCCGAGTATTATATTTGTCAAACTTGTGTCGATCGATGCACATGTTGTGTCGATCGACACAGGTCTATGAAATGGGCAGTAAACTCTATCTCTCGGGTTAAATCTCCAAAATGCTCCAGAATGCGCCATAATCTCCAAATCCGCTCCAAACGTGTCTAGACCTGAAAACATAGTTAAAAGGACTACAAAGGACTCTAAAAGACTCAATAAGAAGACATATACCATGGTTAAAAGTACTAAAAACAATGGTATATCAACTCCCCCTCTAGCTTGCTCTCAAGCAAGTAAAGAACCAAAGTATAAGAAAAGAGGTTTGAAAACACAGAAACTCATTTCGTCCTAGGAACTTTCGCATTCACATTCACTTAGTAAACCACTGAAAACTTCCCTACAGAACTCAAGACCTCAATATACTTCCCCCCACACTTAGCAACTGTCCCAAGTAAACTCCACAATCAAGTTAGGAAATTCAAGTTCACCACACCGGTCTCTGTATACAATTAGGTGTAGTCTCACAGAGGGATTATCGAATCAAAGGACACATGGACTCAACCTATTCAGTATCTGACCACCAAATTGTCGGTTTCTGGTTTCTTTCTTTTCCCTTTCTCCCTTAGCATTGATTTTTCCCCACTGGGTATCATTTTATTTTTTTCTATCAGTGCTCTTTACTTTTTATTGGGGTTTAACTTTGGATATTTCCATGGATACACATGAGGTAATAGGGGTCTCTACCACTCCCGTGACCACTTCGAAGCTACTAGCTTATCCTCGGTTTTTATCTCTTTTTTTTTTTTTTACTTTCAAACGAGGGGAAAATCAGAAACCATACTTTAGAACATGATCACAGGCTGTGTCAAACACATCAAAGTAATCCGACCCAAAGATTACCAAGCCCCTAAGTGAGAAATTAAAGTTAAGATTAAGCGCGAGACTAGTGATGGATCCTCTGAATACCTGGTTAGATATGGGTGTCCTTGATAAGTTGATCTGTTTGGGGTTTTCTAATAGTAATAGAGGTCCTGCAAGTCTGTCCAATGGTCACTTAGTTCCTTTTCCAGCGAAAGATTTCCTCGAAAAATCATAGTTTCATACAAATTTTGACTCAATAAAACAATTTTGAAAAACCAAAGACTGACTCTAAAAAAACAAAAGCGTGCGTCAGTAGCTTCCTCCCCCACACTTAAACTACAATGTCCCCAGTGTAATAAAAGCTTGAGCTCGGTGAAAACAGATAATCAAATTGAAAAGAGTCTGAAAAATCCAGAGTTACGTACCTCTCGTCGCAATGTGTCGATCGATGCTCAGGTCCGCATCGATCGATGCAAAGCGCATTTTCTCAATTCATTAGTGTGTTCGCTCTGTGTCGATTGATGCTAGGCGATTTTTTGACCTGTTCTCTCGTCTGAAAACACCAAAACGAAAAATCAAAGTAACAAAAACCTAAAAATGAAAAATAAAAACTGACTTTATAGTGGGTTGCCTCCCACTCAGCGCTTGTTTTTAGACATTAGATTGACTATGGGATAGAGATCGGACTCATGGCGGTTTCAACAGAGACTTTGAGTGTCTCTGTGAATGTCTCCTCATCCAAGGTGGTGTATATGCTTTCGGATAATGAGATTTCCCAAGGAACGAAGGAGTAGAACCAAGGCGGGAGCGAAGCTTGGGTGGGATTCTGCGTTTTCCTGCATTCAAAGTTGATGGATTAGGATGTGTAAGCTTAGATGATTTATGCCTTACCTTTGGTGGAAATGAGATGTTTGGAGCTTTCTGCTTATGAGCAGTTGCAGGCACTGAAGATGTTAGAGCAGGTTCAAGAGGAACCGCCATCTTCTTCTCTCCAATCGAACTCTCTGGTTCCACCTCAACACTGAAGCTCTGTCCATCAATGGTGGCTCTCTGCAGCTTGTCCATCTTGAACCTCAATGTCTCATCTACCAGGTGGAGATCAATCAATCCGCATCTCATATCAATCACTGCGCCCCCAGTAGCTAAGAATGATCTTCCAAGCAGCAAAGGATCATCCGGTTCAATCTTATACTTCAACACCACAAAGTCTGTTGGAATCAAGTATTTTCCAACTCTGACAGGAACATCCTCAAGAACTCCTTCTGGATACTTCTTCGATCGATCAGCTAGGATAAGAGAGATCCTAGTAGGCTGGAATTCCATCAATCCCAATCTCACAACCACAGAGTATGGCATAAGATTCACACCAGATCCTGAGTCACACAGGGAATGCTTGAATCTTTCCTCAGAAATAAAACAGTCTAGATCAAAGACACCTGGATCTGGAAGCTTCTCTGAAATCTGAATCAGCTGCTTATCCATCACTTTCATGCAGTTAGCCACGTCTAGCTCTTGTTTGGACAGTTTAGGAGCCTTAAAATATGGATCAGTAGGCTTGTAGACTCGTTCTGGGACTGTTGCAGGTTTCTGCTCCCGTCTGCGATCTGTGTCGATCGATGCAGTGGGTGTGTCGATCGACACAAGGCAATTTTACACATATTCATCAGACGTATCGGGCTTTCATCGATCGACATCAAGTGTGTGTCGATCGATGCATGTCTCAGACAGACAAAATTCTTCCAAAAAATCCGAGATTATGCTCTCTTCTTCTCCTAGCAACTCAATCTCATCTCCAGTGATCACAACATTAACGTATTGCTTCCGTTCAGCTTTCCCAGCTTCATTTTGCTTATGTATTGCTTGAGATGTCTGTTGGACTTGAACATCCAGCTTCTTCACATGTGTGCTCAAGGATACAAATTTCCCATTCAGATTTTCATGCAATGCATCTATCTTTGAGTTGAAGGACACAGTGATATGTTGTTATCCCTCAAGGAACTGCTCCATCATGGCTTCCAATCTGCTCTTATGTGTAGGTGCAGGCGGTGCTTGGTAAGAATAAACACCATAGTTCCTCGAGAAGGAGTTACTCTGTTGCTGGAAGGGTTTATGAAAAGCAGATTCCTGATTGCAGAATCCAGTCCCTCCAACGTAGTTGATAGCTTGTTGCGCATATTTTCCCAGTAGAAGACTATGCAGAGAGTCAACTTTGTTCTTCAACCCAGCTATCTGTGAACTGTCAATCCCTGAGCTGAAAAAATTATTCTGACACATCGTCCTTACGGATCTCTTAGTCTTCTTGGTGATTCCGCAAAATGTGTCGACCGATGCAAGAAGCGTGTAGATCGATGCAATGCGAAATGCCGATTTTGTCAAACCTGGCCTGCAAAACAGAGAAAAACAGAAAAATAAATCAGTAAAATAAAAAAAACGAAAAACCTAGTCTAAACCCTAAGTTCAAATCTATCGAAGACTCAAAGAATCCCCGGCAACGGCGCCAAAAACTTGATAGGCTCTAAGTTTTATCCTATTCTACTGCAAGTGCACAGTTATGCTATTGTAGTATTTAGGGTATCGAATCCACAGGGACTTTGGACTCTTGCGATAGATAGAACGTTGAATTAAGCTAGGTAAACAGTAAGTAAGCAGTAAACCAGAGCAGCAGAAAAGTAAATAGATCGGTTTGTAAACAGGAAGCGAAGGCGTCAGGTCAAGGGAGTTCTCAGGAAATCAGGAACACAGGCTAATCAATCAATCGAGATTTAATTAAGAACTGTTCTAGAACTGGAATCACGGAAGTATAAGAAACCAACTTTCGTTGTGAATCCTATCTATGTCTAACAACCTAGCAAGCCAACTTTCGTTGCGAATTCTCGAGTTCTAAACAAGCATTAATCTCAAGTTCTTTCGTTCTCAAATCTCCTAAACCAAATTTCTTTGAGAGTAGATCAAATTGCTCATCTATGTTCTTTCTAGCTAATTAACCAACTGTCGTTGCGCAAATCAACCTAACATCATAAACTGGGTAGCTACTTCAGATTAAGCATTAAGAACAACCCTAGATGAAGAACTATTAGATATGAATCCCTACAGATTTATCAACCTATAATTCCATGAAATCCCTAATGAAAATCCCTAAACCCAACAGGTAAACTACTCAGACATGGCAATCATAACAATAGACATGATGAATAAAAAACCAAATAGCATAAAATAGAATAAAGAATCGGGGTTCAAAATCTCTTCTCTCTCGAGTACAAGATCAGCCCCTAACTCTCTCAAAGTGAAATAAAGTGTAGCCTAAACAGTGGATTAAAAACCCTAATATAATTATTTAATAACTATTAGGGCTTCTTTGTAATTATGAAAAACTTATGGGCAAAACTGCAAATTCCAAACTCTTGATAAAACGCCGAGTATCGTCTGTGTCGAACTTGTGTCGATCGATGCACATGTTGTGTCGATCGACACAGGTCTGTGAAATGGGCAGTGAACTCTATCTCTAGAGTTAAATCTCCAAAATGCTCCAGAATGCGCCATAATCTCCAAATCCGCTCCAAACGTGTCTAGACCTGAAAACATAGATAAAAGGACTACAAAGGACTCTAAAAGACTCGATAAGAAGACATATACCATGGTTAAAAGTCCTTAAAACAATGGTATATCAGTATTCTTCAATGGGTTTGACTCTCTTATCCATATCGTCAATCCTCCCAAACAACATCTTGAATCCATCTTCCATCGATGGCTGCATCCCTTTCACGATCGTAACAAGTTCGCTATTATTAGGATTCAAAGTTCTAGGTGCATCAATGGCAGCATGTCTCTTTTCCTCAAGTTTTTTGAGCTTTTCCTCCTCCTCTGCCAGTCGGAAAGCCTTCGCTTTGTCAAACATCTCCTGAAAATAGACCTTCTTCCCAGCCGAAATAACCTTCATCCAACTATGAACAACATGATCGTCGAGATCATTGACATCGCTTTCTTCATAGATACCCTCAAGGAGAGCTTCTTCATGTCCATCTCGAGTTGGCAGGATGTTGTCAATGCCCTGCGGACACTTAATCCTAGCAAGTTCTTCATTGATCTTTGAGAGAGGAAACCCTCTCATTGAGTTACTCTTGAATTGCGCCTTGCACATCCTTGGACAATTACGGTCTGCCCCTACAACTGGCTCGCGGAAACTACTCCCTAGCTCTGGAATTGCCTCAAAGGCTAACAACTACACAACAACTCACACATGGTAGAGATTAGCACAACAACAATAACTCAAACCAAAACTTAAAAGTACAAACCTCCAAAGGGATACAGAAACCGGGAATCAGCCACAATTTGTTCTCCTTGACAACCCCTTTAAAATGGTTCATTGCGTGAGAGATCTCACCAACCATATGGTCATAGCAGAATCTGCCCCAAGGAAAAGTCCGGCACAACTCAAGATCATCGACAGCTCTGAGGAAAAAATTTAACACCGGAGTAGGATCGTTTCCAGTCTTCGTCTGGCCGATGAGGACGCTTCAAAGGAAGTAAAGAACGATCATCTACAGTCTATCTTGATCAGCTCCCATACCCTCGAGCTTCTTTTTCACATCTTGAACTCTAAAAATCGACCTCCCAAAATGTTTCCTCACAAACTTATGGCCACCCAACTGCTTGTAGTCAACCGGATAGTTGTGGCAGTTTAATCCTGACATGAGTGCATGCTCCCTCAGTCCATAATGTATCGGAACGCCGTAGACCACGAACCAGACTTCCATCCTCTTCTCAATGCAAGCGGTCCACATGAGTAGCATCCACATGCCCATCAGCTTGTGGTTTCCTTGTTTCGGCATGTGGAAGATATTTTGGAACTGCGGGTGCTCTACAAACCACTTCCTCTCAGCATTCGTTAGCTTAGGCCGCAAAGAATATAGAGTGGCCAGAAAATCAATATAAAAGCACCGTGTCGTTGTCTTTATTTTCTTCTTGTACTCCGTTGGGGGGAAGTACATTCTCAGAGGTTGCATGGCTGTCGAGTCAACACCGTAATCCTGCAAAAAGAGATTTACCACACTAGTTTCACCAAGTTTTACCAGGATAATTAATACTTAGTTTTACCAGTTTCACCAAGTTTTACCAGTTATACCGAAATAGTTATACTTAGTTTTACCAGTTCTACTATATTAGTTTTACTAAGTTCTACCATTTTTACTTATTAGTTATACTCCTTGTTCGGGAATTCGCTAGGCGCTATCCGTACGGTTGATATGGGCCTAGCGAGTTAGCAGAAAATCGGGAAAACTTGGGGAGTACGCGGGGCGGAATTTTTAGTTTATATTTATTTTATAATAAACTTATATATAATATTTAATGTATATGACATATAACAATGAAAATCAACGTGGTGTGGTGGCTTTTGTTTAATTATCTTGAGTTCACCACACGGGTTCAAACCACAGCATGCTCATTTTTTCCCATTTAAAAAAAAAAACTTTAATGAAGGGTATAATCGTAATTTTCTGTTCGTCTTCCTCAGCCAATTAGGTTATCTCTGTGTTTTTTATTTGCGCGGCCGCCATTAAAATACCACAGGATCCTTCTTTTTCTTGCGTTTTAATAGTCTTTTAAACCTAATCCTTGTAAATCTACCATATAATCATGGATTTTCAACCGTAAAAGAACAAAAAATAAGTTTTGTAACTATTCCGCATAAATGGCCGATTACACCAAAATCGCGGCGGTCATGAATCTGCTATAGCCTTATGGCTTAAAAACAAATCACAATACCCCTTTTTCATTAAATGAAATGTGCTTTGACTAGTTTGTCCCTGGTTTTACTCTACCCAGCTTCTTGGTTTAATTAAAAAATTCAGTTAAAACAATTTCGGTTGGTTAAAAAAGCTATCCATCCAATTTACGATTTGGCTCGGGTTGGGATCCGACCAAATTTGTTTTCGTTCCGTACGATAACGGCGATAACGAAATCGCCTTTATCCAGCTCCGTCACCGACGCCGTCGCATTCCGACCACCATTCGCTGCTTCTGTCGTGACTCCGGCTACTCACCGAGGTCTGTGGCTCCCCCTCGATTTGCACTCAGCTTAATTTGAATGGGATTGGGATGGGATTTAGTTTTACTAGATTCATTTGTTGAGTTGGTACATTGTTGTTTAGCCTTTGATTCTTGGTCGATTTGGACTACGAACCGAGTAGAAATTCATTTAAGAGGTAGAATCGGTGCTTATTGTTAGCCTAATGTTGTGCCGTTGTTTCTTGAAAACAGTCAAGCAAGTCAAGAAGAGCAAGTGAGAGAGGAAGAGCAAGTGAGAGAGGATGATGGTGAGATATTGGAGGATAACGTTACAGATACGTCGGGTATGCGTGATGAATATTGTGAGGTACCACCCATTGTTGAAGGTAGTCAGTTTGTCGCGCCATGGGAAGACGGTTTTGGGGTGAGTGTGCATAAAGAATTCCGAGATAAGAAGGCGGTTATAGAGTTGGTAGAGAGTTTGGCATTTAAAAACTCTTTTGAATATGTTACGCAACATTCTGATAGAACGCGATGGGTGGTTAAATGTTCTATTGAGATATGTAAATGGGGTCTACGAGCAGCAAGGATTCCGAATTCGGATATGTTCTCTATTAGAACGTACACGAAGATGCACACATGCAACCGTGCCGATCAAACTGTAAGTGCTGATTGTATGAAAGGCTCATCACAGCTAGTTGCATCGTATTTGAGTGAGGAGTATCCTGGGAACTTCGAAACTCCAAAGCCTAGAACCATCATTGGTCTAGTTAGGTGAAAATATGGCGTAGACATATCATACTCGACGGAGTTAAGAGGGAAAATTCAAGCAGTTTGTGATTTGCGTGGTAGTCCGGAAGATAGCTACAAGATGTTTTATCGTTATCTGTACGTGTTAGAAGAGGTCAATCCCGTAACAGTAAGCGTTGTGGAACTGGATGAGGGAAAAAAATTCAAGTATCTATTCATAGCATTGGGAGCTAGCATTGAAGGGTTCACATGCATGAGAAAAGTGATAATTGTTGATGCAACTTTCCTGAAGACCGGATATGGTGGTGTACTAGTTTTTGCCGTGGATCAGGATCCTAATCGTCACATTTATCCCATTGCGTTCGGTGTACTTGACGGTGAGAATATAGCTAGTTGGACATGGTTTTTCGAGATGTTGAAAAGCGTTGTAGGAGACTCGTCCGAATTGGTATTTCTGAGAGATAGAAATGCAAGCCTCATCAATGCAATAGAAAACGTGTTTCCACAAGCTCATCATGGGTACTGTTTATGGCATTTAGCCCAAAACGTGAAAGGACATGCTGGGAATGCAAACAAAAAAATAGTCGATGACAGGTTTCATGAGATAGGTTGGTCTAACACAGAGGCTGAGTTCTATGGTCGTTACAAGACATTAAAGAGGAGATATCCTTCAGCCGCGAAGTATGTGGAGGAGACTACCATCATGGAAAATGGGTTAGATGTTTTTTGTCCAGGTAAACGATACAACTTGGACACGAGTAACTCTGCGAAATGTCTGAACAAGACTTTTATTGATGCGAGGAGGTACTCCTTAATGCCACTGCTTAATACTATCATTCACAATTTTCGGATTGGTTTAACAAGCATAGGAAAGAGGCCGTCTCTGGACATGCTGATGACAAACTCATGCCTTTGGTCCAGAACTTCGTGCATGATAATTGGAAATTTGCTAAGACATTAGCTGTGACGAAGGTAAACACTTTCGAGCTCGAGTACGAAGTCTATGATATTGATGGAAAGGTTTATTTGGTGAACTTGGAATCGAGAAGTTTCTCAGGTGGTTTCTTCAATATTCAGCAGTATACTTGTCTCCATGTCCTAACAACATTCAGAACATACAAGAAAAAGCGATAGAGCTCGTGCAAGTGCTACCAGAATAACACTCATTTATTTGACTTCGAAATATTATTTGACGGAGATGTGTGCATTGTCTTATTATATGTCGATCTATGCTGTCCCTGATATGTCTGCATGGAACGTCCCAGATTACATTAAAGAGATGCAAATCCTACCTCCGGATTACAAGATAACCAGGGGTCGGAAGAGAATACATAGATTTCCATCAGCTGGAGAAGGAGGGAGACGACGAAGGACACAGAATAAAAGGCGGCCAAGAACTAACACAAGAAGACTATCAAGGATGTTATTTATAGAGGACTCAAACTCCTAGTGATTTGTGTGTAAGTGATAGGTCTGTAAAGTTTTATCCTATTCTAGTGCAAGTGCACAATTAGTGATTGTAGTATGCAAGGTATCGAATCCATAAGGACTCGCGGTCACACGATAGATTATATGTATTCAAGTTAAGCTAAATCAATCCAGAGAATGCAGCAAGCAAAACAGTAAACTAGAAGGGTGTTTTCAATAGGAAGAAAGGCGTCAAACTTAGGAAGTTCTCGGGAATTATGCTATGCAAGATGTTTAACTATCAGGATTCAGATTAAGTGCGGTTCAAGAACTAGAAACACTATGCTAAATAATCCAACTCTCGCTGAGATTATTTCTATATCTAGTAACCTAGCGATCCAAATCTCTTTGTGATCATAGAGTTCTAAACAAGCATTAAGAACAGTTTCTATCGGTTCACAATTTCCCTAGACCAAATCTCTTTGTACCTTTTCAGATTATAACTCACACTCTCGTGCTATTGTCAATTATCTCAGATCTGATTTTAACTCACTCTCTCGTGCTATTGTCAGAAATCAGTATTAAGCACAACCTAGGTGATGAACGATAAGATAGTGAATCCTAATCAATCAATTATCAAGCAAGCATAAAACCTTTGTGAGAATTCCTAAATCTAACTAGGTTACTACTCAGACATAGAAGAAATTAAACAACACATCATGAATAGAAAACCAGAAACTGAACAAATAGAAATAAAGGGGTTCGAAATTCTTCTCTTAGAAGTTACAAGTAGCAAGAATCAGCCCCAAAACCAATATCTCTCAATCTCTATAGCAAGAACAAAAGTAAGAACTTGATATGAGAATAATGAGCCTGAAAACCCTAATAACACTCTCTAAACACGTTTTAGGGTTATATTAGAATATATGAAACTCCGGGGTCTTTTATGCAGTTCTTCAACACTTGTCCAAACTCGGCCCATAACTTCTCTCGGTCTCAGTGTTGACCGACATCAAAGGTAGTATCGGTCGACACTCCATCGTGGTCGAGACACCATCTTTTGCTCGTTGCACAAATCATCAGAAACGTCCTAATATTTCTCTCTTTGCTCCAAACGCAAGCTTACATGTAAAATACTCAATAGACTCTAAAAACTAGGTTAATGACTCAATATGTACACTTATATCATGGTTGAAAACCTAGAAAAACCATGATATATCAACTCCCCCACACTTAGCTCTTGCTTGCCCTCAAGCAAGTAAAGAACCAAAATATAAGAGAAGAGGTTTGAAAACACAGAAACTCATTTCGTCTTAGGAACTTTCGCATTCACATTCACTTAGTAAGCCACTGAAAACATTCCTACAGAACTCAAGACCACAATGTACTTCCCCCACACTTAGCAACTATCCCAAGTAAACTCCACAATCAAGTTAGGACATTCAAGTTCACCACACTAGCCTCTGTATACAATTAGGTGCGGTCTCATAGAGGGAGTATTAAATCAAAGGACACATGGACTCAACCTATTCAGTATCTGACCACCAAACTGTCTGTTTCTGGTTTCTTTCTTTTCTCTTTCTCCCTTAGCACTGATTTTTCCCCACTGGGTATCATTTTATTTTTTTCTATCAGTGCTCTTCCTTTTTTATTGGGGTTTAACTTTGGATCTTTCCATGGATGCACAAGAGGTAATAGGGGTCTCTACCACTCCCGTGACCACTTCGAAGCTACTAGCTTATCCTCGGTTTTTATCTCTTTTTTTTTTTTACTTTCAAGGGAGGGGAAAATCAGAAACCATACTTAAGAACAGGATCATAGGTTGTGCCAAATACATCAAAGGAATCCGACCCAAAGATTACCAAGCCCCTAAGTGAGAAATTAAAGTCAATATTAAGTGCGAGACTAAAGATGGATCCTCTGAATGGTTAGATATGGGTGTCCTTGATAAGTTGATCCGGTTGGGGTTTTATAATAGTCATAGAGGCTCTGCAAGTCTGTCCAATGGTCACTTAGTTCCTGTTCCAGCTCAAAATTTCCTCGAAAAATCATAGTTTCATACAAATTTTGACTCAATAAAACAATTTTGAAAAACAACTGATAACTGGGACTCACTCTAAGAAAACAAAACACAATGTCAGTAACTACCTCCCCCACACTTAAACTGCATTGTCCCCAGTGCAATTGTAGCGTGAGCTCGGTATAAAGCAAATTGGAACATAACCGAGACTTAGAACAGAAACCTTACCTGTGGTCGCAGTCGGTGTCGACCGACACGTAAGTGAGTGTCGACCGACACTGATGTCTGCACTCTCGGGTCTGAAACACCAAAATAAGAAAATCGAAAAGACACAAGAAATAAAACCAAAAAGAGAAGAAAACTGACCTACAGTGGGTTGCCTCCCACTCAGCGCTCTTTTAAAGTCAATAGCTTGACTGGACACAATTAGGCGCTTGGTGGATTGTCCAGATAGAAAATGTTGCCATCTGGGATTTCAGCTTTCGCCCAGTAGTGCTTCACCCTTTGTCCATTAACTGTGAACTCGTCTCCCTTGGAATTCATCAGGACTACAGCTCCGTGGGGTCTAGCTTCTTTGACAGTGAATGGACCTGACCAACAAGAACGTAGTTTTCTAGGAAACAGTGTTAGTCAAGAATTATAGAGAAGTACATGATCATTCGGTTTGAATTTGCGTGAGATGATCTTCTTGTCATGATAGGACTTTGTACGCTCCTTGTACAGCTTCGAATTCTCATAAGCGTGGTGGCGAATCTCATCCAACTCATTAAGCTGTATGAGACGCCTTTCAACTGCAGGCTTAAGATCATAGTTCATCTGTTTAACAGCCCATCTAACCTTATGCTCGAGCTCAACTGGAAGATGACAAGCTTTCCCATAAAGCAGATGGAATGGTGTAGTACCCAGGGCTGTCTTGAACGCAGTCCTGTAAGCCCACAACGCATCATCCAACTTAGCAGACCAATCCTTCCTGGTCTTCCCAACTGTCTTCTCTAGAATCTCGTCGATCTGTCTATTAGAAACCTCCACTTGTCCACTAGTCTGAGGATAATATGGAGTAGCCACACAATGATTAACACCATGCTTCCTAAGCAACTTTTCGAAGAATTTGTTGATAAAATGAGTACCACCATCCCTTATCACGATCCTAGGCACTCCAAATCTGGGGAAGATGATAGTCTTAAACAGCTTAAGAACTACCGAAGAGTCATTGGTCGGACTTGCAATAGCTTCAACCCACTTGGATACATAGTCCACAACAACCAATATATACATGTTCCCATAGGAGGATGGAAACGGACCCATGAAGTCAATGCCCCAACAGTCAAAGACTTCAACCTCAAGGATGAAGTTTTGTGGCATCTCGTGTCTCTTACTTATCTTTCCCCTCCTCTGACATACATCACATCGCGAGATAAACAATTGAGCATCTTTGAACATTGTAGGCCACCAGAAACCTGCTTGAAGAATCTTAGATACTGTCTTGAATGTAGCAAAATGCCCAGCATACTCAGAACCATGGCAGTGGTATAGTATTTTATCTACTTCAGACTCCGTAATGCAGCGTCTGTAGATACCATCAGAGCAGTGCTTGTACAAGTAGGGTTCATCCCAGTAATAGCGTCTAACTTCCCTAAGGAACTTCTTCTTAGCATATCCTTTAAACACTTCAGGCTCATCCTCTGCAGCAAGGTAGTTGGCTATATCGTCATACCAAGGTCTAGTAGGGAGAGGACCGTGGGACATCGAAGCTATGAATATGTCAGCTTCATCATGCAGAGTTTCTGTCTTTGTCCGCAGCGGATGTCGACCGACACTAGTATTGATGTCGACCGACATCGTCCCCAGTCGGCCAAGCAACGTCGAGCGTGATCGATTATCGTCCACTTTTTTGAGTCGAGCGTCGACCGATATGGAATTAGTGTCGACCGACACTGGCCCTGCAATCCATGTAAAAGGCAGCGAACTCGCAGAAAGATCCTGAAAACCTGTCTCAATCTTGTAGATGTTCTCTTCCGGCAGGGAATCATCTATTGGAACATCCTCATCAATCCTAATCCGAGACAAGTGATCAGCAACACCGTTTTCTACTCCTTTCTCGTCTCTCACCTCTATGTCAAATTCCTGGAGCAATAGAATCCATCTCAATAGTCTTGGCTTAGCATCTTTCTTCTGCATCAGATACTTAAGCGCAAAATGATCAGTATGTACAACCACCTTTGAACCAATCAGGTAGGAACGAAACTTCTCAAATGAAAACACAACTGCCAACAATTCCTTCTCAGTGGTTGCATAGTTCCTTTGAGCCTCATCAAGAGTTCTACTGGCGTAATAGATAGCATGGAGCTTCTTGTCTTTCCTCTGCCCAAGTACAACTCCTACTGCATAATCACTAGCATCGCACATTACCTCGAAAGGTAGACTCCAGTCTGGAGGTTGTACAATTGGAGCAGAAATCAAAGCTTGCTTCAGTTCCTTGAATGCTACATGACATCTGTGAACTCAAATTTCACATCCTTGCAAAGAAGTGCAGTGAGTGGCCTAGCTATCTTGCTAAAATCTTTAATGAATCTCCTGTAAAAACCAGCATGCCCAAGGAAACTTTGTATTCCTTTTACTGAATCAGGCGCATGCAACCCTGCCATTACCTCAATCTTAGCTCTGTCTACCTCGATTCCTGCCTCAGAGACTCTATGTCCAAGTACAATACCATTCTTGACCATAAAATGACATTTCTCCCAGTTCAAAACCAGGTGATTTTCCTCACAGCGAGCTAGCACTTTGAAAAGATTATCCAGACAGGCATGGTAAGATGATCCGTAGACAGAGAAATCATCCATAAAGACCTCCATAAAATCCTCTATCATGTCTGTGAAGATGTACATCATGCATCTCTGAAACGTCGCATGAGCATTACACAGCCCAAACGGCATTCTACGGTATGCAAATGTACCATAAGGACATGTGAATGTAGTCTTCTCTTGGTCCTCTGGGTGGATAGGGATCTGAAAGAAACCAGAATAGCCATCCAAAAAGCAGTAGTATGGATGACTTGCTAACCTTTCCAACATTTGATCAATGAAAGGTAGTGGAAAATGGTCTTTCCTTGTGGCTGCATTCAACTTCCTGTAGTCTATGCACATACTGTGACCAGTGATTGTCCTTGTAGGGATCAGCTCGTTCTTCTCATTCTTCACCACAGTGACTCCTCCCTTCTTAGGAACCACATAAACCGGGCTGACCCAATTACTGTCTGAGATAGGAAAGATGACCCCAGCTTGCAGCAGCTTCATGATCTCCTTCTTCACAGCCTCTTGTAGGTTGGGATTTAGACGCCTCTGGTTCTCAATTGACGACATGCTCTCATCCTCAAGATGTATCCTATACATGCACATGTCCGGATAGATACCAAAAATATCATCAAGAGAATAGCCAAGAGCTTTGCGATGCTTGCGCAGCTTGCTTAGCAGTAAAGTGAGTTATGCGTTATTCAAATCAGCATTGACAATAACATGGTAAGTGGAGTTCTTACCTAGGAATGCATATTTGAGGCCAGCATGTAGCTGCTTCATTTCGACCTTCGGAGCTCTCTCCTCGCTCCAATCTGCCGAAGTTGGTGTCGACCGATTACCATATGGTGTCAGTTGACACTGTATGACATCGGTGACTTCTAGATTCATCACTTGCTCGGTAGCGTCAATCAGCCTCAAATACCCAGCAACAGCATCATCTCCCAACTCCAGACCATTCTCTGAACTCATGAGGGCTCTCTCCAGAGGATCAAACTGATGCATCTGATTGAGGAATTCTGCAGCCAGATTCTCAATCGTGTCAACGTAGAAGGTCTGGCCATCAATGGTAAGGTGTCTCATAAGCTTATGCATGTCGAAATTCATCACCAGATCCCCCACATTGAGACCAATCTTTCTTTTTTTCATATCAATGATGGCACCAGCTGTAGCCAAGAACGGTCTGCCTAGGATGAGAGGATCCTTAGGCTTCTCATTGTACTGCAAGACTACAAAGTCAGTTGGGATAACACATTCACCTATTCTTACTGGTACATCTTCCAGGAGACCCTCAGGAATCCTTATGGAGCGATCTTCTAGAATCAAGGATATTCTAGTTGGTGTGAAATCTGTCATTCCCATCTGCTTAGCAACTGAATATGGCATCAGATTAACGTTGGATCCCAAATCACACAATGATCTCTCAAATCTGTCCCTGAATATGGTACAATCCAAGACAAAGCTCCCTGGATCCTTTTGCTTTTCTGAAACTCTTTTTAAGATGACAGCACTACAGACTTCAGTGATCATAAGCACACACTCGTCATCCCCCATATCAGAAGTCAACATCTACTTCAAACATCTCTTCAACACCGGGTTATTGCTCACAGCATCCATTAGTGGCATTGGAAGAGTCAGCTTGTTTATTATGGCCATGTATTTAGCCTTAAGCCGCTCAAACTTAGACCGCTTTGGGTTCCTAGGGAAAGGTACCTTGGGTCTGTACACCTTCCCCGCAGCTACATGAGCTTTTGTTTGAGCTTCTTTCTCTGTACGTGTGTGGTGTCGACCGACATCATCTTGGTGTCGGTCGACGTTGGTCGACCTTGTTCCGGCGTCATCTTCGCAATCGACCTCGGTCGATTTCTATCCGTCATGAGAACTCGAAGAATTAGGTGTCGCTTGACATCCAGTGTTGGTGTCAGTCGACGCCCGTCTCGCAGCTTCATACTCTTCTTCAAATTCCTCTATCTCCTCGATCTCATTATCAGTAACCTGCCTATTAGGGATGGGTTGCAGATCCTTCCCACTCTGCAGTGATATGGCATTACAGTCATGCTTCGGGTTAGTATCTGTACTTCCAGGTAGGAATCTGGCTTGCCTTTGCACAGCTCCAGCAGGTTTAGCAACTTGAGAATCCAACCGCTTCACATGTGTACTCAAAGATTCAAAATTCCCATTAAGATCATCATACACAACATCCAGCTTCTTGTTGAATTCCACAGTAGTTCTAGTCTGTCCTTCCAGCACCCGCTCCAACATAGCTTCGATTTTTCTCTCATGAGTGTTGGGAATCCGAGCCAATTCTACAGATTCAGAATTCTCGCGAGTTCCCGATAGCCTAGGATCTAGGGTTTAGTTAATTGAATCATAATCTCACCTCGTGATTACCTGGAGTTTTAGGCAGCTGAAGTTTGTGGTAACACGAGATCTGCAGCGCCCCAATCGTTGCGCCTCTACTGTTCAGTCCACACGCACACAAGCTGGAATCCGCCGGGATGCTAGTACGGGTGCTCGGATCTCCCTGGGACTTTAGTTTCTTGAGGTTCTGTGTTTTCTCTCTGAGAAAAACAGTCTGGGCGGCGCTCAGCAACTCACACTAGGTCGAAATACATAAAACGAGTTTATATATTGACCTCGCGGTGAACCGAAACATCAGTCTCGGTTTCGCCCTTGTGTCGACCGACACACTTAGTGGTGTCGATCGACACACGCCCTGTATCGACCGACGCACCCAATGGTGTCGATCGATACACCTCTTAGAAACTCAACTCGATGTGTATCTAATACATCGATCAGACCATATGCCAATGATCAATCCCATGCAGAGTATATCCAACTTGCTTAGGTGTGTGACCCTGTAGGTTCACACGATACCAGAAATGAGCTACAACTCATTTGTCATAAGTGGTTTCTAGCAAAACATTATGACTACCTAGTATCACATGAATTGTCCGATCTCGACAATACAACTATCATTAGAGTTCGTACAATGTGATTTCAGGACATAATCCTAATAATGAGTACTTGCAGCAAGAGGTGTCTGATAGGAAGATGATCCATAAGTCCTCTGATAGGAGTTACCTTGCTGATAAGGTTTCTGATAACCAGCAGTCTGTCCATAGCCTGAAGAGTTTTGGTTGCTTGTGAAAGCACTCTTCTGTCCACCATTGAAGAACCTATTACCTTGCTGATTCCCAAACATGTTTCCTTGGAATCCAGAGCCACTAAAGTAGTTCACATTCTCTTCTTGGTTATCTTCTTCACCCTCAAATACCTCAACATCCTGAGCAAAGTGGACAGCCTTCTTCGCAGTCAACAAGTTGTGAACAGAGTCCAACTTATTCTTGAATTCAATAATCTCCAGCTTATCAACCTTTCCACCAGATTCTTTCCTTCTTCTATCAGCAGTCTTGGTGCTATTGCTGCTCACCAAGTTGTCAATCAACGTCTTAGCTTGCTCAGGAGTCCTTGTATTGAAGTTTCCATTGCTGGCATTTTCCAATGCAGTGTGGTAATGGAGATCAATACCTCTGAAGAATATGCCCAACATCGTCACTTCAGAGAACCCATGGTGAGGACAATCACATTGGTACTTCTTAAACCTCATCCAGGAAGACTTAAGAGGCTCTGTAGGTCCTTGGTTGAAGGTGAGAATATCCTGTCTCGACTGATCAGAGCGAGCATCATCATAAAAATGCCTCAAAAACTCCCTCTTCACAGCATCCCAAGTGGTAAACTTCCCAGGTGGAAGTTGTTTCAGCCAAGCTGCAGCATCTCCAGCGAGAGAATAAGGGAAACGCTTGAGAAACAGGTAGTCATAGTTTACCCCATTGTACTTCATCCCAGTGATGAAGTCTTCGAACTCGCCAATATGGTCCATGGGTTTCTCATGTGGGAGACCATGGAATGGATTCTGCCTCAGCAGAGAGTAGTAGACAGTCTTGATCTCAAAGTCATTCCTCTCTAATCCATTAGGTATAATTGCTGACCGGTTAACATGGAACTCATCCGGACGGTTGTAGTCAGCAAGAGTCCTCTCAGCAACAATCATCTGCCTCTGACCTCCAGGTTCAGGTTCAGGTTCAGGATCAGGGATCACACGTCCCTCAGCATCAATCCTTTGCCCAGCAGCGTTGTACGGGTTGTTTTGTCAGTCTCTCAGAACACCCTCAGCATCAGGTATCAAAATCAAACGGTTGTTATTCATTCTTTTCATTTGACCCTTTCTGTTCGTTCTCTCTAGTCTAGCTAGCTCCTCAAGTTTGAGGTTTACAAGTTCTTCGCTCTGGTTGCTTCGAGTATGTCGACTTGGCATACACAGAACTCAAAATCTCTGTCTCGAACTCAGTGTCGGGCGACACTAGTGATGGTGTCGGTCGACACTAAATGCGTCTGTGATTTCCTACACAACCAAAAACAAGCCAAACAAGAGAAAAATCAGTAACAAAGAAAATAAAAACGACTTAGACTCAACTCTAGGACAAAATCTATCGGCGAACTCAAAGAGTCCCGGCAACGGCGCCAAAAACTTGATAGGTCTGTAAAGTTTTATCCTATTCTACTGCAAGTGCACAGTTAGTGATTGTAGTATGCAAGGTATTGAATCCACAAGGACTCTCGGTCACACGATAGATTATATGTATTCAAGTTAAGCTAAATCAATCCAGAGAATGCAACAAGCAAAACAGTAAACTAGAAGAGTGTTTTCAATAGGAAGAAAGGCGTCAGACTTAGGAAGTTCTCGGAAATTATGCTATGCAAGATGTTTAACTATCAGGATTCAGATTAAGTGCGGTTCAAGAACTAGAAACACTATGCTAAATAATCCAACTCTCGCTGAGATTATTTCTATATCTAGCAACCTAGCGATCCAAATCTCTTTGTGATCCTAGAATTCTAAACAAGCATTAAGAATAGGTTCTATCGGTTCACAATTTCCCTAAACCAAATCTCTTTGTACCTAGTTAAATTGCTCACTCTAGGTTCTTTCAGATTATAACTCACACTCTCGTGCTATTGTCAATTATCTCAGATCTGATTTTAACTCACACTCTCGTGCTATTGTCAGAAATCAGTATTAATCACAACCTAGGTGATGAACGATAAGATAGTGAATCCTAATCAATCAATTATCAAGCAAGCATAAAACCTTTGTGAGAATCCCTAAATCTAACTAGGTTACTACTCAGACATAGAAGCAATTAAACAATACATCATGAATAGAAAACCAGAAACTGAATAGATAGAAATAAAGGGGTTCGAAATTCTTCTCTTAGAAGTTACAAGTAGCAAGAATCAGCCCCAAAACCAATATCTCTCAATCTCTCTAGCAAGAACAAAAGTAAGAACTTGATATGAGAATAATGAGTCTGAAAACCCTAATAATACTCTCTAAACACGTTTTGGGGTTAGATTAGAATATAGGAAACTTCGGGTCTTTTATGCAGTTCTTCAACACTTGTCCAAACTCGGCCCATAACTTCTCTCGGGCTCAGTGTCGACCGAGATCAAAGGTAGTGTCGGTCGACACTCCATCGTGGTCGAGACACCATCTTTACTCGTTGCACAAATCACCAGAAACGTCCTAATATTCCTCTCTTTGCTCCAAACGCAAGCTTACCTGTAAAAGACTCAATAGACTCTAAAAACTAGGTTAAGGACTCAATATGTACACTTATATCATGGTTGAAAACCTAGAAAAACCTTGATATATCAGTAAGCTTTGGTTCTGTAAGAACAACTATGTATAACTCGGTATCAATTTGTGTTTTCTATTTGGTGCACGTAATTGTTGCAATGTACTTTTGAACCAGAAGATGTTAAACATTACGCAATGTACTACTGAGCCAGAATGTAACTACTTCAAACATGCGAATATCGACAAATGTGGGTAAATTTTGAATGTCAATACTCTGGTAAAACTGTGTAAAACTGTGTAATACTAAGTGATTATCGTAATTATAATGAATATCATTGGAGAAAATATTTAACATATAGATATATGAGATTTTAACTTGTAGGATCACTTTTATTCTAACAATGGTCAATGGGTCATATTATGTAGATTTAAAATCACTCAACATATTAATACACAGATTGGAAATCACCAACAATGTTCATATACTTTCAAGAACATTTTTGGAATAATGGACAAGTTAGAATGATAATTTTTCATAAATTGAGGAGTGTGAAAAATTTATACACAAATACTAGATTCTTAGATTAATCGTGTAAAATCATCTGTAAAACTATAAAATCAAATTTAAAGTTCCAATAAAACTGAATATATTGAAAACAGGCAAAGTAAAACTATTAAGAAACTTTGTAAACAAACTCATGTAAAACTATGTGTATTTTGTTGAGCTGGAAAATTCAAAGTTGACCATTTTTTTGGCGGCAAAATTCAGAATTGACTGAATTTTTTGGAGCTCACACCCAAAAATATATACTTTTCCTCCTTTATCTACTATTTTTCTCCCAATTCTCCTTCTCTCTCCTTATCGTCGGACCTATCTCCTTTCACGACATTTTCTGGAACTCTTTTTCTCTCTCATTTCACTCAATTCAACTTCTTCCCTCTTCTCTTGGATATGGACAAATTCGAAGCCGATCCTTCCTACAGTGATATGAAGAAGAAGAAGGAATATGACATGATGTTCTTCATAGCAGATGGTGACAATGGCATACCGACAAGATGTCCATGCGGTGGTCGAATCATTGTGGAGCCTGAACCTGATGTGGGAAAGAGATACTTTGTTTGTGATGCGTTTGAGGTGAGATATGTTGATTTGGGGTTGATTTGGTGTTAACACATCACCCCCTTTTGAAACTATATTGTCTTGATGGAGAGTTTTTATGTGCAGGATAATGGGCTACACATTCGGAAACTATGGGTTAAAGGCGTCAAGGAAGAAACCACTAGCTTAAGGAAGATTGTGGACTCTCAGGCAGTGAAGATTGGAAGCCATGAATATCGTATTGAGCAGTTGGGATTGACGCTCAAGAAATTTTTTGAAGAGATTTAAAAGCTTAAGGAATTGCTGGGAAAAAATGTTTAATGTTATTAGAATGTTGTCATGTTGGTTTCTTTTTGGTTTTAAGACTTGTTTAAGTGTATCTCAGTTTGTAATGCCACCTATTGCTTAAATGCACAATCTAGTTCTACCCCAGTTTAACCTAGTTATACACAGTTCTACCAGTTATACATTCTAGTTATACATAGTTCTACCAGTTATACTAGATAAGTTATACATAGATTTACTTAGTTATACATCGTTTATCAGTTATACCCGACTAATTATACATAGTTTTACCAGTTATGACAGATTAGTTATACATAGTTTTACTAGTTTTACGAGCTTTGTTATTCATAGTTTTACTAGGTTATACATAGTTTTACTCAGAAACCTTTCTAAACTATGATGATAAACCTAACTTCAAACCGCCCGTTTAGCCTTTGTACTTACACCCAAAAAAGGTTCAAAAAAGCAACTTCAAACCAACATAGTAGTGTTGTCAAAAAAAAAAAACAACTAAAAACAATACAACTTCAAACCAACCAATTCCTAATCCGTCCTCGACCTTGTGTTACGCTTCTCAGGTGCATTGGATGTATCCCCCACCTTTCGTTTTCCAAGTGCCTTCTCTGCCACTTTCTTCTCTGCCTTAGTCTTCTCGATCTCTTCTCGGACCTGCAATCATATGATACAATTAGAATACCCAGTTCTACAAGTATTTACATTAATATTTGAAACTATTTTTACCATTTGTGCTTCTAGGTCTTTCATATGATCCATGTATTCTTCAATGGGGTTTGACTCTCTTATCCATCTCGACAAACTTCCCAAGCAACATCTTAAATCCATCTTGCATCGTTGACTGCATCTCTTTCATGACCTCAACAAGTTCACTCTGATTAGGATTCGAAGTTCCAGGTGTATCAATGGCAGCAGGTCTCTTTTCCTCAGGTTTTTTGAGCTCAGGTTTTTTGAGCTTTTCCTCCTCCTCTGCCAGTCGGAAAGCCTTCGCTTTGTCAAACATCTCCTGAAAATAGAACTTCTTCCCAGCCGAAATAACCTTCATCCAACTCTGAACAACATGATCGTCGAGATCATTGACATCGCTCTCTTCATAGATACCCTCAAGGAGAGCTTCTTCATGTCCATCTCGAGTTGGCAGGATGTTGTCATTGCCCTGCGGACACTTAATCCTAGCAAGTTCTTCATTGATCCTTGATAGAGAAAACCCTCTCATTGAGTTACTCTTGAATTGCGCCTTGCACATCCTTGGACAATTACGGTCTGCCCCTAAAACTGGCTCGCGGAAACTACTTTCTAGCTCTGGAATTACCTCAAAGGCTAACAACTACACAACAACTCACATATGGTAGAGATTAGCACAACAACAATAACTCAAACCAAAACTTAAAAGTATATACCTCCAAAGGGAGACAGAAACCGAGAATCGGCCACAATTTGTTCTCCTTGACAACCCCTTTAAAATGGTTCATTGTGGGAGAGATCTCACCAACCATATGGTCATAGCAGAATCTGCCCCAAGGAAAAGTCCGGCACAACTCAAGATCATCGACAGCTCTGAGGAAAAAAACTAACACCGGAGTAGCATCGTTTCTAGTCTTCGTTTGGCCGATGAGGACGCTGCAAAGGAAGTAAAGAACGATCATTTGCAGTCTATCTTGATCAGCTACCATACCCTCGAGCTTATTTTTCACATCTTGAACTCTAACAATCGACCTCCCAAAATGTTTCCTCACAAACTTATGACCACCCAACTGCTTGTAGTCAACCGGGTAGTTGCGGCAGTTTAATCATGACAGTGCATGCTCCCTCAGTCCATAACGTATCAGAACACCGTAGACCACGAACCAGACTTCCATCCTCTTCTCAATGCAAGCGGTCCACAGGAGTAGCATCCACATGCCTATCAGCTTGTGGATTCCTTGTTCGGCAGGTGGAAGATATGTTGGAACTGCGGGTGCTCTACAAACCACTTCCTCTCAGCATTCGTTAGCTTAGGCTGCAAAAAATATAGAGTGGCCAGAAAATCAACATTGAAGCACCGTGTCGATATCTTTATCTTCTTCTTGTACTCTGTTGGGGGGAAGTAATTCTCAGAGGTTTCATGGCTGTCGAGTAAACACTGGAATCCTGCGAAAAAGAGATCGACCAAGTTATTCCACTAATACAATGTTTATTTTTACATAGTTTTACCCAGTTCTACCATTTTCACTCTACAAGTTTTACTTATTTTTACCAGTTTTACTAAATTAGTTGTACTTAGTTTAACCAGTTTTACATAGATAGTCATACATAGTTTTACTAGTTTTACCAAGTTTTACTAAGTTTTAACACACTGGTTTCACCAAGTTTTACCAGTTATACCATGATAGTTATACTTAGTCCTACCAGTTTCACCAAGTTTTACCAGTTATACCAGAATAGTTATACTTAGTTTTACCAATTCTACTCTATTAGTTTTACTAAGTTTTGCCAATTTTACTTATTAGTTATACTCGGTTTTACGAGTATTACTCCAACAGTTTTACTAAGTTTTACTAGTTTTACTTAGTAGTTATATTCAGTTTTACTAAGTTTTACTTCATCATCTAAACAACTAAAAGGGTCCGTATAACACTTACAGATTGGGAATCAGAGATTTCATTGAATTCTTCTTCTTCCGAAAATTCTGAAGATACATCCTTGGTGTTTGGTACATTTGACTCCTCGACTCTCGGCGGTTCCACTCTCGACTGGGTTTGTTGCTGTTGCGGTTGCTGTTTCTGTTGCCGTGACTCGACCTCGTCACCGTCTTCTGAACTTTCTATCTCATCGTCATCGGATTTACCCTCGTCATCATCTTCTTCATCATATTCTACTTCACTCTCATCTCCTTCGCTCTGTTTCTCGAGATCAACTTATCGTTCTTCGTAAGCAACCATCGTAAGAGCATTAACGACCGGAGGAGGGTTCCCCAGAGGAGCATTGTCGACCGGATTCGTGGTCGGAGGAGGAGCATTCGGGATAGCATTCGTGGTATTGGTAAGGCTTGCTACACCACTCACCGTCGCAGGAGGAGGAGGAGGAGGAGAAGGAGAAATCTTAGGCTTCGTAGGGCTTGCTACACCACTCGCCATCGCCGGAGGAGGAGGAGCATTCTTAGGCTTGGTAGGCCTCGCCGTCGCCAGAGGAGGATTATCCTTCACAATATCGATTTTCTTGGTGTCTAGACGAGTCTTGGGTGGCATCCTTTACGTAATCGCGTGAAGGAACTCGAAAGGAGAAGTTAAGATCGAGATATAATGGGAAGAAGAGGTTAAGAGGGAGAAGGGAAGATGGAGAAGAGAGAATGAGAGTAAGGGGGAAGTCGAAGAATGAGAATTAGGGATTTGGATTGGGAAATTTGGGGTTTTTTTTAATTAGTCGGGCCTGACCCATTTTTTTAGGTTATCCGACCCGGATAAATCGGTTTGGCCCGCGAATATTCACAAAATTGGGTTCAATTGGGTTCGGTATGGGTCAATGTAACGCCCCTTTCCCATTATCCGATGACCGTCGAGCTGACCGGTCAACAATCAAACAAGAACATGACCAAGTCGAACCCGAGAAAGTCAAACAAGAAAGGTTCGCCACAAGACGAAGCCAAATACAGATCGGTTTGAGACAAAGGCTCGCACTAACCCGTCTTTGACCCCGCTATCCTCACTTCTGTAGTACAAAGCTTGTACCACTTCCGTGAGTTGTCGGTTCGGACCAAACACAATATCAGGGAAGCAAATTCATTTCTGAGTAAATTAAACTTTACATAACGTTTAACCGTCTTTACAAATCAATTTGCCAATCATCAAGAACAACAAACAAATCTCAATACAAAATTGGCGCCAAAGCCGAACCAAAGGAAAACTCAAAATCATTGAATCAAAACCCCGCCAAAAGCGATCCTGAAACTACACCGAGGACCTCCCGCGTCCGTTGCTGCTAAACCTGAAAGCACAAAAGAGACTAATGAGCAATCTAAGATCACCCAGCAAGTCGGTTCCTCACTACGGCTTCTATTCTATCTATCAACTACAAATCCCCGCCCAAAACCCCAAAATAACAAACAACACAAAAAATGGCCGATCACGCACTACCATGTCGTGTCAAACCCACAACACACAAGCACTTTGCCAAAAGAAATAGAAAGCGATTAGAGGAAATCGGAAGCACTGCGGCACATGCTCTCGATTGAGACTCGATCTATCTATCGCGCAATACCAACAACACCAACACAACACTGGGCCCCTACAATCTTGGTAACTTCCACAGGTTTCCACCGTTACCGACATGGTAACTAACCCATGACTCCTAGATGTAAACACGAAGTCTCACAACCTAGGACACTGTTCTCAGCCCATCGATATACAATAACTCGGGCTACCCCACGGTAACTTGAGTTTTCATGCTATTTGGACCTAGGACATGACCCCGTATTCTCCAAATCACACACCTACCGGCGTCACTCAGTAGGTTAACGCCATAACCAGAATCACCACCCGAAGGCCCACGATCCGATTAGGAAACTACCCGAGGATCCAATAGGGTCAGAAGTACCGGAACATATCCAAACACCTAGACTTGCGGGATCTAACTGATAGGCTCAAAGTTTATCCCTATACTAAACTGCAAGTGAACAGCAATGTCAAAGTAGTATATAGGGTTATCGAATCCACAGGGACACTTGGTCTCAATAGATCAGAACAGTAGAGACTAATACTAGAAATAAGCAATGTGATTTAAAAGCGGTGCGAGAAAGTAAATCAGTAGCAGAGATTAACGGTTGTGGAAGCAAGTAATTAAAAGCGTCAAGCCTAGGGTATTCTCAGGAAATCAGATAAGCAGACAGTTCATTCAGCAAGGATCTAATTAAGCACAGTTCTAGAACTCAAAACACAGATATAGAATTAACCAAATTCCTTTGCGATAATTCTCTAAGTCTAAGTGCAGCTAACCAAACTTTCGTTTGCGAGAACTAACAGATTAAACTAGCATTAATCCCAAGTTTGATATGTTCACAATTATCCTAAACCAAACTTCCGTTTGCGCAAAGTTTAATTGCCCAATTTAATTAGTTCAGATTCCTAAACCCCACTTCTGTGACGTATTTAGCAACCTAAGATCTAGATTCTAATTGATCAGGTTAGAACTAGCTTTAAGCACAATTAAATTGAAGAACAGATATAGTTTGAATCCTTAACTGAATTTGAACAAGTCTAGCAAGTCATGAAATCCTATGTGAGAAACCCTAAACCTAACTAGGAATCTACTCAGACATAGATAATGAAAACATAATCATAGAATGAATAAATTGCATAAAAGAATCATAGTAAAAGGGGTTCAAAATCTTCTCCAAATACAGATGAAGTAATAGGTTCAGATCAGCCCCAAAAGCTCTAAAAATCCTCTGCTCTTAATTATGAAAGCGTAAGTAAAATAAACACAAAAATCCTCTATATATAGGCCTAATCTCGGCTGGGGCTTCTGTGTAAATACTGGAACTATCTTGGGCTTCTTTGCAAATCTTCATATCTTCATTAAACCGACGTGTACGGCCCATCTCGCTAGTGTGTCGACCGATGCACAAGGTGTGTCGGTCGATGCATGATCAATAAATCGGACAGTGACTTAAGCTCTCGGCCAAAACGTCCCAAAAGTCCCAAAATGCTCTAAATATCTCCAATTAGCTCCAAACCTGATTAAACCTGTAAAAGACTCTAAACAAAGACAAAAGACACTAAAAACACATCTATATCATGGTCTAAAATGGGTAAAAACCATGATATAACACTAACGCACCCTAGAGTCCTAGTGCAGAAAAGTAAACACGCAGACTCGCTCGGACTCTAGCAACGATCACACAATCAATAATCAACAGCAATCTCAACACCATATCCCGCAAGTCTACTCACACACACCAACACCTCTGCCCTGACTCAGCACCGTACTGAGTCAGTAGCTACGACTTACTTGGTTCCGTGACCAAGTTAAGTATCCACACGAATCGCTCGGCCGAACACCGAGACGATCTAACAGGCCTGCACAGAAAGCTCAACAACAACCACACAAAAACGCAATAGCACAATCACCACACAAACAGGCCTCTTAGGGTTTCTAAAGTCTTTTAACCAATTCACGTCCGCTGCCTTGGATTACCGGATTGCTAATCCGTAAACGGCTCACATCTAATTAACTTCCGCTACCTTGGATTAGCGGATTGCTAATCCGTAGACGGCACACCAATCACATCATTTTCCCTTTTCTTAACCTTTACTAAGTATCTTTTATCAAGTCCCGGATCCGTCGGTTTAGAGCTAGTAACCTACTAAACTCCCCGACGTCTCATAATTCATTTACTTAAGTCTTTTATTTCTCTTTAACCCTTATTAAACCTAATCCCAATCTCATTCCATACGCTATACGTTTGTTAGGTTTAATTCCGTATTTTAACACCGTCTTAATTCCCGTACTTAAATTCATTCGATATCGTTCTTCTAATATGTATATATGCATATACGGCCCTATCATGCCACGACTATATGTATGCATCAATCAACGTTAGTAACAACCTAACGGCACACAACATGTTTAATCCGTTTAATTCTCACGATCCTAACATGTGTCTTAAACCCTAACCGGTTTATCGTTAATCCAACCATTCAGTTCTCAAAACCAATCAAGTCACATCCGGGTATGCAAACACCTAGTTCTACGGTTTCTCAATTCCCGATCTATATAATTCTATCTATGGTGTTTGAGCCGACTCATTGTGATTGGTCAGAATGACGGTACATATGCAGATACGACTTTCCGAGACCATGAACTTCCCGAATACCCGAGCACGAACTCCGAAGCTTCCCGAACACCCGTATACAATCCATGGATGAAGACTGACCGGAGTCAATGTGTTGACCAGAGTTGAACACGGCGTTGACCGGCCGTTGACCGGCGTTGACTGACCTACCATTGACCACAACAAAACCCTAACTGCGGCAGATATCCGGCCAGATTCCGGCGAGATCTGGCGACGGCGGCGGTGATGGCTGGCTGGCGGTTGTATAGGAGGGAGATAGGAAGCTATTGGGCTTTGCAGAAATGAATTTGAGTTTGTAACAAAGAAGATATAGAATTTCTTGTGATAAAAGGTATTTAAGAACACATAGTGTTCTTGGTGTTTTTGAGGTTTCAAACGAAGATTGCTGGGAATTGCGAGTGTTTCTGGAGAGATTAGAGAGAGATTTCGACAGAGAGAGTGTAGTGAGAGGTTCTAATCATACCAAATGAGCAAGATGCATGAATAGTTTGAAAGGATTGTTGATTCCTTTGCATGAAACCAAAAACATGCATCAAATATGGGCTTGAAACCTAAAAAGGGAGTGGCTGGCGACTTGGGGGTGAGACACCTGTTTATGGGGCTTCATCTTATCCACAAAAACCAGCTCTAAACCGGCCCAAAGCATTTCTAAACCCATTTTGCAAGTTGTCTCGGTTTCCTCGGTTTCACGGTTAAAGTTTTAGAAAATATTCCACTGTTTCCAAGAATCCCAATCCTCCAGGAAAAAAACTGATTCTCCCCGATTTTAGATGAATTTAGAAAGTTGAATCACCTCATTTGGAGTTTCCTAGCTTCGGTTATGAATTTCCGAAGTTTTCTCGGTTTTTGTCGGCTTCCATTCCCGACAAGCCGAAAAACCCGTTTCTGCTCCGTTTTCCCATTCTGGTCTTGTAAATGTTCTTTATGTTATAAAAATAGAAAATTTGGCCTGTCTCGGCTTCCGTCTCGAACTTCGGCAAAATTACCATTTTACCCCTGGGTTTGACAAAATTACAATTTTGCCCCTGTTGACTTTTCTTCTGCCCGTTGACCATATTTTTTGAATATAGGGTATTACAGTCAACTTTTTAAGATTATGATTTTCTCGGGTTAACCATCTGGTTTTTCATGTAATTATCAAAAAAATTTAAGGTCTTTCGCTAATTTTCTTTGTTTTCAATTTATAAATAATTGTAAATAATATTCTAATAAATAGAGGGGTAAACGAGATTTTATCTAAGTACGGAGGAGCTCTGGAGACAATAATCTGTTTATTGTTCATTCGTTATTTTCTACTTTTCAGTAATTGGATCATCATAATTTCCAGACATTTCTCTTGAATTTTTGTCCTCAAATGTTCAGTATCAAAAGGATCGACTTTGTCTTTCTTACATCAATAAATGTTTGGTAGAGTAAACAAATTTTTATTCTTTATGTTTCTTTATGACAGTGAGTTTTGTAACATACCCAAACTCAGGCCCAATTTTTTTTTTTTTAAAAGGAGGAAGTCCAGCCCGAAAGCTCAAGCCCAATTGCCATTTCTGAAAACCCTAGGTTCTTTCCCCTCATTTTCCTATAAATAGAGCCTCCCTCCTTCTAATCCACCATTCTAAAACCTTTTCGGCGAAGTTCTGTCGAGATCCCACGTTCCCGAAGCCCTAAGAAGTCATCTTCACGTCTTTCGCCTTCCCGCCCACACCAGGTAATTCCTGGAACCCTAATCTAGAAGTTTTAAGGAAAAACGTTTTTTTATTCGTATCTTTAAAAATACCCCAAACCCCGAGAAACTGAGCCAACCATCGTGACCGCCTCGACGAGACGAATCCGGAGCCGCCGGTCGATCGATCACGCGTCGCACCCGCCCCAACGCGCCGCTGCCGCCGCCGACCAGAGCCTCTGTCCGCCGCCGGAGATCCGCTTGACCGCCGCCGGAGCGCCGTCGCCGTCGCTGGACGTTGCCCGCCACCGTTGACCGACCAGTCCGGTTTTCCCAATTTCAAATTCGATTCCGGTTTAAATCAATTTCATTTCGGTTTAATCTGGTTTAGCTAAAATTAATTTCAATTCAGTTTTCATTCGGTTTAATCCAATTGGATCCGGTTTACTTTGGTTTGCCCAATCGATTTCAATTTCCGGTTTAGCCTAAACAGATTTCAAATTCCAATTTCTAATTTCAAAACCCGGTTTAGACTGGTTAAGTGATTTGAACTAGGAATCTTCTTTCGCCCATATCTAGCTCGTCCTAAATCCGATTTGAGTGATTCAAAAGCCTAAACCGCTCTATTTTGTCCCCTTTCCAGATCTGACGTCCATTCGGGCTCATGAAGTTTCCAAATTACTATTTTGCCGTTCTTTGGCCAACGTGTGAATCGGTTATGACCCCTTGCTTGCCTTATTCAATTTCGGACGATAGTCCTTCGTTAATACTATCTTTCCTAGGTAGCGTAAGGATAGTTGATTACTCGATGTGATTGATTGTGGAACGTAGAATGCTAGGTTATCGCTTAAAGTAAAAATGTTGCTTGTGTGTGATAGACTTGAAGGGTTTAGAACTGTGGTACGGCCCCCAAAAGGGTGTTGTTTGGCGGCTCGCGTATGTCGAGTTTTGGTACGCGATCCTTGTATCGTCGTAAGGGGGTTTCAGCGAGCTCCCCGGTGTTGTTGTTTTTGTTGAGTTGTTGGGCGCCGGAGCCAATGGCGGGATCCGGGGCTCGTCGTTGTTTGCGCTCCGGGCGGTAGTAGTCCATTGGACGTAGGTTGTGTGGTGAAAGCCTTCGGGTGATGATTGCAAGATGATATTAGCCTAGGACTTGTGTTTTGTAGTTGTGTTGCGTAAGCCGGGATCGAGGGTTCCTTAAATCCGCCCTCGCTGGGTAATTGTGTTTGAAACAATTACTCAGTCCTCCTTTTCTTTCCATGTCCCCGTTTTCTTGCAGGTCCGTATGCGGGATTGATTCAATCATGTGATGTCGTTGGTGTATTTGAATATGAAGGAAGCGCCGGGTTCTGGGACAAGTTGAGTTGGCATCCCGGTTGGACCAAAAATGGGTTCAACGGGTGCCCTAATGCCGCGTCTCCGGTAAACAAGGAGACGAGTGTTACAATTTGGTATCAGAGCCTAGGTTAAGGTCTCCCAGTCCCGTCCTGGGAGATCAGCTTCCGTTGTTTACCCCAAAACCCATGTTTTCAAATCTTTTTCAAAATGTTTTCGAATTTTTTTCTAAAAACTGTTACATTGCGAAAGTGTTTTCAAACACCAATATATATCACTGATTATCTCCTGTTGTGACCTCACTTAGTACTATTTTATGCAGGATGTCCACCGATTCGAGCTTTGATTCTGGGTCCGAGTATGCACCGAGCCCCACCAGTGTTCTACGTAACCGTGCTTTGACCAGGAGGAGTGTTCCGCCGCGACCGAGGAGATGCCTCATGATCGGGACGTCAGCTGTGACCCCGAGATCCGTTCCGCCACCCACCTTGTACCCTAGAGGTAGAATTGTGCTTCCAGCAGTTGGGACCTTTACGAGACCAGTGAGAGGGAGAGGCCGGCCTCGGAAGACGCTCGTCGTTGATCCGTCAACATCTGCGGATCCGTTGGATGCACCAAATGTCACGAGACCTGGGAAGGAGCCAGAAATAGATGAGGGTTATCCCAATCCGCCAGCGCTTGTGTGTTTCATGACCGTGAGACCCTTGGCCCCGCATGATTCACCGTGCCCGAAGACAAGAGCGGGTGATTCCGTAGGAGGACGACATCCCAGGAGCGTCGGCCGCGAGGCCTCAGGCGTAGACGCCTCCCCGGGATGTGCCCCAACCGTTTCTGATGGCGGGGATGAGTGTGGATGACTACTTGAGCGCGTTCGTCTAGAGAGCCGGTTGTACCCATCCCTGATCCCGACGCACATGATGACCATGTTTATGGACGGGCTGTTACCGGATATCCGTCAGGGGATGATAGATGGGAGGGAATTTGGAAACTATGGGCTAGTGATAATGGCAGCCCGGTATACAGAGTCAGTGGACAGGAACCAGAAGGACTCATTTTACCGACATCAGGTGAGAGTGCGGCACCAGAGGGACGAGGCCATCAGAAAACAAGTGGTGGCGGAGCAGCAGATTGCTTGGGACCGAGAGCTGCGTTTGAGACGGGAGCAGGAGGCTGCGGATTATGCGTGGTTGAGAGAGCAGAAGACTACTCGAGAGAGGATACAAGAGAGGATGAACCAGCAGCAGGCAGAGTGGGAGCAGGAGCAGGCCACTTGGGAGCAGGAGCAAGGAAAGCAGCAGCAAGCTGCGCAGAGGCAGGAGCAGGCAGCTGTATCCCCAGTGATCACCCTTTCAGATATAGAGTCAAACCCATAGGAGTATGGGAACGATGAGGACCAGCTGTACTGGGGCGATATGGACCTTGAGCACCGGACCCCAGGATCACCTAGTGGCTAGAGTCGGGGGACTTAGGGATGTGTTAGGAGTAGGACATAGTTATTCTTTTAGATATTGGGGTTTTTGCTTTCGATTCGAGTTTTCCGCGGTTTTCGCGTAGTTGGTTTTCCTACTATTATTTAAACTATGTAGCCCTACGTTTTTATTATTATATTCATTCTCTTTCATCTCGTGCCTTCCGAACGGACTTTCCATATCAAGTCCCCACAACCTGAGTAGATGGTACCCTTGAGTTCCGTAGCGACCGGGAAACCGAGTCCTTCAGAATTCAGGACGAATTCTTTACAAGGAGGGAGAATTGTAACATACCCAAACTCAGGCCCAAATTTATTTTTTAGAAAAGGAGGAAGCCCTGCCCGAAAGCCAAAGCCCAAGCCCAATTGCCATTTCTGAAAACCCCAGGCTCTTTCCCTCTTTTCCAATAAATAGAGCCCTCCTCCTTCTAATCCACCATTCTAAACCCTTTTTGGCGAAGCTCTGTCGAGATCCCGCGTTCCCCGAAGCCCTAAGAAGTCATCTTCACGTCTTTCGCCTTCTCGCCCACACCAGTTAATTCCCGGAACCCTAGATCTAGAAGTTTTAAGGAAAACGTTTTGTTTTATCTGCATCTTTAAAAATACCCCAAACCCCGAGAAACCGAGCCCACCACCGTGATCGCCTCGACGAGACGAAGCCGGAGCCGCCGGCCGATCGACCACGCGCCCCACGCGCCGGAGAGGAGTCGGGCGCGTGAAATCCACGCGCGCCGGAGGAGTCACGCAGTGGATCTCACGCGCCGCCGCTGGAGCCCACGAGCCGTCGCCGATCGGAGACGCCGTCCGCCGCCGGAGCGCCGCCGCTGTCTGCCGCCGGAGACGCCGTTGACCGCCGCCGTTAACCGACCGGTCCGGTTCGGTTTTCCTAATTTCAAATTCGATTCCAGTTTAAATCAATTTCGTTTCAGTTTAATCTGGTTTAGCTAAAATTAATTTCAATTCGGTATTCATTCGGTTTAATCCAATCGGATCCAGTTTACTTTGGTTTGCTCAATCGATTTCAATTTTTGGTTTGGCCTAAACCAATTTCAATTTGATTTCAAATTCCAATTTCCAATTTCAAAACCCGGTTTAAATCGGTTAAGGGATTTGAACTGGGAATCTTCTTTCGCCCATATCTAGCTCGTCCTGTGAGTGATTCAAAAGCCTAAACCGCTCTATTTTTCGTCCCCTTTCCAGATCTGATGCCCGTTTGGGCTCATGAAGTTTCCAAATTATGATTTTGCCCTTCTTTGGCCAAGGTGAGGATCGGTTCTGACATCTTGCTTGCCCTATTCAATTCCGGACGATAGTCCTTCGTTAATACTATCTTTCTTAGGTAGCGTAGGGATAGTTGAGTACTCATGTGGTTGATTTTGGAACGTAGAATGCTAGGTTATCGCTTAAACTAAAAATGTTTCTTATGCATGATGGACTTGAAGGGTTTAGAACTGTGGTAGGGCCCCCGAAAGGGTGTTGTTTGGCGGCTCGCGTATGCCGAGTTTTGGTACACGACCCTTGTATCGTCGTAAGGGGGGGTTCCGGCGAGCTCCCCGGTGGTGGTGTTGTTGTTGAGTTGTTGGGCGCCGGAGCCAATGGCGGGATCCGGGGCTCGTCGTTGTTTGCGCTCCGGGCGGTAGTAGTCCATTGGACGTAGGTTGTGTGGTGAAAGCCTTCGGGTGATGATTGCAAGATGATATTAGCCTAGGACTTGTGTTTCGTAGTTGTGTGGCGTAAGCCGGGATCGCGGGTTCCTTAAATCCGCCCTCACTAGGTAATTGTGTTTGAAACAATTACTCAGTCCTCTTTTCTTTTCCCTGTCTCCGTTTTCTTGCAGGTCTGGATGCGGGATTGATTCGATCATGTGACGTCGTTAGTGTATTTGAATACGAAGAAAGCGCCGGGTCCTGAAATAAATTGAGTTGGCATCCCGGTTGGACCAAAAATGGGTTCAACGGGTGAGTGTTACAAGTTTAATCGGCCATAAAAGAGTATATTCGTTCGTCATGAATGAGAGTATGTATGTCCAGATGTTTTCTTTTCAGATTCTCTACTATCCATGTATGATTTTGAATAATCCATTGGGAATATATGTTGTGAAGCAGATTTAGAGGAACAACAAAAGAAAGGCAAGTATAGTCTAATCGGTGATGGTGATGATGAGGACACTGTCTTAGGAGGACTTTTCTATAAGCCCCTTCCTTGCTTCGGTTTCTTCTACTCACTTACTCTTCTTTTTGTTTTATAGTCCTTGTGGATTTTTGGGTTATATTGTCTGCTGAAAGCAACTGACGTCTTTCTATTAGGTTTCTTCTTGGATTCATCTTCCCATTTGCGTGGTACTTTGCCACATTTCTATATCTCACAAACTATTACCGTAGATATCCAAGGGAAAGATCTGCACTTGCTACAAACTTATGTTTTCTCGCAGGTTTTGATATTCACTGTTGCACTGGTGATCACCGTTGCTTATTCTTTCTGGGGTGTCTGTTTCCACAACAAGTAAAAGATTTCTATTTGATGAAGAAGAGAATATCCAAGGTACTGCTAGTCCTTTTAGATTCTAAGTTTGGTTTGTTGTGCATAAATGTAAACTTGTAAAGAAAATATTAACTGTTGGATGAGATCTGTATAGTTCAGGCTTGTATGTACTTCATTCACATTAGAGTCGTAAGCAAGACAAGAACCCTAACCAAACCAAACTAATTCTTCAGTCTTTGTTTCTAAGTCGTAATGTTGTTTGAATCATCATCATGTCATAAGAATGCACCTCACATCCAATGATTGCAGAAAGTATAAGCCTTTATGATCGACGACCAAGATAACAGTGGAAATCATTTGGTCATAATAATTCAGTCTAATCTTCAAAGAAGAAACAGATTTGTGCAATCATAAAAGAATTCAACAGACTCCTAGAAACAAACAATTTTACATTACGAGTTAAAACACTTTGCAATATCCTTCCTACTAATCAAGATTTTGTTAAATGAATAAAGTGTCATTGAGTTTCTTTGAGCTTGAGAAGTTGCCTTCTCTTGAGAACCAAGAAGCCTACAACGAAGACCTGCAACATTGCTATTAACCCTGCAAACACTATCCCCACCGTCTCCCCTTTGTTTAATCCACTTCTCTTCGATTTCTCCGGAGGAGACCCAAACCGTCGTGGCTCAGGAGGCGGTGGAAGGGATTCTGACCTTGACCGCCGAGGAGGAGGCGAAGACAGAGGCGGCTCAATTATTTCCGCCACTGGGGGAGGTGGAGAAGTACCTGTCACATTGACAAGTGGGGGTGGTGGAGGTGGCGGTGGTGGTGGCGGTGGTGGTGGCGGCGGAGGCAGAGGCGGAGGCGGAGGTGGTGGAGGTGGCGGCGGAGGCGGAGATAGTGTAATGAGAGGCTGTTCTTGTGATCTGACGAGGATGGTGAAAGATAAGGCGAGAATCAAAATGTGGAGGATCGACGAATCTCTCAGGAGAAAACCCATTCGACGAAATTGAATCAAAAAACGATTTCCTTTGTTCCCGATTTGACAGAGAGAAATGGAGAAAACAATGAATAGAGAAAATTGACCTAAGAAAACATTGAAAGAGGGTCAAATCAATTTTATTATTTCCCGGGAAAATTTCAGCCAAAAGAGTAACAGAATTAGAGCTAAATATGGCTAACATTAAAGGTTGATTTTCGGGTTAGTAAAAATGTTTCACTTAAATTCCATCCAAAAACAAAAATGGTGTAAATCTTTTATTTTTCAATTTAAATTGATCAACATAAAATGATCAATTCCACTGCTCTTACCCGACATTGATGATTTAGATAGGTAGAAGTGTCAAATGGTTGGGATGCCCATGGACATGACCATCCCATTCATTATAGACGGTCATGGTCATGCCCAAAACTAAAATGGTCTAAATGGTTTATGGACTAATTTGGTCCGTGATTGAAATGTGAAAGATCAAATAAATATTGTTCGTGCCCAAATTATTTAAAATCTATAGTTAAATAAATTTGAATATTTTTTTCTCTCCAAATTCGTAAATTGAATTTTCTCGCCAAAACCGTAAAATTGATTTTTCATGTGAAAACCGTAAAATCGAGTTTTGCTGTCAAAACTGCAAAATCGAGTTTTACCGCCAAAACCGCAAAATCGAGTTTTACCGCCAAAACCGCAAAATGACTTTTCCCGCCAAACCGTAAAATTGACTTTTCCTGTGAAAACCGTAAAATCGAGTTTTACTGCCAAAACTGCAAAATCGAGTTTTACCGCCAAAACCGCAAAATTGAGTTTTACAATCAAAACCGCAAAACGACTTTTCCCGCCAAACTCGTAAAATCTCATTTTCCGTCAAAACCATAAAATCAATTTTCCCTGCCAAAACCGAAAAATTGAATTTTCCCACCAAAATCGTGAAATAAAATTTTCCGTTAAAACCGTAAAATTGACTTTCTCGCGAAAACCGTAAAATCGATATTTACCGCTAAAACCGTAAAATCGAGTTTTACCACCAAAACCGCAAGATCGAGTTTTACCGCCAAAATCACAAAATCATTTTTCCCCGCCAAAATTATAAAATCTTATTTTTTCGTCAAAACCATAAGATCGAATCTTCCTACCAAAGCCAAAACCGTGAAATCGATTATTCCCGCTAAATCCGTAAGATTGACTTTTCCCACCAAAATTGTAAAATCGTGTTTTACCATTAAAACCGCAAAATTGAGTTTTAAGTAGTATCGACAACCAATTTTAGATTATAGTAAAATGGACTGTCCATCGTCATGTCCATTTGAACATAGTCTTTATTGGGCATGGACATTTTTTTGGACCATTGCCCATTTCAGATCGACCAATTATGGCCAAAACAATACGGTTATTCTGGACAAGCTCAGATAGATGCTGAACGAACTATTTGACGGTACTATAGATAGGCAACATCAAAAAAAGATAGACATCATCAAAGCTGAGTCTTTAGTTGTTAACTTATATAGTCTATTATCTCTATTTCAATCTTGATGATCCGTTTCCTTTTCAGATGGCGTACATCTTGGTTGTTATTCACCCTGTTCGTTTGTCATCCGCAGGCTTTCTGCGGCTGCGGCTGCGTCTAAACTTTGTTCGTTTGAGAGACGCAGTCTCCTGCGGCTGCGTCTAAACGCTGCGGCCAGCGGCCGAAATTTTTGACCGCAAGAAAATTCAGCGTCTGCGTCTGAATTTGCTTGTGTCTGCGTCTGCGTCTACAGAAAAACTCGCGTCTAACAAACGAACAGGTCTGCGGCTGCGACTGCGGCCAGACGCGCGTTTGTTAAACGAATAAGAATTGTTGCGTTTGACCGCAACCGCAGTCGCAGCCGCTTGCGTCTGACAAACGAACAGACCCATTGTCAACGGATTTACCATTTAAATCCGACTAATTCTTGATTGGTTTTAGTTTCAAGAATGCAGAGGCGATTGCGTAGTGGCATGTGGTAAGAGGAACAACTTTTGCATCTTCTTACGAACTTGCGCATAAGAGAACTATCAGAAAACATCCTCCTCATGAAAATCCTTTTTACAAGAAAAAAGAAAAGAAAACATCCTCCCATCGTTTTGTTTTTGTTTTTAAGTGTCCTTTCAATATATATGAGAGTTTGCCTCTCCCTCCAAAAAGTTGAAAAAATATTAAACAATTAGATTATATTGTTTTTATAAAAAATTAAAATAATTATGATTTTATCTTTTTTGTTAAATTTTATACTTTTAATTTTAAAATGGAGTTTTTATCTTATCATATTTATTAAATATTAATTTGAATTAAGTAAAGGAAATCAAATTCAATTTAATGACCCGATTCTGAAGATTTGATCATATCTATTTTCTATGGGAGTTCTTAAAATTTCTTATTATGATTTCAATGTATATTATTTGGTAGAAGAACTTACCAGATCTCACATTAAATCATTTCGAAAATTTTAAAATATATATTTCCATATAAATGCTCTTTAGTCAACCTTCTATATAAATAGGCATGTATTTCCTTTTTAACATTTAATATTTGTTTCTTTAAGTAGTTAAGTTATCTTACCTATTAAAACAGGATATTGACCATGGTACATAAATGTTGTTTCCGAAATTTGCCCTTAATTTTATTAGGAATTGTATCATTCATTAAGGGTAAAACTGTAAAACAATTTATATTTAATTTATTCATAATATCTTATAATATCTTTTGTTTTCTTTTTTCTATTTTAATCATATCTAACAAAAATCTTTTTCAAAAATTAGTAAAAATAATAATTAATTTCGAAATTAATATTAAAATACATATTATAAATTATTATTAACTAAAATTTGATTTATAGAAATAAATCAAGCATAATTAAGTACTAAATCAATTGGTACATATAATTATATAATTTAATACATAAAATAATAGTTTAAACTAAATAATAATATTGATAATCAATATATTTAACATAATATATTTTATTTTATTTATTCTATTACAATAAATGTAACCATGTATTGTTAATATTCTTTTCTATATCTACATATATATATATATACTATAATTTAACTATGACTTTATATAAATTCGATATAGTAATATGATTCTTCATTATAAAACTATAAATATAAAATATTTTTATTCTGAAAACCTAAAAAAAAGATAATATTATTCAACCACAAGATAGTTTTTTTATTTAGAAATAATAATAATCAAGTTATATACGACGATAAACCAAAATAAAAATATCGAAATCAAATAATATTATTAAAAATAAAGAAAAACAAATTGATGATATTTAAAAAATAATTTTATAAATATGTAATACAAATAAACCACGGTTAAAAAAATAAGCTTAAACAAATATAAACTAGAAAACTTAAACAAAATATTAACTTGCTACAAAAACACTGAATTGTATGTTAGAATTGACAATTATTCTCCAAAATTTTTACAATAAAAAATTGTTGTTCAAAATATTTACAAATCTTATCTTAATAATAAAAAAACATCCGCGCTAAGCGCGGATTAGAGTCTAGTTTTCAAATTAAGTAAGTTTACTTAAAGGAAATCAAATTCAATTAATGACCCGATTCTGAAGATTTGATCATATCTATTTTCTATTATTATGATTTCAATGTATATTATTAGGTGGCAGAACTTACCAGATCTCACTTTAAATCATTTTGAAAATTTTAAATATATTCTTCTATATAAATGTGGTCAACCATCTATATATATAGGCATGTGTTTCTTTTTTAAAATTTAAAACTTATAAGATCGAAATTATATCATTCAAAGAAATGGCTTTGTCAAAGTTTCAAGTGGCTGCCCTTCTCATCTCATGTTTTCTCTTATATACTTCGCAATCAAAAGGTAAAAAAATTTGTTCTTTTTTTTTGTTCTTGTTTTCTAGTTATATATAAATTTCAATTTCTCTTGATTTTTGTTTTTTTTGCTGCACACGTCTCCTTAGTCCTTACATAAATATAGAATTTGTGTAACAGAAAACATATTAAAGTAATAATTAGTTTTTTTTTTTTGGCAACTGATAGCATTGAACACAAAACAAATCGAAGACCCATGTACTTAGGCCCCGAATGGTACTACGATTCGGTTGAGGTGTGATGACCCTAATCATGGTCTACCACTGAATGGTATTCCGATTTGACAGTGATGCGATTCATTTACTTTTATAAAGTGATTAGTTCTTTGCAAATTATGCATCACTCAAATCGCACCAAAAAGTTGCGTTTGTTGTGCGATTAGATAAATTTTTTTAATTCTATATTTTTATCTTATTACTAATTACAATAAATTTTGTAATAATTAATTAAAATATATTATTTTATTAATTTCGTTTTTAATTTCACAAAAAATTGAAAATTTGCGATTTTGATGGAAAATGGAATTTCGCGGTTTTGGCGGGAAAACGGAATTTTGCGGTTTTGACGGAAAAACGGAATTTCACGGTTTTGGAGGGAAAACGGAATTTCACGGTTTTGGCGGGAAAACGGAATTTTGCGGTTTTGACGGAAAAACGGAATTTTGCGGTTTTGACGGGAAAACGGAATTTCATGGTTTTGGCGGGAAACATAATTTTGCGTTTTTGGCAGAAAAACGGAATTTCACGGTTTTGGCGGGAAAACCGAATTTCACGGTTTTGGCGGGAAAACCGAATTTCACGGTTTTAGCGGGAAAACGGAATTTTTCGGTTTTGGCGGGAAAACGAAATTCACGGTTTTGGCAAAAAATAAAATTCCACGGTTTTGGCGGGAAAACTGAATTTAACGGTTTTGGGGGGGGGGGGGGGGAACGGAATTTCACGGTTTTGGCGGGAAAACAGAATTTCACGGTTTTGACGGGAAAACGAAATTTTGCAGTTTTGGCGGGAAAACGAAATTTCACGGTTTCGCGACTAAAAACACAAAATTTCATTTTTCCGCAAAATTCCGTTTTCCCGCCAAAACCGCAAAAATTCGTTTTCCCGTCAAAACCGCAAAATTCTGTTTCCCGCCAAAACAATGAAATTCCGTTTTTCCGCCAAAACCGCAAAATTCCGTTTTCCCGCCAAAACCGTGAAATTCTGTTTTCCCGCCAAAACCGTGAAATTACGTTTTCCCGTCAAAACCGCAAAAATCAGTTTTCCCGTCAAAACCGCAAAATTCCGTTTTCCCGCCAAAACCTCAAATATCCGTTTTCCCGTCAAAACCGCAAAATTCTATTTTTCCGTCAAAATCGCAAAGTCCAGTTCCCGTCAAAAACCGCAAAATTTCATTTTTTCGCCAAAACCGCGGAATTCTGTTTTTCCGTCAAATACGTGAAATTCCGTTTGACCAAAAAAACATAATTTTAATTAATAAATAAATTAATAATATTAAGATACTTTTTATCATAATCACATCTAAATCACTTTCTCATTCAAGAATGTAGGGTAATCACACCGCACCCAAAACATAACTCCATTCATAATTTTAACTAACCGCATCGCTTCCAAAACACATCGCTCCCACATACAAATCGCAGTCACACTTAAATCGAAGTGCCATTCGAGGCCTTATAGAGGGCGGTGCCAGTTCAGCGACGAATGTAAGAGTCGATGTGGACCACCAGAGTTTCCAAAGGGAACTCTTGGTTTATGCATGGCCAATCCAAATGGTTCCGGATATCTTTGTTGTTGTACTCCTTATAATAAATAATACTTTATTGGATATTTGTATTGTTGGGCCGGTGCTAGGGTAGTTCTTGCACTCGGTGGCAGATCTACTTTGGTGGGTGGGGTATGTATTTTCGTCTAAATATATAAATTTTTATGTTTAACATATTAAACAATATATATGTAGTTCAAATGTTCAATGGCCTCTGAGTGCATTGGGCCATCAAACGGAGTTGATGTTTTTTTGTCCTCGACTATATTCATCCATTAAAAAGTCCAATGGGCCAAAGTACAGTAAATAGGCTGAAATACAAGATGAGGAAATACAAATGGGCTAAATGAAATTGGCCGAAAGCCTGCTAGATTCTACACGTAAAAAGACACGCGTCTAAATCTGAAGAGAGGACGGTACACGTGGCTCGCGCAGAAGAAACCCGTCATGCACCATCGTTGTCGAAAAGCGTCAAATGTTGTAAAAACGACAACTTTGCTGCCGATCTGCTTACCATCGACTATTCGCCAAAGAAGATCATCGGGAAGTGCAGAAACCGCACGTCCGAGTCTAAGGAAACTTCACGCCGACCAAATCCAATCAAGGGATTCAGTTTTATCCACCACAACACCATATCGAAAAGGTGAGGGCAACGCAAAGATATGAATCCAAAAGAGAGCAGAAGGGATCCACCAACGAATCGCCATATAACACCTTAAGATATCCACCGTCATCACCAAAGACTAACCGACCAATTCATCTCGATTGGGCATTGGACCAACATCTGAGACATACAGAGAGGAAATGAGAGCAAAAAAGTGCCGGTTTCATCGTGGTGAAGCACCATGGAAGGAGATCGAAGTTTCGAAAATAGCCGGAAAAATCTCCGAACATAGTCGAAATTATTGACCGAACAACAATCCGGAATATAGACAAAACACAAAGGAACCCGATCCATAATAAAACAAGGAAAAGGATCGGAAAAACCAAAAAGCAAAAGTAATCCGACCACCGACGAAAGGCCGGTGGCCGAAAACGAAAACTACTAGAGAGCGCTCGAGAGAAAAAGTTTTAGGAAATAGAGAAGAGAGAGATTCCCGTTTATTTTTCATTTATTTTGTTAATGGGTTCAAATTCAATGCCCCATATTATCTTTTGTACGTTTTTTTCCTTTGATGTTATTTCCTTTTTTTAATGTTAGGTGGGACCCTTTTGACAAATTATTTGACTTTTCTTAGTATTATAGTTTTGAATTTAATTGATAAAAAAATTTAGGCAAATGAATAATGTATTTTTAATTTGTCCTTTCATAAAATTAACTAATTCATATAATTATTTAGATATTTTTATTGGGAAATCGCAAAAATGACATAAAAATATTAATTGTCACAAATATTATAACAAAGAGGAGAAATTACTAAAATTATATTTATTAAAGGATAAAGACTAAATTAATTCCAACCCTAAACATTAAATATTATACCCTAAATCCTAAATAATAAACCCTAAATCCTAAATATTAAACTCTAAACCCCAAATAGTAAATCCTAAACCTAAATTATATAATGCTATAAAAATCTTTGTAATCCAAATAATGTAAAAATATCAATTATTTCCCTTGGTGCTATATTTATGATAAAATATGTTTTGTGATATTTTATGACTAATCTCTATTTTATTTATATAATATTTTTAGAACAATATTTTTGTTTGTCGACATTCTAGAACAATTTAATTATGTTTTTTTGTCACCAGAAAAAGTGTGAATAATTAAATGTAGTATAATAGTAAAATTTTGTTAATATATATTGGGTCAGTGAGGTGACTATACATGGATGACTCTTTTATAAAGATTCTAGCTATCATTTTGAAACAATTAAGAAGGAACAAAATTGGTGACGATTTTAACCCCATTGGCGCGTGTGTCAGGCATTTAATGCAGCTGGATTCTTGTCTCAAAATCTCCTTCTTCCCCAAGTGTTGCAGCCGCCAATAATGTCATTGTCAACTAAAAATAAAAAGGCGTTAGCATATGGATTTGGTGGTTAATTTTGGACCACATACTATGGAAACGGAATAGTAGTATCTGCAAACAAAAGCCTCCTCCTATATTTACCTGCCATCGCCATTACTGTCTCAATAATAAGAAAAGTAGTTGCCATTAAGCTCTTACGTTTGCAAGAAAAAAACAGAAGCAAAGGTTGGAGAATATGGTGGTCAGTAAAGAGTCAAAGGTATAGTTTACTGATAGGTCTAGTTTTAATCCCTATACTAACTGCAAGTGCACAGTGATGTAGTTGTAGTACTTAGGGTATCGAATCCACAGGGACTCCGGTCAACGATAGAATTAGAACAGAAAAGATTAAACTAGGAGAAAGAAAATATGATTAGAGACTAAAAAGCAAACATAAAGTAAATCAGGCGAGTTTGTGAGCAAGGAAACGAAGGCGTTAAGTCTAGGGAGTTCTCAGGAAATCAGGAACACAAGCAATCAATCAATCGGGATCTATTTAAGAGCTATTCTAGAACTCAAACACAGATATAGAATTAACCAACTGTCGTTGCGAGAATTCTCTAAGTCTAAGTGCAGCAATCCAAATTCCTTTGCAATTACTAACAGATTAAACCAGCTTTAATTCCAAGTTCGATATGTTCACAATCTAATTAAACCAAATTCCTTTGCGAGTAATTAAATTTCTTATCTAGGTTCTTTCTAGCTAATCAACCAACTGTCGTTGCGGAAATCAACCTAACATCATAAATCTAGATAGCTACTTCAGATTAAGCATTAAGAACAACTTAGATAAAGAACTAGCAAGTATGAATCCCTACATATCTATCAACCTATAATTCCATGAAATCCCTAATGAGAATCCCTAAAATTAACAGGTAATCTACTCAGACATGTTCATCGAAACAGAAGACATCATGAATAGAAAACCAAATAGCATATAATAAATAAAGAAACATGGGTTCGAAATCCTCTCTCTTTCGAGAGCAGGATCAGCCCCTAACTCTCTCTGAAATAAAATAAAACTTAGAAATGAAAGCGTAGCCTAAACAAGTGGCTAAAAACTCTAATATATAGTCTAAAACACGTCTGGGGCCTTTTTGCAAATCTGAGAAGTTTCTGGGCAAAAACTGTAATTTCTCTAAAATGCAGATTTTTGGGCGCAGAAATTTCGTCCTGTAGTGGTGTCGACCGATGCAGAGGTTGTGTCGACCGACAGAGAGTGCAGACGAACCCAATAAACTCTGTGACATCCATGTAAGCTGCCAAATCACTCCAAAAGCTCCCAGAATCTCCAGATAAGCTCCAAACGTACCTAAACCTGTAAAAATAGATAAAAGACTCCAAAACATAATAAAAGACTCAATAAATAAGATATATACCATGGATCCCTAAAATCGATGGTATATCAACTCCCCCACACTTAGCTCTTGCTTGCCCTCAAGCAAGTAAAGAACCAAAGTATAAGAAAAGAGGTTTGAAAACACAGAAACTCATTTCGTCCTAGGAACTTTCGCATTCGTATTCGCTTAGTAAGCCACTGAAAACTTTTCTACAGAGCTCAAAACCACAATGTACTTCCCCCACACTTAGCAACTGTCCTAAGTAAACTCCACAATCACATTCACGCATTCAAATTCACCATACTGACTTCTGCAAGTATTTAAGTGCGGTCTCCCCTAAGGAGTATCGATCAAAGGGCACATGGACTCTTACCTTATCAGCTCTAGACCACCATACTATCTTTCTCTAGTCCCTTTCTTCTCTTTTCCCTTCCTTAACAACTGATTTTTCTCCACTGGGTATCATTTTATTTTTTTTATCAGTGTTCTTCTCGTTTTGGGGTGTACTTTGGACACATTCCATGGATCGCACAGGAGGTAATAGTGGTAGATACCACTCCCGTGACCATTTCGGAGCTACTAGCTCATCCTCAGTTTATTATTATTATTTTTTTAACTTTATGGAAGGGGATAAGGGAACCAAATTGGACAAGTTTACAGGCTGTGTCAGAACTAACAAAGGAATCCGACTCAAGGTATTCCAAGCCCTTAGGTGAGAAAATTAAGTCAGTATTAATGTGAAGTCAGTAAAAGGATCCTCTGATACCTGAAGTGATGTGGGTGTTCTCAGTAGGCTGATTCGTGTAGGATTTTCTAACAGTCATAGAGGCTCTGCAATTCTGTCCAATGGTCACTTAGTTCCTGTTCAAGAGAAAATTTTCCTCGAAAAATCATAGTTTCATACAAGTTTTGACTCAATAAAACAATTTTTGAAAAACGAAAGACTGACTCTAAGAAAACAAAAGCGTGCGTCAGTAGCGACCTCCCACACACTTAAACTACACTGTCCCCAGTGTAATCAAGCTCAGGATTGGTGAGAAAAATAATCAAATTGAAAACAGTCCGAAAAGTTGCAGATTATTTTACCTGTCGTCGCCCTGTGTCGATCGATGCCACTAGGGTGTCGATCGATGCAAGGCGAATATGCTCGCGGTTAAGTAGATAACTGATGTCTGAACCGCAATTAAGGATGGCTAACCGTAAATCGCGACTGCATCGACCGATGCACTATGTGTGTCGATCGATGCAGTGCGATTCTGCCTGTTTCTCTCGGCTCTGAACACACTTAAACAGAAAAACCAAAATAGCAAAACCAAAACGAAAAATGAAAACAAAATCGAACCTAACAGTGGGTTGCCTCCCACTCAGCGCTTGTTTAAAGTCAGTAGCTTGACTATGGGAAGGAGATTTGACTCATGGCGGTTTCAACAGAGACTTTGAATGTCTCTGTGAATATCTCTTCATCCAAGGTGGTGTATATGCTTTCGGATCATGAGGTCTCCCAAGGAATGAATAAACATAATCAGGGCGGGAACAAAGCTTGGGTGGGATGCTGCGTTTTCCTGCATTCAAAGTAATGCGGTTAGGAGGTTTGAGCTTAGATGATTTGTGCCTTACCTTTGGTGGAAATGAGATGTCTGGAACTTTCTGCTTAACAGCAGTTGCAGGATCAGAAGATGTTAGAGCAAGTTCAGAATGAACTGCCATCTTCTCCTCTCCAATAGGAACCTCTGGTTCCACCTCAAAACTGAAGCTCTTTCCATCAATGGTGGCTCTCTGCTTCCTGTCCATCTTGAACTGTAATGGCTTATCTCCCAGTTGGAGATCAATCAGACCACGTCTCACATCTATCACAGCTCCAGCAGTAGCTAAGAATGATCTCCCAAGTAGAATAGGATCATCTGGTTCAATCTCATACTTCAGCACCACAAAGTCCGTTGGAATCAAGTAGTTTCCAACTCTGATATGTACATCCTCAAGAACTCCTTCAGGGTACCTCTTTGATCGATCAGCTTGTTGGATCTCCTAGGATCTAGGGTTTGTTATATTGAAATTACCAACCTCGTTCTTACCTTGAACTGGCAGCGGAATGATTGGTGAACGAGATCTAGCGACTCAGATGCTTCACCTCTACCAGATACACACGCACACAAACCTGGAAAGCCGGGATGCTAGTGCCGGATCTTTGGAATTTCTGAGTTTTTGGTGTTTTCTGCTTTCTTTGTCAAGAAAAAGACGACTCCACTCGTTCTAGGTCGAAACTCTAAGTTTTTATTAAGACCTAGAATCACACTTAACGGACCAACTCGTTTAAGTCACAAATCGAAACATCTGTTCGAAAGCCCGATCTGTGTCGACCGACACACATACTGTGTCGATCGACACAACACCATTTTCTCGATATTAATGTGTATCCAATACACATTAACATGATCATTACCATAATGATCATTCCCATATTTAAGCTTCCAGTTTGCTTAGGTGTGTGACCCTATAGGATCATATAATACTAGCAGTAAGTCTACAATTTACAGATTGCAAGAGGCTTCTAGCAAAACATTGCAACCGCCCAGTATTATACGAATGTCTGATCTCGACACACAACTATCATCAAGAGTGAGTACGAGTGTGATTTCAGGACACTATCCCAACAATCTCCCACTTGTACTGGAATCATCAATTCCTATAATCCTTTTGTCTCTATATCTCGATTTGGCATAAGGCAAGATTAATGTCATCCTTATTAAGCCAACATCGTGTTTATCGAACTCCTGATCTTATACTGAACATTACAAACAACTGAACTACAGTTCGTTTGAGTGCGGCCACACATTTTCTCAGTATTAAATCTTCGATAGGCCCTGAGATATTTGTCTCCCGTTATTCAGGAGGGACAAATCCCATCCCGTTCCATCCCTATTTCAACGCACACTTCATGATACACCTGAGCAGTGCCGTTATAGCCGCCAGTTACGGGTCGACGTTTGACAAGGTCAAGGTGTACCAATTCATATGCAAGAAAGCATGATGAACTCAGGTCTAAGGACTATACTCTATAGTCGTAATGAGAATCTCTTATGACACAGATATAACTATCTTGTAGACTTCTCATTAGCGGGTCATGTCCGATTATATGTTCACCAACATATATCTATGTGACTGACTGTGATAGTCATATCATTGACTCCATGAAACTTAGTCAACAATCACCTCACAAGCTAGTCTCTCGCAGTTGTCAGTGTCCCATTTTGACAACCTCGATTAGGGACAAAACATAATTTATGTCATCTTTAACTTATAGGGTTTCATGATCAAGTCCTCAACTTGATGACTTATAATATGACATAAAATTATTTTAAGACCATTATTTAGATCACGATAAATAATGTTGAAATCAAATTTCATTAAACATATCCAAAAGTATGTTTACAAGAGCATCTTATTATAACTAAAATAAAACTAAAATTCCCACTAGAATAAAGATTACATCTTAAGATCTCTAATGCCTACAGCAGTCGTATGACTCTCATGCTTAGGCCTTGGGAGTGGCTTAGTCAGAGGATCATCGACATTCTCGTCGGTCGTAACTCGGCTGATCTTCACATCACCTCTATTTACGATATCACGAATCAGGTGATATCTCCTCTTTACGTGTTTGGACTTCTAGTGTGACCTGGGTTCTTTCGCCTGAGCAATGGCTCCATTGTTGTCACAAAACAAAGCCATTGGCTCCAAGAAACTAGGAACCACACCAAGTTCAGTCATGAACTTCTTGATCCAAACAGCTTCCTTTGCCGCTTCTGAAGCAGCAACATATTCAGCTTCCATCGTGGAATCAGCTACGGTATTCTGCTTAGAGCTCTTCCAGCTCACTGCACCGCCATTTAGACAGAAGACATATCCAGACTGTGATCGGAAATCGTCTCTGTCCGTCTGAAAACTCGCATCGGTGAATCCATTCACCACAAGTTCTTCACTTCCTCCATATACCAAGAACTTATCCTTGGTATGTCTCAAATACTTGAGAATATTCTTGACAGCTGTCCAGTGATCTTAACCTGGATCAGATTGGTATATACTCGTCATGCTTAGCGCGTAAGCTACATCTGGACGAGTGCAGAGCATGGCATACATGATAGATCCTATTGCAGAAGCATAAGGAATCCTATCCATGCGCTCTCGCTCAGCATGTGTCGCCGGACACTGCTTCTTGTTGAGACTAATGCCATGAGACATTGGTATGAAGCCCTTCTTGGAATTATGCATCTTGAATCTGTGCAACACCTTATCAATATAAGTGTCCTAGCACAATCCAATCAGCCTGTTCACTCTATCTCTGTAGATTCTGATTCCAAGAATGTACGCTGCTTCTCCCATGTCTTTCATGGAAAAAAAACTTCCGAGCCAAGTCTTAATAGACTGAAGCAACGGAACGTCATTACCGAGAAGGAGTATGTCATCGACATACAATACAAGAAACGAAATTACTCTCCCACTAGTCTTCTTGTATACACATGGTTCTTCTTCGTTCTTGATGAAACCAAATTGTTTTACTATTTCATCAAAACGAAGATTCCAACTCCGTGATGCTTGCTTCAATCCATAAATGGATTTATGAAGCTTGCATACCTTCCCAGCATTCTTAGGATCTACAAAACCCTCAGGCTGTGTCATATACACATCCTCTTCCAGAATTCCATTCAGGAAAGCGGTTTTGACATCCATCTGCCAAATCTCATAATCATAATAATCGGCAGTTGCTAGAAGAATCCGAATGGATTTAAGCATAGCGAATGGGGAATAGGTTTCATCATAGTCAATACCATGAATTTGCTTGAAACCTTTAGCCACCAACCTAGCTTTGTAAATTTGCACATTACCATCCACGTCAATCTTCTTCTTGAAGATCCATTTACACTCAATGGCTTTTGCACCATTAGGTAAATCGACCAAGGACCATACTTGGTTTTCTGACATGGATCCCATTTCGGATTTAGAGGCTCCAAGCCACTTTTCGGAGTCCGGGCCCATCATTGCTTCCGCGAAGTTTGCAGGTTCGTCACTTTCAATGATCATCAGATCATTGGAATTGGTCACGAGAAATCCATAGTATCTCTCGGGTTCGTGACGGATCCTTTCGGATCTGCGAACTTCAGGCTCCACAGGCGTGGGTTCTACAGAACTTTGTGGGTCTAACTGCTGCTCTTCCTCAGTAGGTTGAGCAGTCTCCTGTGCATCTCGAATTTCTTCAAGATGTACTTTACTCCCACTGTTTTTCTTAGAAAGAAACTCCCTCTCAAGAAAAGAACAGTCCCGAGCAACAAATACTTTGTTCTCAGATTGGTTGTAAAAGTAGTATGCCTTGGTTTCCCTAGGATAACCAACGAAGTAGCATTTATCTGATTTGGGTGCGAGCTTGTCAGAGATTAAACGTTTGACATAAGCCTCACAACCCCAAATCTTCAGGAAAGACAGACTAGGAATGTTCCCAGTCCACAATTCATGTGGTGTCTTTTCCACTGATTTAGATGGCACCCTATTTAGTGTAAACGCAGACGTTTCTAGAGCGTATCCCCAAAAGGATAATGGAAGATTTGAATGACTCATCATAGACCAAACCATATCCAATAAGGTTCGATTCCTCCTCTCTGACACTCCATTCCATTGAGGTGTTCCAGGAGGAGTGAGTTGTGAAAAAATTCCACACTCGCTCAGATAGTCACTGAATTCTTGGCTCAAGTATTCTCCTCCGCGATCCGACCGCAGAACTTTGATACTTTTGCCAAGTTGGTTCTGTACTTCATTCTTGAATTCCTTGAATCTATCAAAGGATTATGACTTGTGTCTCATCAAATAGACGTAGCCATACCTACTGAAGTCATCAGTAAAGGTAATGAAGTACTTGTAATTTCCTCTGGTAACAGTGCTCATCGGCCCACATACATCAGTATGAACAAGGCCCAATAAGTCACTAGCCCTTTCATTCAGTTTGTTGAAAGGGGCCCTAGCCATTTTGCCCATCAAGCAAGATTCACATTTCTCACATGATTCAAAATCAAATGAGCCCATAAGCCCATTTCGATGGAGCCTTTGGATGTGTTTCTCATTGATGTGGCCCAAACGAATAAGAAAGCCGGGTTTTCGTCATTTGACTTAAACCGTTTTGTATTTATGTTAAAGACAGGCATTTCTTGGTTTAATATATATAACCCATTATCTAATGGGGCGCTACCATAATGCGTACCATCACGATTAAAAGAACAAACTTTATTCTTAACAGCAAAATCAAAACCTTCCAAATCCAAAACGGAAACTGAAATTATGTTTCTGCTAATCGCAGGTACAAAGTAGCAATTATTCAATACTAAAACCATGCCAGAAGGTAAAGACAAATCATAAGTGCCTACGACCAATGCAGCAACCTTAGCTCCATTCCCGACCCGTAGCTCCACTTGTCCCTTCCTCAACGCTCTACTATTTCTTAGTGCCTGCACACCATTACAAATATGAGCACCTCAGCCGGTATCCAATACCCACGAAGTAGAACTAGGAGTCATAACATTAAGTTCGATAACATAAATACCTGAATCTGATGCATCATATGTCTGCTTCAGTTTCTTGTAATCTTCCATGAACTTCTTGCAGCCTCTCTTCCAATGCCCTAGCTGCTTGCAGTAGTTGCATTTATCCTCAGGAGAAGGCCCGAATTTTGGCTTTGGCTTGGGCTTGTCATGACTCTCAGTCTGGACAACTTGGGCCTTTCCCTTATCCTTCTTAGGTTTCTTAAACCTTTTACCCCCTTGTACCATCAGTACACTGGGAGTTGCCTTCTTGAGATTCGGCTCTGCTGTCTTCAGCATGCCGTGCAACTCAGTCAATGTCTTAGTCATGTTTTACATATTGTAGTTCATGATGAACTGATCAAAACACGACGGCAAAGACTGCAGAATCATGTCAGTGGCTAGCTCCTGGCTAATGGCACAGTCCAGTTTCCCCAGGTTATCAATGTAACCCATCATTTTAAGGACATGAGGACTTACTGGACTGTCCTTAGCCAGCTTGCAATCCATGAGAGATTTAACCGTCTGGTTTCTCTCTGTGCGAGCTTGCTCCTGAAACAAAGCTTTCAGGCTGTTAATCATCTCAATCGGTGACATTACGTTCTCATATTGCTTCTGCAGCTCAGAGTTCATAGTCACCAGCATTAGACAATTAACGTCTTTGACATCAGCTGAATGCTTAGCCCAAGCATTCTTTTCTGTCTGCGGGGCATTGGAACGTGGCCTCTCGGGGAGAACTCTTTCAAGGACATATTCCTTGTTCTCCTGCCTGAGAACTATTCTCAGGTTCCGATACCATTCCAAGAAATTAAATCCATTTAACTTGTCCTTCTCAAGGACGGATCTTAGCGAGAAAGTATTGATGTGAGTTGAGACAGACATAGCTGTAATTAAAAGGAGGTAGAGATTTTAGTTATAATGCCCAAGGAAATGAGAATTCTTATCTAATAAGAAAACTCGGATTGTATTCAAAACTATGTTTCCTCAGATGAATACAATGAGCCAAGATCCATACTTCACCAAAATCTGAGTGGGCGACTCGCCATCACCCAAACTTTAGTTATCTAGGTAAGAAAATCATTGCTAATTGTACCAATACAACTCTTGGTCGTAGATGAGACAAACTATGTCTAATCCACTCTGATGTCTCTGGGCCCAGAACTTCTGATAGCCCAGTCAAGTAAAACCAATCTCTTCTGTCTTGTGATCACTGACAGTCGCACTGCAAGTCTATCAATGATCACCTGCCTTACTCATGTAGTTGTGGATACCAAGGACTCCAAGGCTATCCAACAACGAAACAAGTCTTGACAGTAGACGAGATCGGGCAAGACATCAAGATCACTTGATATTTAGTTGAGGAAAAGAACTATTTAATCTTGATCTATATCCAATATACATCCAAGAAGTTATTAAATTAATTAAAACATATAGTTTAATTAAGTTTAGTTTTAACTAGAACTTTAGGATTAAATTTGGTCCAGTATATACTTATTTGAGGTCCAACCATCAAGTCTGCGATTGATGTGTCGATCGACGCCAACCATTTGCATCGGTCGACACAACCCAATTTAAACCGGTCATCGATAACCGGTTAAACCGGATCGAATTTCCTTAACCGATTTAATCTAATTGAACCGATCCGGTTTAATGGATAATGTCGATCGTCACCCAACCAGAACCAAATTGGTTTACAAACTTAACCAAGCGAGATAATTGATTCAATCCAATTGAACCGATCTATCGATCCGCTTAGTCTGTGTCGACCGACACACCCAGTGTATCGACCGACATAGAACGATCTCCAAGACCGAGTGAGCGTTTTCGCGGTGTGTCGACCGACACAAGATTAGTGTCGATCGACACTATGCGACAAACCTCAAATTCTTTTACGAGTTTTCGCAGTGTGTCGACCGACACAAGATTAGTGTCGATCGACACCATGCGACAAACCCTAAAATTATTTACGCGTTTTCGCTCTATGTCGACCGACACACGCTTTGTGTCGATCGACACTCTGCAAAAACACAGATATCGATTTTTTCAACAGAGGCTTTAATCCGAGATTAACATCATGAAAACGCGATTTATCAAGCATAAATCTATTCAATAACATCAGTTTTCGAATTAAATGCTTCAGATTCAATAGTCTAAACCCTAACAAGCTCTGATACCACTGTTGGATCTCCTAGGATCTAGGGTTTGTTATATTGAAATTACCAACCTCGTTCTTACCTTGAACTGGCAGCGGAATGATTGGTGAACGAGATCTAGCGACTCAGATGCTTCGCCTCTACCAGTTACACACGCACACAAACCTGGAAAGCCGGGATGCTAGTGCCGTATCTTTGGGATTTCTGAGTTTTTGGTGTTTTCTGCTTTCTCTGTCAAGAAAAAGACGACTCCACTCGTTCTAGGTCGAAACTCTAAGTTTTTATTAAGACATAGAATCACACTTAACGGGCCAACTCGTTTAAGTCACAAATCGAAACATCTGTTCGAAAGCCCGATCTGTGTCGACCGACACACATACTGTGTCGATCGACACAACACCATTTTCTCGATATTAATGTGTATCCAATACACATTAACATGATCATTACCATAATGATCATTCCCATATTTAAGCTTCCAGTTTGCTTAGGTGTGTGACCCTATAGAATCATATAATACTGGCAGTAAGTCTACAACTTACAGATTGCAAGAGGCTTCTAGCAAAACATTGCAACCGCCCAGTATTATACGAATGTCTGATCTCGACACACAACTATCATCAGGAGTGAGTACGAGTGTGATTTCAGGACACTATCCCAACACAGCTAGGATAAGAGAGATACTAGTAGGCTGGAATTCCATCATTCCCAATCTCACAACAACTCAGTACGGCATTAGATTCACACAAGATCCTAAATCACACAGAGAACGCTTGAATCTATCCTTAGAGATGGAACAGTCCAGCACAAAGGCTCCTGGGTCTGGTATCTTCTTTGTGATCTGAATCAGCTTCTTTTCCATCACCTTCATGCAGTTAGTCGCTTTTAGCTCATGTTTAGACACTTTAGGAACCTTAGGATATGGCACAGGGGGCTTATAAACTCGTCCTGGGACTGTTGCAGGTTTCTGGTCCCGTCTGCGATCTGTGTCGACCGATGCATGATGCGTGTCGATCGACACAAGGCGATTTCGAGCAATTTCGTCAGACGTATCGGGACTGTGTAGATCGATGCTTGAGCTGTGTCGATCGATGCAAGTCTCAAACAAACAAAATATATCCAAAAAATCCGAAATTATGCTCTCTTCTTCTTCTAGCAACTCAATCTCATCTTCTGTGGTCACATCATGGACGTATTGCTTCTGTTCAGCTCTCCTAGCTTCATTCTGCCTTTGCACTGCTTCAGCTGTTTGTTGAATCCGGACATCTAGCTCCTTCGCATGTGTGCTCAAAGATTCAAACTTCCCATTCAGATTTTCATGCATAGCATCCAGCTTCCTGTCGAAGTCTACAGCATTCTTAGTCTGATCCTCTAGCAACTGCTCCATTATGGCTTCCATCTTGCTCTCATAAGCACTAGCAGCAGGAGGTGTCTGATAAGAAGATGATCCATAGGTTCTCTGGTAAGAATTACCTTGCTGAAAAGGCTTCTGATAACCAGCATTCTGTCCATATACAGAAGAGATCTGCTTTCTTGTGAAAGCACTCTTCTGTCCACCATTAAAGAACTTGTTACCTTGCTGACTACCAAACCTGTTTCCTTGGAATCCAGAGCCATTGATGTAATTCAAATCCTCTTCCTGTCTTTCCAATAACTGCTCCATCATACTTATCAGCTTACCAGACTGCATATTGTGAGGAGGAATGGGCTGATATAATGGAGATTCATAGTTTCTGGTGAATGAATAAGAACCATAGTCTCTGTAGAATGAGTTATTCTGCTGATTTTCCAACATCCGTTCCATCATTCCCATCATCTTACGCGCTGTGTCGATCGATGCAAAGCAGTGTCGATCGATGCAAGGGCGAAGATGTGTCGATCGACACACAGGACCGTGTCGATCGATGCAAGGCGATTACAGGCGTACCTGAAACGCAAGAAACATAAAAAAAAAATTGTGACAAAAAACAAAAAACGAAAAACCTAGTCTGAACCCTAAGTTCAAATCTATCGAAGACTCAAAAGAGTCCCCGACAACGGCGCCAAAAACTTGATAGGTCTAGTTTTAATCCCTATACTAACTGCAAGTGCACAGTGATGTAGTTGTAGTACTTAGGGTATCGAATCCACAGGGACTCCGGTCAACGATAGAATTAGAACAGAAAAGATTAAACTAAGAGAAAGCAAATATGATTAGAAACTAAAAAGCAAACCAGAAGTAAATCAGGCGAGTTTGTGAGCAAGGAAACGAAGGCGTTAAGTCTAGGGAGTTCTCAGGAAATCAGGAACACAAGCAATCAATCAATCGGGATCTAATTAAGAGCTATTTTAGAACTCAAACACATATATAGAATTAACCAACTGTCGTTGTGAGAATTTTCTAAGTCTAAGTGCAGCAATCCAAATTCCTTTGCAATTACTAACAGATTAAACCAGCTTTAATTCCAAGTTCGATATGTTCACAATCTAATTAAACCAAATTTCTTTGCGAGTAATTAAATTGCTTATCTAGGTTCTTTCTAGCTAATCAACCAACTGTCGTTGCGGAAATCAACCTAACATCATAAATCTGGATATCTACTTCAGATTAAGCATTAAGAACAACTTAGATAAAGAACTAGCAAGTACGAATCCTTACAGATCTATCAACCTATAATTCCATGAAATCCCTAATGAGAATCCCTAAAATTAACAGGTAATCTACTCAGACATGTTCATCGAAACAGAAAACATCATGAATAGAAAATCAAATAGCATATAATAAATAAAGAAACAGGGGTTCGAAATCCTCTCTCTTTCGAGAGCAGGATCAGCCCCTAACTCTCTCTGAAATAAAATAAAACTTAGAACTGAAAGCGTAGCCTAAACAAGTGGCTAAAAACCCTAATATATAGTCTAAAACACGTCTGAGGCCTTTTTGTAAATCTGGGAAGTTTCTGGGAAAAACTGTAATCTCCAAAATGCAGAGGTTGTGTCGACCGACACAGAGTGCAGACAAACCCAGTAAACTCTGTGATATCCATGTAAGCTGCCAAAGCACTCCAAAAGCTCCCAGAATCTCCAGATAAGCTCCAAACGTACCTAAACCTGTAAAAATAGATAAAAGACTCCAAAACATAATAAAAGACTCGATAAATAAGATATATACCATGGTTAAAATCCCTAAAATCCATGGTATATCATTTACCCATCTTTCTGTAATAAATTGTTTTGTCTGTTTTGGAGTCGATTAATCAATTTCTTCACATTGATTTTGTCGGTTATTTGGCAAATAGTTGTTAATGAGGTGAATAACAATAACAATGACCAATGCACTTGGCAGGTACATCATGACGTTAACCGTTAGAGTGGTTCGAGGGAAATGGGTACGCTGTGAAGAAGGTTGGTGGGAACATATACCCGAACTCGAGGGTTTCAACTACAGTGTAGAGCTGCATGAGACTGATGGTCTGACGGTAGTTGAGGATGCAATTAGGAGGACAATGAAGCTGAGCAAAGAGGATGACGTAGACATAAGTTACCAATGGCCACAGCGGATGCTTGGACCAAATTGGAAGAAAAAATGTCCAATCTTTGTGGTGAATGATGAAGACATGTTATTGTTTCTTGCTGTACGAGCAGATCTTGAAAAGGTTTACCTGCGAGTGACTGTACATGTTGGATAAGGAGTACGAACAGTCAACTCCGGAAGCGTCAACATGCGTGTTAGTGAACTAACTGCCATGACAACGAATCCACAGTCGTCTGTGATACTGGGTAAGACAACAATTTAAACGTAATGGTATTGGCAGCTAACGAGTTTGAGTGAAACAATTTAAACGTGGACCAAAATGCAGGAATGCTAGGAATGAAAGAAAACAGAGGACCCATCCCTCCTAGGCACGGGACGTGTAGTAGTTTTAACTACAGGGTGACAAAAGACTTACCACAAAGCTCAAGTGTAGAAGGTAATATGTATGAAGAACATAAATGAAACTTAGGGATGGAGACACATAAGTTAAATATGTAATATATGTGTAAATGTGAAATGTAGGTTTGTATGAGGGTCAGCCATCAACACATCTCCGTGCGGGGAGGAAACTGATTTTCGGGGACTTGCGGAGTGACATAAACGCCGACGTAGAGAGTCGTTATCCCATAACTGGTTAGTAATTTGTAGTTAACAGTCATTGAGTTTCGTTAGTGCTTAAGTTGTGATGAAAAATTTATATCTGCTTAGGAGGTGTAATGAGGTTTAATCAAAGCCCACTAGGACATGTCACGGACGTGGAGACTGAAATACTAAAAATGGTGAACCCAAGCAGAAACCCTGATATGGATACATGTGATGGACCAACTATATTTACAGGCAAGCTTATAACATAGTTAGCGTGTAATAACATCATAATTAGCTCCTAATACTTCGGATGTGTTGTTTAACAATTGGATTAGATTTAAATGTTGCAACTGGCAGGGATGCAAACACCACACCTATAAGGTGTACCAGAGACCCCGGGTTCTGCGGTAAAGGAAATTTGGAATTGTCGCTTGCTGGAGCTTTAAGAGAGAGTGTTCGTAAAATACTTTGCGTGCCAATCACACCTCGGCGGCTTGTTATGACTTCGATATCATCTCCCAGCTCAATGGACTCCCTCAGAACATACGAAACAAGCTCAAATGAGTCACTTAACATTATTGTTCCTCTCTCATAGAACCGACTTATACAAGGATATGGTGAGTTGTCTGAAATTTAACAGAACATTACTGGTTAAGGTTGTTCAATGATAATTATGTTGATCCCATATTATAATAACTTGTAGGTACTAACGTGGAACCGATTAACGAATTTGGCTGCCAAGTTGTACCTAGCCCGACAAGAGTGCCCTGTGCACCTAATACGCCATTACCACCTAGGAAAGCACCAAAAAAGGGGAAGGACAAAGGGAAGGGCATTTCAATAGAGGACAACATAACCTTGGTCGAAATGAGGTCATCTTTCAGAAACCCAGTGATTGTAAATGATACAATACTACCATTCAATGAAGTAAGAGTGGTACCAGCTATGCACGACAGAGATGCTCCTCGATATTCTGATGACCCTGTTGAAGAAGGTAATATTATCATGAAGGACCTGTATAATTGAGTTAACAGATATAAATGATAACATATAGTTATCGAATTGTGATACATTTCTTTGGTGTAACAGATGAACTTGAGGTGGCTCTACGAGATGTAGCGTACGAAGGAGATGATCTCTTCCTTGGTAGACTATTCAAGAACAAAGAGGATTGCAAAATAAAGCTTGCAATCCACGCAATCAACCAAAAGTTTCACTTTATATATGCACGGTCCCAACCATCAATGATTGTAGTCGTATGCGTCAGGACTACATGCCCATGGAGGGTATATGCTGCTAAGATTGAAGGAAGTGACCGATATGAAGTGTGTGGACTGACTCTTCTACACACATGCAGTGTGGATGCTCGAGGTAACTTCCACAGGCAAGCATCTATGTCTGTAATTGGCAGCCTCATGAGATCTTGGTACAATGGAGTAGGCACGGGTCCTAGAGCTAGTGAACTGCGGCAGTTGCTACGTCAAGAGTATATCCTCCATGTCAGTTAGTGGAAAGCTTGGAGGGCAAGGGAAATAGCAATGGAAAATGCAATGAGTTCTACTATGGGAAGCTATGCCTTAATCCCTCCATACTTCAAGTTATTTGTGGACTCTAACCCTGGATCGTTGGTGGGTATGGAGACTGAGATCGACAACAATGGGATAGAACGTTTCAAGTATCTTTTCTACTCCATCAACGCATGTGACATTGGATACAAGTATATGAGGAAGGTGATTGTAATAGATGGGACGCATCTGACCGACAAGTATGGCGGCACACTCTTGGGAGCAAGTGCCCAAGATGGGAATTTCTATATTTTTCCACTTCGTATTGGGATTGTCAATGGTGAGAATAATGATGCGTGGGAGTGGTTTATGACCAAGTTATCTGAAATCGTACCTGACGAACACGACCTTGTGTTTGTCTCTGACAGACACTCTGCAATCTATCATGCCATACGAAAGGTACATACTAGTAGTGGTTATTTTGTGTGGATTTTAATTTATTCATGTTACCTGCTATGTCGAATTATGAGTGTGTTGATGTGCAATTACCAGTGTACTGTTGTATAATATGTTTCCTTTGTACTAAACTGAACAGGTGTACCCCATGTCCTCCCATGCTGCATGTCTCGTCCACCTACAACGTAACATTAGGAGCGATTTCAAGGGACCTGACTGTAACACCCCCGGCCCGGACTACGGACAATAGCCAAACCGGAAGTGCCACAAAATGTCAAATATCGAAAATGGTCCAGCACTGCCCATAGTCTGGCCGGTCCATCGTCGATATCCGACCCTCTCGACTAAGGCCTAAGGCTTGCCAGCCCGTACCCGAGTCGAAAGTTGTGTTAGTTTGGACCGAACTAATATCAGGGAACCGTGGAGTTTAAACAAACACATTTTATTAATACTATATAGGATCTATTACAAATTGTTACCCAGAAACCTTACAACTTATGGCGCCCGAGTCGAAAATCCTATATAATAACAACCTCCACGTTCGCCCCACACTCACAACGCGGAACTACACCGGCGGCCTAACGTCTGAACTTCCCTTTAGCCCGACTATGGTTTCCTGCGAGACAAATTTTGTATAATGAGCAACCATATGGGTTACCCAGTGAGTCCAGAACCCTCTACACAAGAATTAGAATCCCAACCCAACCCCATAGCCGAAGCATAAAGCAATAACAACCACAATGCGGAAGCATATAAATAAACACAATGCATAACACGATCCTTTATCGTGAATGCCAACAATGTCTAGATGAAGACACCTACACACGTAGAGGCCTCCTAGATGCATCCGACACTTCCCCCATTTGGTCACAGGTGGCTCCTTCCGACCACTCACGGCCGGCACCACTCTCTCTGGTGGCTTCTCCCGACCCCTCACGGCCGGGATCCCACACATAATGCTCGGGCGAGGGAGCTACCCAAGTCCAACCGAGCTGCTCAGGCAGGGGAGCGACCCGAGTCCAACCGAGCTAGGAGGTGACCAAACGAGAGTGCCAGAGCATCCTCCTAATCCATGCCACGCAACACTTTCCGGGATGGTCCGCAACCAACCCCGTACTTATACACATCACACATTTCCGAGTGGATACCTTCCACCTCGTACTTATCTCATTCCATTTCCGGGAGGATCTCACATCCATCCCGTACTTATCACATTCCTTTTCCGGGTCTATTCGATCCCGTACTTATCACAATCAATCATTTCCGAGAGGATACCTTCCATCTCGTACTTATCACAACAATTATGCAACAATCAAATCAATCAACACGGTTTAACCTCAACCGTGATACACACAAATCAATCAATGCACTTAAGGATAAATACTCGCAGTATTTCAATCCTTAAGGCGATACCTGCACAAACACGTCAGTCCTAGCTATCGGGACTCACCTGCACAAAACACGTTAGTTCTATCTACCGGGACTCACCTGCTCGGGTTCGACGACCCTAGATCTTGGTCCGTCCTACTCCGGGACTTCTCTTGGATCTAGACACGAAGACCCTAAATCAAACACGGTTTAAGGTAAGGTTTAGAATAGCTGCTACTCAAATCTAAAGCTTACCGACCACCTTCCGTAAATCGTACCCGACCGCCCGTCGGAACCGGTTACGGAACTTCGGGACGCCTTTCGGGAAACTCCCGCCTGCTCCTTCTCTCTCCCGGGTTTCTCTCACTTTCTCTCTCTAACCTGGACGTTCTCTCTCTCTAGAACGGGTTTTGGATCAGAGAAAGCGCCTACGGCCGATCGGCAGAATTCCCCCGATGGTTCGCCGGAAACCGCTTCCGGCTCGCCGGGAAATTCCTCCGGTCCGCCCAGCCCCTTTCTCTCTCTACTCTCTCTCTAGACCGATTTTCTCTGAGTTTGGGAATGGGTAAAATGGCTGGGGAAGCTTGGTATTTATAGGGAAAACTAAGGGCGAGGTGGCAAAACTGCACGGCGGCCTCCGGTTGGTCGGTTCCGGCGGCGACCATGCGCGGCGACATGTGGCCGGACACTCAGCCACTCCTCAGCTCCTCCAGCAACACATGGCCAACACTCAGCCAAGCCCAGGAGCTGCCACACTGCCAGGCCATGCGCGATGACACCTCGTGCTGCCGACGAACACCTCGTGCTTACCTCTTTTACACCTCGTGCTTACCTCTTTTACACCTCGTGCTTCTGCGCACACCTCGTGCTTGCGCTTCACACCTCGTGCTTCCTAACACCTCGTGCTTCCGGAAGTAAAAACTCATACATGACACGTCGTGCTTCCGTCCGTCGTTCTTCCGTCCCGTCGTGCTTCTAACCCGACGTACCCGATATAATCGCAAATGCGATATCTCTTAAACCATTCACTCTTTTTAAATTCCGCTTCGACCAGAAGTCTTAGATTGAACTCCTCTATCACCTCATAATAACGACCCAACACTTTGAAACTTTCGGATTTTCGGCCGTTCCTTGGCCGTCCCTCTTGTCCTTCGACGTTCGCACAATCCGCTCGTCCGTTTCAAAATCTGACTCGACCAAAAGTCTTAGAATGTCCTCTTTAGCTTACGACGTCAATTTGCCGTTGATCGCACAACTTTGATTTTTGGTCGTTCTTCGCCCGATCCATCCCGACTGGTCGTATTCCTCGTACTGACGTTTTACTCCCTTGGGAGGGTCATTACATTCTCCCCCACTTAAAAGAATTCGTCCTCGAATTCTAGCGTTTGAAGAAACCACTACGCTTCCGCTATACCAGTACATCTATCTTCTCGAACACTATTCCTTTTGGCCTCATGCGTTGGCCCTTCACAATTTTGGTTTGGTATCCTCCGGAGTTCGAGGATGCAGCTCCAACAAGCACGTTGTTACTGCACCTTAACTCCCTTCTTCCCCATGTAACTCTCCTCTTTGGTCTTGTCTCCTCCTTTGTCGGCCCTTCTTCCGACTTACAACCTTTTGGTTCTTCCTCTCCATTTCCGTGGAAGGCTTCCTTTCGGTTTACCATCTTTTCTTCTTCAGCCTCATTACCCCTTGGTTCCCACTAGTTCAGCTTCTTGCATGAACTCTTCTCCGTTGTCTTCTATGCTCATCTCGACCATTGTCATTGCCATTACCTTCTGATTTCCCTTCTTTGTGAGAGGACATCACCGTTCCTTTCTCACCACTTGTTTGTCCGGATTCTCAACCTCTTCTATCCGCTTCACTTTCCCATAAGACTTGAGTTGTCACTTTTCCCCAAAAGTGACTATGCACGACTTGGTCCGCGACCCATATCTTCTCAACACTCCACTTGCTCTTGCTTAGTCCCTTACTCTTTCCTTTCCAACCGATCCTCCTGATCCTTGGCTTCCACAAAACTCATGCGGGACTGACTCCCTGATCCTTCATTTTCTCAAAACCATCACCGACTGATCTCCCCAAACCTGATCTGCCGCTATCACAAAATCGATCCTTGAAGATCCCCCTGATCTTTCAGATCTCTCCACGTCCTTGCCGAACCAATCCGCAAGCCTTACCACCCACCGAGTTAAGGTTTCAAGGTTTCGGTTTAGGTCACTGGTTTTAGGAATAGGTTTTCCTAAAACACCACTTCACAATCCTAAGGTTTTTGGAAACTCTATCCCGGATTCTCACACCAACTTCCTAACTCACTCTCCGGTTCATACTATAATTCCCGCAAAAATATAAACCAATCAAAACATCACGCAAAAGAGAGTTAGCACCCAAACGTACCTCACACGGGATCTCATAGAGATCACGGGATCTCATAGAGATCATGAAGGTTTAAACAATCCTACATTCTAAGGATTTACCTCCCTTTGGTCGCGCATTCTCGGTCCAATCCATCTCCAACATCCCGACAATCCATATGGATAGTGGGCTCCTTGGCTTACCTGCGATAAATCCGCCTTTCTCCGCTGCATCAAACAAGGGTAAGTCCTAAAACCCCACCTAACCCACTATCTTCGGACGTACCGGTTTCCTAATGTTGTGAGTGCGACCCATTCGACTCGATAAAGCATTTGAAAACACGAGTTCCACAAGCATGATCATGAACCATGCTCTGATACCACCATTTGTAACACCCCCGGCCCGGACTACGGACAATAGCCAAACCGGAAGTGCCACAAAATGTCAAATATCGAAAATGGTCCAGCACTGCCCATAGTCTGGCCGGTCCATCGTCGATATCCGACCCTCTCGACTAAGGCCTAAGGCTTGCCAGCCCGTACCCGAGTCGAAAGTTGTGTTAGTTTGGACCGAACTAATATCAGGGAACCGTGGAGTTTAAACAAACACATTTTATTAATACTATATAGGATCTATTACAAATTGTTACCCAGAAACCTTACAACTTATGGCGCCCGAGTCGAAAATCCTATATAATAACAACCTCCACGTTCGCCCCACACTCACAACGCGGAACTACACCGGCGGCCTAACGTCTGAACTTCCCTTTAGCCCGACTATGGTTTCCTGCGAGACAAATTTTGTATAATGAGCAACCATATGGGTTACCCAGTGAGTCCAGAACCCTCTACACAAGAATTAGAATCCCAACCCAACCCCATAGCCGAAGCATAAAGCAATAACAACCACAATGCGGAAGCATATAAATAAACACAATGCATAACACGATCCTTTATCGTGAATGCCAACAATGTCTAGATGAAGACACCTACACACGTAGAGGCCTCCTAGATGCATCCGACACTTCCCCCATTTGGTCACAGGTGGCTCCTTCCGACCACTCACGGCCGGCACCACTCTCTCTGGTGGCTTCTCCCGACCCCTCACGGCCGGGATCCCACACATAATGCTCGGGCGAGGGAGCTACCCAAGTCCAACCGAGCTGCTCAGGCAGGGGAGCGAGCCGAGTCCAACCGAGCTAGGAGGTGACCAAACGAGAGTGCCAGAGCATCCTCCTAATCCATGCCACGCAACACTTTCCGGGATGGTCCGCAACCAACCCCGTACTTATACACATCACACATTTCCGAGTGGATACCTTCCACCTCGTACTTATCTCATTCCATTTCCGGGAGGATCTCACATCCATCCCGTACTTATCACATTCCTTTTCCGGGTCTATTCGATCCCGTACTTATCACAATCAATCATTTCCGAGAGGATACCTTGTTGGAATTGTGTCCAGTAATCTCGGTACTGTCTCTAGAAAGTAAGAGTATGTCAAAGATCAGACATAAGTCATATAATGCTGGGGATCATGATGGCTTGCTAGAGTCCGCTCATGATCTATAAGTCTTGGACTTATTGCCTTTATTATATGATCCCATATGGGTCACACGCCTAAGCTAACAGGAAAATGTGTTGGAACGGCTTAGCAGAAGTACGACAAAAGTGCCAGGCATTTGTCGTACTAAGAGAGAAAGGTTAATGGGTCTGATTAAATGGGATTTAATCAGATTGGGCCCAAAAGCCCAAAAGGGAAAGAGTAGGCTTTTAATGACCAAAAGCCAAAATCTCTCTCCCCAACCCTAATCCCAGCCGCGGCCTCTCTCTCCCTCTGCGCCTCTGTTCCTCGTGGTCTAGCAGCCAATTCCTTGTGAAGCGTGTGTGAACCTTTGGAGGATTCATCCCTCGGTGCATCTATCTGATCTCTGACCTGTTCTAATCCTTCCGCTGCAACAAACAGGTAAAAGGTGAGATCATCTAATGTTTCTAAATAAGAACACCTAGATCTGATGCATGTTTAGGTTGATATCAATATGAGAATTGAATCAGGATCAACTGAACTAACCAACAGTGGTATCAGAGCCATTGGTTCTTAGGTTTCTTGTTTTAGATTCATGTTTAGGTTGTTTAATCTGTTTAGAAGTGTTTTGAATCCATTACTGATAAGAAAAACACTTAAGAATCAGAATTGAACTCTAAACACATTAATTGGATCACAAAACCGAGCTATATGACTCGTGTTTTGTTGATCGGCCGACGAGTTAGATGCATGGATCGATCCATGATCGATCGCATGATCGACCGAGAGCGAGCGATCGAGTGGAACGGTTGGACCGAGCCACGATCGTCTCATGATGGTCTCGGCATCGTCCCGGACGATCGCGTGGAGAAGGGCAGCCGACGATCGCATGGGTCGAGCAACAGCCGATCGCATGGATCGCCTCTCCTCTCGCCAGCATCGTCCCACGACCGTCCCGCCTGACCCGAGCTCGTTCCGCCCGTCCCGATCACGCACCAAACCGTCCGGTCACGTCTCGGCCAAGCATGATGCTTGCGGCTTGGACATTCGACCGGTTAGGGTTTTGGGTGTGATGGGCCGGTTCGATTTCGGTTAGGTGGTTCGGTTTAAAAACTTGATTAAAATCAACGTTTCGGTTTAATAAACAGATTTTAATAATTTTATTAAATCTGGTTAAACCGGGATAAGAAATCCAATGTCGAAAGAAATATTGGATTTAGTGCCTAAACCAGGAATTTCTAATTTGATTTGGTTGGACCAAATAAATTGAGAAATTCCGGTTTAGTAAATAACCGGTTGACAATTGTGGTCATCGTAGTAATTGAAACTTGGTTAGACCAGTTTTAATGAACCAGACCGGTTATGTCAATTAATTGGACAATTGGGTCATGTCTTAGACATGGACAAATTCTTGGGCCTCGGGCCAAGAAGTTAAAACAATTGGGCCAATTATTTGAGTCTTTCTTCAGATTAATTTAAAATTTATTTTATAATATTATAAAGTCGATTTTAAATTAAAGTTTCCGAAATTTTATAATTAGAAAGTTTCTTAAAATAGAAGTTTCTGAATTTGCGGGTTTTGGATTTTAAAGAAATTTCTAAAGTTAGAAAGTTTCCGGTTTTAGAAAGTTTCCAATTTTAGAAAGTTTCCAAAAATAGTAGGTTTCCATAAATAGAAAGTTTCCCGAAATAGTAATCTTCTATTTTGGGAATGATTTTAATAAACCTACGAACCTCAAATAATATCAAGCGTTGGATGTCTTGTCCAGACTATGTCAGCTGTCAAAGCCCATTCAATTGCATTCATGGCCTTACAGTGTGAGGATGTCTGCTTTTGCGTGGGTAAGACGGTTTGTGATTCATAAATGTCATTGGGAGTCCCAGACATTAATGATTACATGACTGTATAGTCCGGTTTTCTTGACTAGGCCATCGGGAGTCCCGGGCCTTGAGACATCAGAGTGGATTGGGCCTCGGGCCCAGATTCACAACCAAGAGTTATATCACGGATATAATTAGCCGATATAGGGCTTACCGATATAAGCTAAGGTTGGGTGACGGCCAGTGGCCCACTTTGATCTTAGTTATATGTGGATCTTGGAATCATTATATTCTATTGAGGGTAACTTAGGTTATTGAATATAATGCATGATTAATCATATTATACTTTAATACGAGATTAGTCATTTTGAACATATAACTAATAACCTTTTTATTTATATATTTCAGATATGACTACTACAAGCACTCAAAACACATTCTCGATCCGGTCTGTTCTCGAGAAGGAGAAGCTGACTGGAACGAACTTCCTGACATGGTCAAGGAACTTGAGGCTGGTCCTCAAGCAGGAGAAGAAGGACTATGTCCTTCGAGATCCCCTCCCCGAGAGGCCTCTTGCCAATGCTGCCAGGACTCTGCACAATGCTTGGGAAAAGCATTCGTCAGATGAAAATGATGTTTATTGCCTGATGTTGGTGACAATGACTCCTGAGCTGCAAAAACAGTTCGAAAGTGTATTGTCTCCAATCGAGATCATGGCAAGCCTGAAATCGCTTTTTCAGGAGCAGGCTAGGACCGAGAGGTTCCAGACAGTTAAGAACCTCTTGGACTGTAAGTTGGCTGCGAATGCGGCAGTGAGTCCTCATGTCTTGAAGATGATGGGTTATCTCGATCATCTTCAGAAACTCGACTGCCCAATCAGCCAGGAACTTGCCTGCGACATCATTCTGCAGTCTTTACCTGCAAGCTATGATCAGTTCATTCTGAACTTTAACATGCATGGCTTGAGTAAGACACTGCCTGAGCTTCACGGAATGCTCAAGACTGCAGAGCCCAACTTGAGGAAAACCGCCAAGGACCCCAATGTGCTTATGGTGCAAAAGGGCAAGGGGTTTAAGAAATCCTCTGCTAAGGATAAGGGAGCGGCCAAGGCTGTCCAAGTCGCGGACAAGGACACGCCAAAGCCCAAGCCCAAGTCCAAGGCTGGGCCTACTGACATGTGCAGGTTCTGCAAAGAACTGGGGCATTGGAGAAGAGATTGTAAGAAATTCCAGGAAGGTCTAAAGGAATTAAAGAAGAAGACTTTCGAGACTTCTTCATCAGGTATTTTTGTTATAGAAGTTAATACAACTACTTCTGATAATACCTCATGGGTCATGGATACTGGTTGTGGGGCTCATATTTGTACTAATATGCAGGCACTCAGCAACAGTAGAAGGCTGAAGCAAGGACAAGTGGAGCTACGAGTTGGGAATGGAGCGAAAGTTTCAGCACTAGCTGTAGGAACATACTTGTTGTCTTTACCTTCGGGATTGATTTTAGAACTTAATAATTGTTATTTTGTACCTGCTATAAGCAGAAATATTATTTCAATTTCTTTGTTGGATTTGGAAGGTTATGATTTTTCAGTTAAGAATAAATTATGTTCCTTCAATCGCAACAATTTGTTCTATGGTTCTGCCCCTCTTACGAATGGGCTTTACATACTCGATCAATCCGCGCCAATTTATAACATTAATACAAAACGGTTTAAACCTAATGAGGAAAACCGAACGTTTCTATGGCATTGTCGTTTAGGGCACATCAGCGAGAAACGCATCAAGAGGCTCCATTCGAATGGACTTCTTGGCTCATTTGACTTTGAGTCATGTGAGAAATGCGAATCCTGCATGATGGGCAAAATGACACGGGCCCCCTTTAATAAACCTAACGAGAGGGCCAGTGACTTATTGGGCCTGATACACACTGATGTGTGTGGCCCAATGTCCACTAATGCAAGAGGAAACTATCAGTACTTCATTACCTTCACTGATGATTTCAGTAGGTATGGATATGTTTATTTGATGAAACATAAGTCTGAATCTTTTGAAAAGTTCAGAGAATTCCAAAATGAAGTACAGAACCAACTTGGCAAAAGCATTAAGGCTCTTCGGTCCGACCGAGGAGGAGAATACTTAAGCCAGGAATTCAGTGATCATCTGAGAGAGTGTGGAATCGTATCCCAACTCACTCCTCCTGGAACACCTCAATGGAATGGTGTATCTGAGAGGAGAAATCGGACCTTATTGGATATGGTTCGATCTATGATGAGTCACACAGACCTTCCAATATCCCTTTGGGGATATGCTCTGCTAACAGCAGTGTTCACACTAAACAGAGCGCCATCAAAAGCAGTAGCAAAGACACCATATGAATTATGGACTGGAGAAGCTCCAGTGCTGTCTTATCTAAGAATTTGGGGTTGTGAAGCCTATGTTAAGAGATTAATCTCAGATAAGCTTACACCAAAATCTGATAAATGCTACTTCATTGGTTATCCACGGGAAACCAAGGCTTATTACTTCTATCTACGTTCCGAGAACAAGATCTTTGTTGCCCGGGATTGTAACTTTCTTGAGAGGGAGTTTCTCTCTAAGAAAGACAGTGGGAGTAAGGTACTGCTTGAAGAAATTCAAGATGAACAGGATACTGCTCAACCTAATGAGGAAGAGCAGCAGGAGGATCTACAAGAAATTGTAGAGCCTGAACCTGTAGTACCTGAAGTTCGAAGATCCGGGAGGATCCGTCACGAACCCGAGAGATATCAGGGATTCCTCGTGACTGACTGTCATGATCTTTTGATCATTGATGGTGATGAACCATCGAACTTCAATCAAGCCATGATGGGCCCAGATTCCTCTAAGTGGCGCAAGGCCACTGATTCCGAAATGGACTCCATGTCGGTCAACCAAGTGTTTTCGTTGGTTGACTTACCCGCTGGTGTAAAAGCCATCGAGTGCAAATGGATCTTCAAGAAGAAGATTGACGTGGATGGAAATGTCCAGATTTATAAAGCCAGGTTGGTGGCAAAAGGTTTCAGACAAGTTCACGGTGTGGACTACGATGAAACCTATTCACCGGTGGCTATGATGAAATCTATTCGGATTCTACTAGCAACTGCAGCTTTTCATGATTATGAAATTTGGCAGATGGACGTGAAAACCGCCTTCCTGAATGGTATTCTGGAAGAGGATGTGTATATGACACAACCTGACGGTTACATAGATCCAAAGAATGCTGGGAAAGTATGCAAGCTTCATAAATCCATTTATGGATTGAAGCAAGCATCGAGGAGCTGGAATCTTCGTTTTGATGAAGCGATCAAGCAATTTGACTTCATCAGAAACGAAGAAGAACAATGCGTGTATAAGAAATCTAGTGGGAGCAAGATTGTATTTCTTATTCTGTATGTCGATGACATACTGCTTCTCGGAAACGACATTCCAATGCTGAAGTCTGTAAAAGACTGGCTTGGAAGTTGTTTTTCCATGAAAGACATGGGTGAAGCCGCATACGTTCTTGGAATTAGGATCTATCGGGATAGACCTAAGAGGCTGATAGGCTTGTGTCAAGACTCATACATTGACAAAGTCCTAGAAAGATTCAGCATGAAAGATTCCAAGAAGGGCTTCACGCCAATGGTACATGGCACAACGCTGAGCAAGAAGCAGAGCCCCACGTCGGCTGCTGAGCTTGAGCGCATGAAGAATATTCCTTATGCATCTGCAATAGGATCTGTCATGTATGCCATGATCTGTACTCGTCCTGATGTTGCTTATGCATTGAGCATGACGAGTAGATACCAGTCAAATCCAGGTGAAAACCATTGGATTGCCGTAAAGAATATCTTGAAGTATCTAAGACATACTAAGGATAAATTCTTGGTGTACGGTGGAAGTGATGTGCTTAAAGTCAGTGGATTCACGGACGCAAGTTTCCAGACAGACACAGATGATTTCCGGTCACAGTCCGGTTATGTCTTTTGTCTGAATGGCGGTGCAGTAAGTTGGAGAAGCTCCAAGCAGGACACCGTTGCTGATTCCACTACAGAAGCTGAATATATCGCCGCCTCAGAAGCAGCGAAGGAAGCTGTTTGGATACGAAAGTTCATTATGGAACTAGGTGTGATACCAGATGCGGCTGAGCCTCTGGCACTGTTTTGTGACAACAATGGTGCTATAGCTCAGGCAAAGGAACCAAGATCACACCAGAAATCCAAGCATGTTCAAAGAAGATATCACTTGATACGTGACATCATTAATAGAAAGGAAGTCAAGATCAGCCGAGTTCCGACAGATGATAATGTCGCTGATCCGTTGACAAAGCCACTCCCAAGGCCTAAGCTCGAGTTCCTGACTGAAGCTGTAGGCATTAGAAACATTGAAATGTAATCTAAATTTGAGTGGGAGTTTTGTGAGCTTTATTTTAGTTATTTGATATGTTCTTGTAAAACATTATTTATGTTTTAATGAAATTATTATTTCAAGATTATTTTAACTGTGATGAAATAATCGTTCCAAAATGATATGAACTATTTTATAGGTCATCGAAGTAAATGATTTGATCTTGAGTCATCGAAGTCATTTAGCTTGATCATGAGATCCTATATTTGATAAATATTTTATATCATCATGTCCCTAGTCGAAGGTTGTTGAAACTGGAACACCAACAACCGTGTGAGACTGGATTGGTACGTGACTTATGACAAAGTCTCAGTGTGTCATAGATGCACGGCATCAAAGTCAGTACATAGGTGTATGTTGGGAACATACGACCGGACAAGACCCGACTATAAGAACTCTTCAGGATATTTATATCTGTGTCATAAGAGATTCTTACTACGACTATAGAGTATAGTCCTTAGACCTGAGTTCACATGCATGTGACTGCACATGGACTGATGTACTTTGATCATTGTCTAACGCCATCGCTCTGTGATAGCTATAAGGACCTTGTTTGGGTGCATTATGAAATGAGTAGTTTACAGTGATGGAACAAGACGGAATTTGTCCCTCCAATATAAGTGGAGTGAATATCTCTAGGCCAATCGGAGATTTGAATACTGGAAAACGCATGGCCATGCTCAAACGGACTTTCCCGAGTCGTTTGGATTGTCAGTATCAAATCAGAGTCCGATGAACAAGATTAGGCTTTATAAGGATGACACCAATCTTGCCTTATGACTAATCGAGATATTGTGACAAAAGGATTATGAATACAGAGATTCCAGTACAAGTGGGAGATTGTTGGAATTGTGTCCAGTAATCTCGGTACTGTCTCTAGAAAGTAAGAGTATGTCAAAGATCAGACATAAGTCATATAATGCTGGGGATCATGATGGCTTGCTAGAGTCCGCTCATGATCTATAAGTCTTGGACTTATTGCCTTTATTATATGATCCCATATGGGTCACACGCCTAAGCTAACAGGAAAATGTGTTGGAACGGCTTAGCAGAAGTACGACAAAAGTGCCAGGCATTTGTCGTACTAAGAGAGAAAGGTTAATGGGTCTGATTAAATGGGATTTAATCAGATTGGGCCCAAAAGCCCAAAAGGGAAAGAGTAGGCTTTTAATGACCAAAAGCCAAAATCTCTCTCCCCAACCCTAATCCCAGCCGCGGCCTCTCTCTCCCTCTGCGCCTCTGTTCCTCGTGGTCTAGCAGCCAATTCCTTGTGAAGCGTGTGTGAACCTTTGGAGGATTCATCCCTCGGTGCATCTATCTGATCTCTGACCTGTTCTAATCCTTCCGCTGCAACAAACAGGTAAAAGGTGAGATCATCTAATGTTTCTAAATAAGAACACCTAGATCTGATGCATGTTTAGGTTGATATCAATATGAGAATTGAATCAGGATCAACTGAACTAACCAACATACCTTCCATCTCGTACTTATCACAACAATTATGCAACAATCAAATCAATCAACACGGTTTAACCTCAACCGTGATACACACAAATCAATCAATGCACTTAAGGATAAATACTCGCAGTATTTCAATCCTTAAGGCGATACCTGCACAAACACGTCAGTCCTAGCTATCGGGACTCACCTGCACAAAACACGTTAGTTCTATCTACCGGGACTCACCTGCTCGGGTTCGACGACCCTAGATCTTGGTCCGTCCTACTCCGGGACTTCTCTTGGATCTAGACACGAAGACCCTAAATCAAACACGGTTTAAGGTAAGGTTTAGAATAGCTGCTACTCAAATCTAAAGCTTACCGACCACCTTCCGTAAATCGTACCCGACCGCCCGTCGGAACCGGTTACGGAACTTCGGGACGCCTTTCGGGAAACTCCCGCCTGCTCCTTCTCTCTCCCGGGTTTCTCTCACTTTCTCTCTCTAACCTGGACGTTCTCTCTCTCTAGAACGGGTTTTGGATCAGAGAAAGCGCCTACGGCCGATCGGCAGAATTCCCCCGATGGTTCGCCGGAAACCTCTTCCGGCTCGCCGGGAAATTCCTCCGGTCCGCCCAGCCCCTTTCTCTCTCTACTCTCTCTCTAGACCGATTTGCTCTGAGTTTGGGAATGGGTAAAATGGCTGGGGAAGCTTGGTATTTATAGGGAAAACTAAGGGCGAGGTGGCAAAACTGCACGGCGGCCTCCGGTTGGTCGGTTCCGGCGGCGACCATGCGCGGCGACATGTGGCCGGACACTCAGCCACTCCTCAGCTCCTCCAGCAACACATGGCCAACACTCAGCCAAGCCCAGGAGCTGCCACACTTCCAGGCCATGCGCGATGACACCTCGTGCTGCCGACGAACACCTCGTGCTTACCTCTTTTACACCTCGTGCTTACCTCTTTTACACCTCGTGCTTCTGCGCACACCTCGTGCTTGCGCTTCACACCTCGTGCTTCCTAACACCTCGTGCTTCCGGAAGTAAAAACTCATACATGACACGTCGTGCTTCCGTCCGTCGTTCTTCCGTCCCGTCGTGCTTCTAACCCGACGTACCCGATATAATCGCAAATGCGATATCTCTTAAACCATTCACTCTTTTTAAATTCCGCTTCGACCAGAAGTCTTAGATTGAACTCCTCTATCACCTAATAATAACGACCCAACACTTTGAAACTTTCGGATTTTCGGCCGTTCCTTGGCCGTCCCTCTTGTCCTTCGACGTTCGCACAATCCGCTCGTCCGTTTCAAAATCTGACTCGACCAAAAGTCTTAGAATGTCCTCTTTAGCTTACGACGTCAATTTGCCGTTGATCGCACAACTTTGATTTTTGGTCGTTCTTCGCCCGATCCATCCCGACTGGTCGTATTCCTCGTACTGACGTTTTACTCCCTTGGGAGGGTCATTACACTGACCTTAGCTACATGGTGGCAGAAGCAGCAAGAGCTTGCCGACTAACTGAGCTTGACCGGCATTTCGCAGAGATACGTCTGACCCATCCAGAATGTGTTGCATATTTGGAAGGTATTGGATTCGAACACTTGACAAGGTCACATTTTGTTGGAGAGCGTTACAACGTTATGACTAGTAATATTTTGGAGTCTCATAACAAGGTGCTGACCGCAGCACGTGAATTCCCTGTCATCTCCACTCTTGAATCCATTTGAACCACACTTATGACATGGTTCTCACTTAGGCGTGAGGCAGCTCAGGAGCAAGAGGATGTGATAAATCCTAAGGTACAAGAGATGCTTATAAAAAACTTTAAGAAGTCATCAAGTTATCAACTCATAAAAATAGGGGATGGGATATACGAGGTGCACGATGATAAAGGAGTCTCTTTTTGGTGTGCACCTATGGGAAGAGTCATGCACCTGTCGAGAGTTTCAGTTGATGTACATTCCGTGTTGTCATGCTATTGCTGCAGCTATACAGAAGGGTGTAAAAATTGACAACTTAGTTGGAGTTCACTACACACCCGAATACTGTTGACAAAGCTATGCTGGGATGATCATGCCGGTACCTGACATGGACACACTCATAACAACACCAACAGAGGCCGTACTTGGGAGGCTGGCACCACCATTTGTAAGACGGCCACCAGACAGGCCAAGAAAGAAGAGAATCTTCTCCAAGGGATAGTTTAAGGTACATGACTGTTAGAGTGATTTGGTTTAATGAAAGCAGTTATGTACGTTAATGTCTAACGTAAATGTCTAAAAATGATGTCCATTTAGAACGTAAAACAGCGGCGTTTCACTCGATGCCGTGAACATGGACACAACCGCTCCACAATCAAGGGGCCCGTAACGGTAAATTTAGTTGTTACAAGTAATTTGTTCAAGTTTGGTGCATGAGGTTTTATTGATGTTGAGTTGTTAAATTGGTGCACCGTTTCAGGAGTAGTGACGGAGCAAGAATGGTAATCTTTTTGATTAAAAGGCGATGAAAATGGCTGAAGTGGATGGTAGATCATAGTAAGATCGTTAGATATGTGATTTTAAATAAACCCAGCAGTGCGTTTTGCTGTATAAAGTAAAAATATCACTGCGTCATCTGACTTGTAATGTATTTTTTCCACCAGACTATCAAAAGTAATGAAAATCCGCCTTATATATAACTGTTATCTGTTAATATAACCTTTACATAATCATAACAACAGAGTCAGACTTGTAATGCATTTAGCCCACCATATTACTTGGTATCTGCTAACAAAACTTAAATAATCTGATATATGTAACATAATGTAATAGTTAGTAGGTATTGAATTCGAACAATGAAAATAGTTAACCATTAATGAATAATCTATAAGTGATATTAGTTAACTTTGTTGCAGTTGTAATTTTTAGTGGATAACTGTTCCTTAAGAGGATTATCATAGTTTGCAACAATTGAATCTTTGAAAAGGCAAAACATGGTGGATATTTTGATACTAGTTAGCAGCTAATTAACATTTTGAAATGTAATACATAGTGGATAACTATTGTGAAGTTTGGTCGCTAGTCTTTGTGGTGGATAACATCAAGGAACATCTATATAGAAGAAAGATTGGATGTTGTAATAATTTATAAGATATAGTAGATAAATTTGTTGCAGTTGAACATCATAGTGGATAACTGTGCCTTAAGATGATTATCATAGTTAGTAGCTAATGGATATTTTGAAATGTGTTACATAGTGCATAACTTTGGTGAAGTTTGGTCGCCAGTCTTCGTGGTGGATAACATTAGGGAACATCGCTTTAGAATTAAAAGTGGTCAGTTTAGCAGCTAACGGTAATAGCCTAAACTAGTACTTTTGTACATATTAATGCTACTAGCAATTAATTTCGGATATGTCCAAACAAATGAAAGCTTAGTACTTTAGTACATGATAATCCGTTTTGAATTGGCATACAACAACATAGATAAAGGTTTACGCTGTTAAGATATCCAAAGCATACAAAGTAGCCGTTACTAGTAAGCTAACATTCTGATAGTTTGAGAACTAGAGGGTAGAAAAACCAAGTAGATAAACTAAACTTTTAGCTGATAATATAAAAATATCTAATAAGGAAAAAGGATAGGGAAACACTCGATTACCAGTCAAGTGAATGTATCAATGAGAGAGCCCACAAGCCGCTTCGATTCATACTCCAAGTTTGTAACGTCCAACTCCTTAACAGCGTCGACTCCGCCACATGCATGCACTTGGATAAAGAACACAGTCATGAGGCCAGACTGTGCAGTGATAGACACCTGAGGTAGACCTACAATCCGCTCCACTGTGAACTCTTTTAACTCAACTTGACTTATATGTAGATTGATTGCAACTTGTTTGAATAGATAGGGAAGCATTACCGCAAAGGGTTGAATGTCTCTGGTAACAGCGAAATCTGTGCGGAGGAAAGAATTGGAGTCCAACACATGAATGGCCCCAGCTTGGAGATCGACGGCCAATGCAACCCAATGATGCTTATCGAAATTAAAAGGGACATAAAGGAGATCTGCTTCAGTGTAAAAGTGAACTCGATCAGCATCACCATTACCTTCCACTATCTCAGCCACACTCCGAGGGAAAACAAAATCAACACGGTTCTCCGATTTGGAAAACTTTGGGTATAGACGGCACATGAGGGAGACAAACTTTGAGTCAAGAACATCAACCCTCAGAGGATTGCCATCCTTGGAATCTGACCAGAGAATGTGCCTGGTGAACTTGATCAATGCATCCATAACCTGGGAAGAAAAAATGTGGACATGTAATTGTTAGCCGTTAGAATGATGTCATTAGATGTTCGCCCTTATATGAAAGTAAACAATATTGGCAGTTAATATAGCACTCGCTAACGGTTAATAGTTGATGTGTCAAGCTTGGTTACAATACCTTAGCGGGAGGAGATTTTTTAAAGGTTAACATGTCGTTTAACTCTCTGGCAGACAAGGTCATTAAGTTTCCAAGTTTCAGGGTACTGAAAATTTGGACAACAAGAGCGTCAGTGTGAATTAACATCGAACCAATTCTATATTATAGGACAATATACTTTACAACTAATTTCATATGATTAACGCGTGAGAAGACATTGTCTTCAAAAACTACATGAAGTGATGTACGTTCGACCTCAGGTGCTTCAGCATTGTGAGTCATGGTCCTCTTCATACTTTTCTCACAGAGGAATTGGGATCCTAACTTGGTCGATAACATCCTCGACCGTTTTCTTTTCCTCAACATTGCATGGCCAGCCTGGAAGTGAAGAATGGAAACAAAGATGCAGTTAATATGAAACAATGGGACAAGAATGCAATACAGTTGTCGGATAAAGTGTATATCTACTAAGACATCTGCATAAGAGATGTGTTTACTGAAGGAATGTTTAGAGTTAATCCTGATTCAATTCATCAGATTAATAGATCCTAAACATGCCAGATCTAGGTTCTCTTGCTAGAAACATAATTGATCTCACCTGTTACCTTGTTAATGCAGCGGAATATGAAGAACAGGTCAGAGATCAGCAGAGCCACCAAGTGATAACTCCTCCAGAGGTTCACACACGCACACCAAGCAGGAAGAAGGCTGCTAGACCAAGAGAGAGGAGGCGCAGAGAGAGAGAGAGAAATCGCAGAGGGGCTAGGGTTAGAAGGAGAATCAGACTTAAGTTTTATTTTTAAAACTTGTCTGGTTCCTTTTGGGCTTTTGGGCCCAAATACCAATCTGATTAAATCCCTTAGATTTAATCAGACCCATTAATCTCTCTCTAAGTACGACAAATGCCTGGCACTTTTACCGTACTTCTGCTAAGCCGTTCCTACACATTTTCCTGTTAGCTTAGGCGTGTGACCCATATGGGATCATATAATAAAGGTAATAAGTCCAAGACTTATAGATCATGAGCGGACTCTAGCAAGCCATCATGACCCCCAGTATTATATGACTTATGTCCGATCATTGACATACTCTTACTTTCTAGAGACAGTACCGAGATTACTGGACACAATTCCAACAATCTCCCACTTGTACTGGAATCTCTGTATTCATAATCCTTTTGTCTCAATATCTCGATTAGTCATAAGGCAAGATGAGTGTCATCCTTTATAAAGTCTAATCATGTTCATCGGACTCTGATTTGATACTGACAATCCAAACGACTCGGGACAGTCCGTTTGAGCATGGCCATGCATTTTCCAGTATTCAAATCTCCGATTGGCCTAGAGATATTCACTCCATTTATATTGAAGGGACAAATCCCGTCTTGTTCCATCACTGTAAACTACTCATTTCGCAATACACCCAAACAAGGTCCTTATAACTATCGCATAACGACAGCGTTAGACAATGATCAAAGCGCATCAGTTCATGTGCAGTCACATGCATGCGAACTCAGGTCTAAGGACTATACTCTATAGTCGTAGTAAGAATCTCTTATGACACAGATATAAATATCCTGAAGAGTTCTTATAAGCGGGTCTAGTCCGGTCGTATGTACCCCACATACACCTATGTACTGACTTTGATGCCGCGCATCTATGACACACTGAGACTTTGTCATAAGTCACATACCAATCTAGTCTCACACGGTTGTTGGTGTTCCAATTTCAACAACCTTCGACTAGGGACTGAATGATATAAGCCATCTATCAAATATAGGGTCTCATGATCAAGCTAAATGACTTTGATGACTCAAGATCAAGTCACTTACTTCGATGACCTATAAAATGGTTTATATCACTTTGGAACGATTATTTCATCACAGTTAAAATAATCTTGAAATAATAATTTCATTAAACATAAAATGTTTTACAAGAACATATCAAATAACTAAATAAAGCCCTTAAACTCCCACTCAAATTTAGATTACATTTCAATGTTTCTAATGCCTACAGCTTCAGTTAGGAACTCGAGCTTAGGTCTTGGGAGTGGCTTTGTCAATGGATCAGCGACGTTATCATCTGTCTCAACTCGGCTGATCTTGACTTCCTTTCTATTAATGATGTCACGTATCAAGTGAAATCTTCTTAGAACATGCTTGGATTTCTGGTGTGATCTTGGTTCCTTTGCCTGAGCAATAGCACCATTGTTATCACAAAACAGTGCCAGAGGCTCAGCCGCATTTGGTATCACACCTAGTTCAATAATGAACTTTCGTATCCAAACAGCTTCCTTCGCAGCTTCTGAAGCGGCGATATATTCAGCTTCTGTAGTGGAATCAGCAACGGTGTCTTGCTTGGAGCTCCTCCAACTGATTGCACCGCCATTCAGACAAAAGATATAACCGGACTGTGACCGGAAATCATCTTGGTCTGTCTGGAAACTTGCGTCCGTGAATCCACTGACTTTAAGCACATCACTTCCACCGTACACCAAGAACTTATCCTTAGTATGTCTTAGATACTTCAGGATATTCTTTACGGCAATCCAATGGTTTTCACCTGGATTTGACTGGTATCTACTCGTCATGCTCAATGCATAAGCAACATCAGGACGAGTACAGATCATGGCATACATGACAGAACCTATTGCGGATGCATAAGGAATATTCTTCATGCGCTCAAGCTCAGCAGCCGACGTAGGGCTCTGCTTCTTGCTTAGCGTTGTGCCATGTACCATAGGCGTGAAGCCCTTCTTGGAATCTTTCATGCTGAATCTTTGTAGGACTTTGTCAATGTATGAATCTTGACACAAGCCTATCAGCCTTCTAGATCTATCCCGGTAGATCCTGATTCCAAGAACGTATGCGGCTTCACCCATGTCTTTCATGGAAAAACAACTTCCAAGCCAGTCCTTTACTGACTTCAGCATTGGAACGTCGTTTCCGAGAAGCAGTATGTCATCGACATACATAATAAGAAATACTATCTTGCTCCCACTAGTTTTCTTATACACGCATTGTTCTTCTTCGTTTCTGATGAAGTCAAATTGCTTGATCGCTTCATCAAAACGAAGATTCCAGCTCCTCGATGCTTGCTTCAATCCATAAATGGATTTATGAAGCTTGCATACTTTCCCAGCATTCTTTGGATCTATGTAACCGTCAGGTTGTGTCATATACACATCCTCTTCCAGAATTCCATTCAGGAAGGCGGTTTTCACGTCCATCTGCCAAATTTCATAATCATGAAAAGCTGCAGTTGCTAGTAGAATCCGAATAGATTTCATCATTGCCACTGGGGAATAGGTTTCATCGTAATCCACACCGTGAACTTGTCTGAAACCTTTTGCCACCAACCTGGCTTTATAAATCTGGACATTTCCATCCACGTCAATCTTCTTTTTGAAGATCCACTTGCACTCGATGGCTTTTACGCCAGCGGGTAAGTCAACCAACGAAAACACTTGGTTGACCGACATGGAGTCCATTTCGGAATCAGTGGCCTTACGCCACTTAGAGGAATCTGGGCTCATCATGGCTTGATTGAAGTTCGATGGTTCATCACCATCAATGATCAGAAGATCATGACAGTTAGTCACGAGGAATCCTTGATATCTCTCGTGTTCGTGACGGATCCTCCCGGATCTTCGAACTTCAGGTACTACAGGTTCAGGCTCTACAATTTCTTGTAGGTCCTCCTGTTGCTCTTCCTCATTAGGTTGAGCAGTATCCTGTTCATCTTGAATTTCTTCAAGCAGTACCTTACTCCCACTGTCTTTCTTAGAGAGAAACTCCCTCTCAAGAAAGTTACAATCCCGGGCAACAAAGATCTTGTTCTCGGAACGTAGATAGAAGTAATAAGCCTTGGTTTCCTTCGGATAACCAATGAAGTAGCATTTATCAGACTTTGGTGTAAGCTTGTCTGAGATTAATCTCTTGACATATGCTTCACAACCCCAAATTCTAAGATAAGACAGCACTGGAGCCACTCCAGTCCATAATTCATATGGTGTCTTTGCAACTGCTTTCGATGGCGCTCTATTTAGAGTGAACACTGCTGTTAGCAGAGCATATCCCCAAAGGGATATTGGAAGGTCTGTGTGACTCATCATAGATCGAACCATATCCAATAAGGTCCGATTTCTCCTCTCAGACACACCATTCCATTGAGGTGTTCCGGGAGGAGTGAGTTGGGATACGATCCCACACTCTCTTAGATGATCACTGAATTCTTGGCTTAAGTATTCTCCTCCTCGGTCGGACCGAAGAGCCTTAATGCTTTTGCCAAGTTGGTTCTGTACTTCATTTTGGAATTCTCTGAACTTCTCAAAAGATTCAGACTTATGTTTCATTAAATAAACATATCCATACCTACTGAAATCATCAGTGAAGGTAATGAAGTACTGATAGTTTCCTCTTGCATTTGTGGACATTGGGCCACACACATCAGTGTGTATCAGGCCCAATAAGTCACTGGCCCTCTCGTTAGGTTTATTAAAGGGGGCCCGTGTCATTTTGCCCATCATGCAGGATTCGCATTTCTCACATGACTCAAAGTCAAATGAGCCAAGAAGTCCATTCGAATGGAGCCTCTTGATGCGTTTCTCGCTGATGTGCCCTAAACGACAATGCCATAGAAACGTTCGGTTCTCCTCATTAGGTTTGAACCGTTTGGTATCAATGTTATAAATTGGCGCGGATTGATCAAGTATGTAAAGCCCATTCGTAAGAGGGGCACAACAATAGAACAAATTGTTGCGATTGAAGGAACATAATTTATTCTTAACTGAAAAATCATAACCTTCCAAATCCAACAAAGAAATTGAAATAATATTTCTGCTTATCGCAGGTACAAAATAACAATTATTGAGTTCTAAAATCAATCCCGAAGGTAAAGACAACAAGTATGTGCCTACAGCTAGTGCAGGAACTTTCGCTCCATTCCCAACTCGTAGCTCCACTTGTCCTTGCTTCAGCCTCCTACTGTTGCTAAGTGCCTGCATATTAGTACAAATATGAGCCCCACAACCAGTATCCATAACCCATGAGGTATTATCAGAAGTAGTTGTATTAACTTCTATAACAAAAATACCTGATGAAGAAGTCTCGAGAGTCTTCTTCTTCAATTCCTTTAGACCTTCTTGGAATTTCTTACATTCTCTCCTCCAATGCCCTGGTTCTTTACAGAACCTGCAGATGTCAGTAGGCCCAGCCTTAGACTTGGGCTTGGGCTTTGGTGTGTCCTTGTCCGAGACTTGGACAGCCTTAGCCTTTCCCTTATCCTTAGCAGAGGATTTCTTAAACCCCTTGCCCTTTTGCACCATAAGCACATTGGGGTCCTTGGCGGTTTTCCTCAAGTTGGGCTCTGCAGTCTTGAGCATTCCGTGAAGCTCAGGCAATGTCTTACTCAAGCCATGCATATTAAAGTTCAGAATGAACTGATCATAGCTTGCAGGTAAAGACTGCAGAACGATGTCGCAGGCAAGTTCCTGGCTGATAGGGCAGTCGAGTTTCTGAAGATGATCGAGATAACCCATCATCTTCAAGACATGAGGACTCACTGCCGCATTTGCAGCCAACTTACAGTCTAAGAGGTTCTTAACTGTCTGAAACCTCTCAGTCCTTGCTTGCTCCTGAAAAAGCGATTTCAGGCTTGCCATTATCTCGATGGGTGACAACACACTCTCGAACTCCATTTGCAGCTCAGCAGTCATTGTCGCCAACATCAGGCAATAGACATCATTTTCATCTGACGAATGCTTTTCCCAAGCATTATGCAGAGTCCTGGCAGCATTGTTAGGAGGCCTCTCGGGGAGGGGATCACGAAGGACATAGTCCTTCTTCTCCTGCTTGAGGACCAGCCTCAAGTTCCTTGACCACGTCAGGAAGTTCGTTCCAGTCAGCTTCTCCTTCTCGAGAACAGACCGGATTGAGAATATGTTTTGTGTGCTTGTAGTAGTCATAGCTGAAATATATAAGATAAAAGGTTATTAGTTAATATGTTCAATATGATTAATCTTATATTATACTTAATATGATTAATCACGCATTATATTCAATAACATAAGTTACCCTCAATAGAATATAATGAATCCAAGATCCACATATAACTAAGATCAAAGTGGGCCACTGGCCATCACCCAACCTTAGCTTATATCGGTAAGCCCTATGTCGGCTAATTATATCCGTGATATAACTCTTGGTTGTGAATCTGGGCCCGAGGCCCAATCCGCTCTGATACCACTGAAGGAATGTTTAGAGTTAATCCTGATTCAATTCATCAGATTAATAGATCCTAAACATGCCAGATCTAGGTTCTCTTGCTAGAAACATAATTGATCTCACCTGTTACCTTGTTAATGCAGCGGAATATGAAGAACAGGTCAGAGATCAGCAGAGCCACCAAGTGATAACTCCTCCAGAGGTTCACACACGCACACCAAGCAGGAAGAAGGCTGCTAGACCACGAGAGAGGAGGCGCAGAGAGAGAGAGAGAAATCGCAGAGGGGCTAGGGTTAGAAGGAGAATCAGACTTAAGTTTTATTTTTAAAATTTGTCTGGTTCCTTTTGGGCTTTTGGGCCCAAATACCAATCTGATTAAATCCCTTAGATTTAATCAGACCCATTAATCTCTCTCTAAGTACGACAAATGCCTGGCACTTTTACCGTACTTCTGCTAAGCCGTTCCTACACATTTTCCTGTTAGCTTAGGCATGTGACCCATATGAGATCATATAATAAAGGTAATAAGTCCAAGACTTATAGATCATGAGCGGACTCTAGCAAGCCATCATGACCCCCAGTATTATATGACTTATGTCCGATCATTGACATACTCTTACTTTCTAGAGACAGTACCGAGATTACTGGACACAATTCCAACATTTACCTCTTCCAATTGACACTCTGGTTGTGGCTCAATTGTGACCAAATCCTGTTCCAAAACATCATGATCCATGGACTGAATTTGCAAAAAGTTACCAACCAAATATCAAATACAGCAAGTCCAAAAAGATAAACTTCGAAATGAGATAACACAAATACATAAGACATACTACAACATATGGTTGATTCCCATCACCCTCTAACTCCTCCCTAGAAGCGTCGCCGTTACCCTCAGAAACATCACCCTCTGTACCAGAGCCGTCAGACTTGGATTCCCCAGCAACATCATTACAGTTCAATGAACCCAAATTACCCTACAATGATATACATCAGATACGTTAGTAACTAACTACAAATACAAGACAATAAAGTTATCCGAGAACACCATTATCCAACATTTCCTGACCTGGGGGTTAACATGTACATCAGCAGGTGGTTGTAGCGAGTTCTCTCCACTAGCATCATCACCAATATCCTGGAGAGACTTAGGAAATTAAAAAAAGTTATTACACCAATGTTTAGACAGACGACAATGAAAGAAACACATTTAAATACTAACCCCATATCCTCTAGACGCATAATGTGCAATAATATATTCAGCAGACATTTCGCAGCTATTACAATTATTATGGTCCTCGTTTGGGGAGGCTACTTTGTCGTCATTGGTGTTTGTTGGTTGAGGTGTACGTATGGAAACCGGTGGTGGGGGAATGTTAAACCACTACTTCATATCCTCCAATACAACAACATTGTTCTCGACCAATTTTGGAGATAATATTTCAGAAAACTTGAGCTCCATTTTCCGTTCGTGTTCTTCAATCATGGAAACCATGAGACTGCGTAACTCAGAAGAACTAAACACTCCATCAGACATTGAACCACCTTCGTCTGAGACATGAACATGAGACATACGAGGTATCCTAACACCGTGAACAGGACGCCCATTAACCTTGGAAGTACGACAACGTCCGGCTAGGGCCTTATCACGCCTTCTCTGCCGTTGATGGCAGCTGAGCTCGGACATTTTGCATCAACCAATGAAATGCTCATTCCTAAACTTGTATCCATCACCGATAAGCCTCAGCATGTTATCAACACGTGGATCCTCCTCCTCGTCGGACCCAGTCAGGTCTTCAGTTACCGGGTCAAATACAATCTCTGGCCAAATTACACATTCAACATGAACCTGGTAAATGTGAGAAAAATGTATTAGGAATCGTACAATACAAGTAAAAAAACGAACTAGATTTACTCGTAATGGTCGTTAACATCCAAAAACATAGCTAATTTAGTTATCAGCTAAGCCAACGAATATTTAGAAAATAACTTCGCAGCAGTTAGCAGATAAGCTAGTTACAATTTACTCGAGTTATATGCTAGTCTCTTAAGCTAACATAGAAAACATATCAAACAGACTTAACAATTATCTACTCACAAAACAACGTTAGATTGATTTAAACTGAGCAAACATATTAATTGATATTGTCAACACTGAAGTTACCCACTAACAAATATAAATCTCAGCTAAATGTTAATATGTAACAACTTGCACACATCATACCTTGCATTTGTGGTCAACCACTCTTGCATAATTGACATTAAAGGGACACAGAGGCCGCATGGCCTGGATAACACCAACGACAGACGGACCAACAGGCTGGTATGCAGACATAGATAACCATTTCTGAAGTTCATGAACAACATCTTTCACAACAAGTTGAAGCGCTTGAAAAAAATCCCTGAACAACTACATTCGATGTTGCAAGACTCTTTACATCCCTCTCCTTGACAGAGTTCATTATCATATCAAATGAGACTCTTCCCCATGGATATTAGAAAAATGAGCTCAAGTCCTCAACCATTTCAGCGTGTTCAACTAAGACTTTGCACTTAGGAAAGTGTGTTGTAGGAACCAGAATACCGTCCACCAACACCAAACATGCTAAACGAAGTCTAATATCCTCGTCTGTTACTATCTTCTCCTTCAACATTATAAGGACCTTCTCTACAGTGACATCGTCTTTGTTAGTACCAAAGAGAGTTGTGAAATAGGACTTTCCCTCTACATATTTCCCTTTGCCTTTTCTCTTCTTCTTCTCTGCGACTGGAAGCTTCCCACAAGGAAGTCTGGTGACTATCTTGAACTCGCGCAGTGAAAATCTGATAGGAGAACCATCAAATAAAATCTACATCTCGTTCTCCTTCAGGATGACCAGTTGCCTAGACATTAGGAATATCCCAAAGCTACCAGACCACGCATGAAGAGAAGGAGGTCCAACAGTTTCGACAAGGAAGACTCCCTGAGAAATTTCATCTCTTGCTCAGTGAGAGCATCAGCCAAAACCTTGATTATATCTGTTTTCTGGTACACATTAACCCTATCTCCCCATAGTTCCTCACCAGCTGCTATAAGATGACTTGGAAGCTTAATCCCCGACATAGCTTGTTCTATAAAGGAATGAAATAGCTCAAATATTACAGAACTCAAACGATCCGAGATTATTTTGATAGTAATTAGGAAACTAACCCAAGTCTAACTAGAACAAGACGATGAGAGCGGCTCCACTGTGATTTTCTCCGAAGCTGAAAGATTGTTGGTAATAATTCGTGATTTTCTGTGATCTTGTGAGAATATACGTTGAGGATTTATGTCCTTAAGAAGTTTCGAATAAGGGAAGCATTGATACATAAAAGTGGTTTTTTCAGCCACACATTGATTAGAAAATTCAAATTGCAAAATCAAAATAAAAGTTAAACTGACACACACTACGTCTACTGTCAGCTAGAAGTAATAGGGTTTGAGCAAGCCAAGATATTTGTGGAAGATTACATGCTTTAAAAAACCCCTATGTCTGACTATCACGCGTTCACTGTTTAATGAGCCTAATAATATAGAGGTTTTGATGTATATGGTGTGCAATTTCTCATATATATATATATATATATATATATATATATATATAAAATTAATTTTGATGGCCTTTTAAAAAAAAAATTAATTTTGATGTCCTAATTTTTGTTAATCATGATCTCCAGAAAATGTGGAGGTATGTCTTACTGATCACATTCCATCATGGACCCAATACTTAAAAAAAGACAATGGCTAAGGCGATCTTCTGGGCGATTTAGGTTTCCCGATTGATGTTTGAAGGATGTGTTTTGATTTTGGTTTTCTTCACTGGATATTCTCTTACGGATCTGTCCGATCTTAGGAGCTGGATTTTATCGGAAGGATTTCTTGAAACTAAGAAGGATTTTTTATTCGGAGAAATATGGATCTGAGTCGATTGGAATCAATCAAAGAGTGCACGATTTACTGTTGTTAATTAAGGTATATATATCTCTACGATTCTTAGAGATTCCATAGCTCCTCTCGTAGAGAATTTTTATGATTTAAGGTTAGGAAATATATGGTCGCTGTTGGTACTGGATTTCCCTCTAGGAAATCTGGCACATTAACAGACAAGACAGAGGCCCATAATTACGAGCCCATTCCAGAATCAAAGACAGACAAAAGAGCCAACTCCTTCGATGGGCCCAAGCGAAACAAACGCCCTGGCAAGGCCCAGACGATGCCGAAGCCGGAGACAATCGAGCTCGAGCTCGGCAGAAGATGACGTGGAGATAGAGAAGCTCGGTCTTTGCCAGTCCAACTGATCCGCATAAATCTCGGAGATCGTTAGGATGACGAGGCCGAAATATCGGGACGAAGAGGTCAGAGTCGAGACTATTTAAGAAGAGAAGTGGCGACCCATTAAAGATATTCCAACCTAGGCTAAGAACACTTCGATTAGATAGCTCTATTTTATACTTTGTACTCTCTTCTCGACTGTGTTTGTTCTATCTCGACGATCAATCTCAATAAAGTCTTTAATTCATAGAAAACTATACCATTTCTATATCCAAAAGTCCAAATCCACGAATACAAATTCTTAGTGTGCATCCCGAATCTCACATTTGGCGCCGACTATGGGGACATTCTATAGCCTTTCCTATCTTAAGAATCAGATCCTAGATCCGATAGATCGAGATGAATCCCGACCAAACTGGCTCTCCCAGCGCCACACCACCAGTTGACCGCCCTCAAACGGTCGACAACGTTCCTCAGAACACTACCGGGGTAAGAAACATGGGTCAGACCGACGGCGTGTTGACGGGCTCTGCCTCAGTCTCCACGACCTCGGCAACAGCCGGCTCCGTCGCTCAAACAATCGCGACGAGCCAGACTCCGACAAATGTTTTGTCAGGAACTAATGATCCGAGCAGAAACTGGGTGTGGATGATAAATGACTCAATACCCACCCCAGGAGGGGGATCTGGAGTAACCAGACCCAATTCGCCACTACCTTCTGCTCCACAGAGACAAGGGCCAAGCGATCTTGCCGAGATCCGTTCGATGTTAAGCCTGTTGGTAGATCGAACGAGAAACAACGAGGCAAGCACAAGGGCCCAAGAGATCGCGAACCGTTCTCTGGCAGCGCAGCTCGAGGAACAAGAGCGGCACCTGAACGCCCGTCTTGAAGAGCTCGCCGGTCAAAGCCAAGGGGGCAGACCAATGTGAACTCCCATAAGTCCTCCACCGTGTACCCGCTTGGACTTCTCCCAGGTAGTAACTCCTCCGGGAACGTTGGGAAATTTTGGTAATACGTCAAATAGCGGCTTCCGCCCTACAATGACCCCTATCGCGATACCGACCCCATTTGGTTCGAGTTCAATGGTCACATACCCAACCGGATCAAGAAACCGACCATTACCCGGGCCACCACCTTTCCCGAGTGACTCCAACATCCGACCGAGGCAACTAGGAGGTTCTGCCTTCGCCTCGAGCTCGGGACTCCTTAACAGATCAAACTCAGTTCAATTCCGAACGCCCCAAGTCGATCAGACGAGGTCGATCCCAACGATCGATCTCCTCGACCCCATTTTTCCGGAACAAACATCAGGTCAGACACAAGTCCAGTTCGCACCCGCAGAGGACGATGAACACGATATGCTTAGACAATACATTGAGCAGGCTAAAGCCCAGTTCAACAGTCTGAGCTCGAAAGTTCACATGGCGACGAGCGCGGCTCCTGACATCGATCGAGTGATCGAAGAAACACAACAAACGCCGTTCACAGATCGGATTGCGTTTGCAAGGATCCGAGAGATCAAGAAAACTAAGTTTCCAGAATTATCTCGGAAATCAGACCCGAAAGCCCACATCAGGGCATTCCGACTAGCGATGGCAAGGGTGTACCTTACCGATGAGGAGAGGGAGCCAGCCTTCTGCAGGCTCTTCGCAGAAAACCTATCAGGCTCTGCCCTATCATGGTTTGCCGGACTGGAAGAAAGGTCCTTTGACAACTTCACCCAGTTCATGACGGCTTTCCTCAAGCAATACTCCGTTTTCATCGAGAAAAAGACTACCGAGGCAGCCCTATTTGGCGTCTCTCAAAAACCCGACGAAACACTTCGCTCTTACATCGACCGATTTAAGGAAATAAAATCCAAAATCGCGAACCCACGAGACGAGATAGCTATAGAAGCGTTAAGACGGGGACTATGGTTCTCAACCAAATTCCGCGAGGAAATAACAGTCCGCGAACCTCAAACGCTCGATGACGCCCTCCATCGCGCATCGGCCTTTGCTCGCCTCGAGGACGAAACCACGACCCTCAGGGAAAAACACCGGAAAGAAAGGAACCCGTCGGGCTCGCAGAATTCGAACTCGAAAAAGGATTCCCGTAAATCAGGGAACGTCAACGCGGTCGAGAGCCCAAAGAGCTCGAAGAAATTCGAGTTCGACAAGGAAAAATTCTGTGATTTCCACAATAAAAGAGGACACTCGACCGAGGATTGCTATACTCGAGCTAAAGCAGAGGCTCAAAAACAAGAGTCCGAAAGCAAAAAAGACTCCGAAGTCGAGGAGGAAACTCTGTCCGACAAAAAGGAAAACAAACAGACCAAGGAGTCGAACTCCAAAAAGCACTATCAAAACAAACGGGAACGGTCAAAAGAGTCGGAAACTCCCGAAAAACTCCCTTAAGGGTCGCGGAAGCGAGTCGAGTTCATCCTCGGCGAGCTTAACCTGAGCGGCACTCCGGGAGGTTCGGCGCTATCCCCGCCTCCGGCTCCTGCCAAAAGTTTACGCTCAAGAATCAATCTCCCTCGTCTCTGCGGGGGGAGGGGGGGGAGGTGTACGGGCTATACCCCCTAAACTAATCGACTTCATCTTCGGTGGCTCCAAGCTTTGCCGCGACTCAGTCAATTCGATCAAAGCTCTTCAAAGAAGAGTCGAGACCGACAGAGGGGGGAAACCCCAATGTTGGGTCCAGACCACGAAATCATTTTCTACGAGAGCGAGACAAGTAATCTCGACAAACCACACGACGACGCCCTCCTCGTTTGTCTAGTAGTGGGAGATGTCGAACTCTCAAGGATAATGATTGACACAAGTTCGGTAGATGTCCTCTTTTACGACGCGTTCAAAAAGATGGACTTCAACGACTCCGAGATTGTGGAAGAAAAGACACCACTAGTAGGTTTCGCTGGCGAAACGACATACTCGATGGGCTCTGTCTTTGCCCCAGTAATTGCTGGAGGAGTTCGGAGAATGACGGAGTTCGTCATAGTAGATCGGCCAGCTCCCTATAACGCAATCCTAGGTCGACCATGGATATACGACATGAAAGCGGTACCATCGACCTACCACCAATGCGTAAAGTTCCCGACTCCCAAAGGGATCAAAACCATTTACGGAAGTCAAAAGATTTCCCGTCATTGCTACATGAACGGATACAAGCTGATCGAGAAATCCCCTGCGTAGCAATTACAGAAAGAGGAGGAGCTCGCCACCATGCAGACCAAAAGGTCGAACGACCCCAGTCAAATAGGACCCCCAAAGGACCTCACGACTCAGGTCTGCATAGACGAGGCTCATCCCGAAAGACTCGTTGGCATCAGAATCGACCTATCAGAGCCAGTTAAGAACGAACTGGTCTCTTTTCTCAAAAAGAACGTCGACTCCTTCGCCTGGTCTTCAGCAGACATGAAAGGGATCAATATCGACGTAACCAGCCACGAGCTGAATGACGACCCAACCTACACACCGGTAAGACAAAAGCGTCGAAAACTAGGTCCTGAGCGGGCCAAAGCCGTCAATGACGAGGTCGATCGGTTATTAAAAATCGGATCGATCAGAGAGGTCAAGTACCCCGACTGGCTCGCGAACCCCGTGGTGGTTAAGAAAAAGAACTGAAAGTGGAGGGTCTGTGTAGACTTCACGGATCTCAACAAAGCATGTCCAAAGGACAGCTTCCCACTCCCGCACATCGACCGACTGGTCGAGGCCACCGCTAGACATCAGCTGCTATCCTTTATGGACGCGTTCTCAGGGTACAATCAAATATTGATGAACCCTGAAGACCAAGAAAAGACTTCGTTCATAACTGATCGAGGCACGTACTGCTACAAAGTCATGCCCTTCGGACTAAAAAACGCGGGAGCAACTTACCAGCGCCTCGTCAACAAGATGTTTTCAGGACTCCTAGGCAAAACCATGGAAGTCTACATCGATGATATGCTGGTAAAATCTTCCAGGTACGAGGATCACATCCCCTACCTAAAAGAATGCTTTACCATTCTTAATAAGTATGGGATGAAACTCAACCCAGCTAAATGTACCTTCGGGATCCCTTCAGGAGAGTTCCTCGGTTACTTGGTGACCGAAAGAGGGATCGAAGCGAACCCCAAACAGATCGCAACGTTCATAGAGATGAAATCTCCCAGAACAACGCGAGAAGTCCAGCGCCTAACCGGCAAAATAGCTGCTCTGAATCGCTTCATCTCAAGGTCGACTGATAAATGTCTACCCTTCTATCACTTGCTCAAAGCAAACAAAAAGTTCCTTTGGGACGAAAAGTGCGAAGAGGCATTCACTCAACTCAAATCTTACTTAAGCGAACCACCCATACTGGCAAAACCAGTAGAAGGAGAACCCCTTTACCTCTACCTAGCTGTCTCGACGGCAGCAGTAAGTGGAGTCCTGGTTCGCGAGGAACAAAACGAACAACGGCCGGTGTATTACATCAGTAAAACCTTGATCGATGCTGAAACCAGATACCCCGCCATGGAAAAACTCGCCTTAGCGCTAGTAACATCGGCTCGGAAACTCCGACCGTATTTTCAATCGCACTCGATCATAGTGATGACCTCTCAGCCACTGAGAACCATCCTTCACAGTCCAAGCCAATCAGGTCGATTGGTCAAATGGGCTATCGAACTTAGCGAGTACGACATTGAGTACAAAGCTCGAACATGCCTAAAAGCACAAGTACTGGCAGATTTCATAATCGAGCTCCCTCCGACTATAGAACTCGACCCGACTTCGGCCCAAAGATGGAAACTCTACGTCGATGGAGCTTCCTCAAGACAAGGGTCCGGAGTCGGAGTGAAATTAGTCTCCCCAACGGGTGAAGTACTAGAACAATCGTTTAGCTTGGTGATATATCATGGATTTTACTAGTTTTAGACCATGATATAGATGTGTTTTTAGTGTCTTTTGTCTTTGTTTAGAGTCTTTTACAGGTTTAATCAGGTTTGGAGCTAATTGGAGATATTTGGAGCATTTTGGGACTTTTGGGACGTTTTGGCCGAGAGCTTAACTCGCTGTCCGATTTATTGATCATGCATCGACCGACACACCTTGTGCATTGGTCGACACACTAGCGAGATGGGCCGTACGCGTCGGTTTAATGAAGTTATGAAGATTTGCAAAGAAGCCCAAGATAGTTCCAGTATTTACACAGAAGCCCCTGGCCGAGATTATACCTATATAATAGAGTTTTTAGTGTTTTAATTAGATACACTTTACATTACACTTTCATAATTAAGAGCAGAGGATTTTTAGAGCTTTTGGGGCTGATCTGAACCTATTACTTCATCTGTATTTGGAGAAGATTTCGAACCCCTTTTACTCTTATTCTTTTATGCAATTTATTCATCATATGATTATGTTTTCATTATCTATGTCTGAGTAGATTCCTAGTTAGGTTTAGGGTTTCTCACATAGGATTTCATGACTTGCTAGACTTGTTCAAATTCAGTCAAGGATTCATAACTATATCTGTTCTTCAATTTAATTGTGCTTAAAGCTAGTTCTAACCTGATCAATTAGAATCTAGATCTTAGGTTGCTAAATACGTCACAGAAGTGGGGTTTAGGAATCTGAACTAATTAAATTGGGCAATTAAACTTTGCGCAAACGGAAGTTTGGTTTAGGATAATTGTGAACATATCAAACTTGGGATTAATGCTAGTTTAATCTGTTAGTTCTCGCAAACGAAAGTTTGGTTTGCTGCACTTAGACTTAGAGAATTATCGCAAAGGAATTTGGTTAATTCTATATCTGTGTTTTGAGTTCTAGAACTGTGCTTAATTAGATCCTTGCTGAATGAACTGTCTGCTTGTCTGATTTCCTGAGAATACCCTAGGCTTGACGCTTTTAATTACTTGCTTTCACAACCGTTAATCTCTGCTACTGATTTACTTTCTCGCACCGCCTTTAATTCAATTACATTGCTTTCTTTCTAGTATTAGTCTCTACTGTTCTGATCTATTGGGACCAAGTGTCCCTGTGGATTCGATAACCCTATATACTACTTTGACATTGCTGTTCACTTGCAGTTTAGAATAGGGTAAAACTTAGAAGCCTATCAAGTTTTTGGCGCCGTTGCCGGGGACTCTTAGAGTCTTCGATAGGACCGAACTTAGGGTTTTTACTAGAAATTTTTCTTTTTGTTTTTGCTTTTTCTTTTTCTTTTTATATTTTGCTAACTTTTTCTCTGTTTCTTTCTGTCGCAGGTACGACTTTCGCCTTGCGTCGATCGTTGCATCTCTTGCGTCGATCGTCACTAGGCGATTTTGAGATTGAATCGATCGTTGCACTGATAGCATCGATCGTTGCTGGACGATTACAGACAGTTTATGCCAACGCAGAAAACTCGAAGTAATCCGAACTCGAGCTTGCTTAATCTCGGACTAGAGGAACTTGGACGTCTAGAAAGGACTATCAGAAGAGAAAAGAGAGAGAGAATGGTACGAGAACATCTGATCTTGATACCAGATGCTGAAGGTACCCTGAGGGACCGAGATAACAACCCGTACAATGCTGCTGGGCATCGGGTTGATGCTGAAGGGAATGTCATCCCTGATCCTCCTGAGCAACAGCAACAGGAGCTGAACCAAAACCAGGGTCAAGGACAGGCCCAAGGTAGAGAGATGGTGGTACATGAGAGGACACTAGCTGACTACAACAGACCTGATGAGTTTCATGAAAACCGAGCAGCTCTAGTGCTTCCTGCTTTTGAGAGGAATGATTTTGAGGTAAAGACCATCTACTACCAGCTGATGAGACAGATTGCTTTTCATGGTCTTCAAGCAGAGCCGCCTATGGATCACATTGACAAGTTTGAGGACATAGTCACTCGCATGAAGTATGAAGGAGTATGCCCGGACTATCTGTTCCTTAAGCTATTTCCGCACAATCTTGCTGGAGACGCTAGTGCATGGCTGAGACAACTGGCACCTGGTCAGTATACTACTTGGGCAGCCTTAAAGAGTGAGTTCCTGCGTCACTTTTATGATGATGCGCGCTCAGATCAGTCCAGACAGGACATACTCACTTTTTCCCAAGGAGCTGTGGAGCCCTTGAAGACTGCCTGGATGAGATTTAAGCAGTATCAGCGTGACTGTCCACACCATGGATTCACAGAAGTACAGCTGATTGGTATCTTCTTCAGAGGCATAGATCTCCCTTATCAGACTGCGCTGGATAATTCCAGTAATGCTAATTTCAACACCAGGACTCCTACACAAGCTAAGCAGTTGATTGAGAACCTGATTGGCAGCAACAGTTGCAAGACGATGGATGAAAGGAGGAAGAAATCTGGTAGAACCGTAGAGAATTCTGATATAGCTAATATAAGATCCAGATTGGACACAGTTTACAATCTCCTGACAAGTAAGAAAGCTGTCCACTTTGCCCAAGATGTAGAGGTGATTCAGACTGAGGAGGAAACTCAGGAAGAAGATGTGAATTTCATAGGAGGTTCTGGTTTCCAAGGTAATAGATTTAGTAATCAACAGGGGAACAGATTCTCCAATGGAGGACAGACTGGTGGTTTTCAGAAGACCTATGGACAAGGTATTCAGAGAACCTATGGATCTACATCCTATCAGACTCCTCCTGCACCTACAGCCCATGAGAGCAAAATGGAGGCTATGATGGAACAACTGATTGAGAGTCAGACCAAGATTTCTGTGGACTGCAACAAGAAGTTGGACGCTGTCTATGAAGACCTCAATGGGAAATTTGAGTCTCTGAGCACTCACATGAAGCAGTTGGACACTCAGGTGAACCAGATGTCCAGCTCACTGAAGGGAAAAGGAGTGGCAGACACTCATGTTAAGGCCTGGTCTGTGTACATTAATGATGGATCTCACCTAGGTGAAAGATTTGAGCTAAGTACAGCTGAGTTGGTGACAGAACAAGAATTTTCGGATATTTGTGAAAAACTCTCGGGTGAAATCTGCTGCAGTGCGTCGATCGATGCAACATCTGTGCCGATCGATACACCAGTCGGGATGGCAACGATCGACACACCCTTAGTGTCGGTCGTTGCAGGGCGTGAACAGACAGAACTGTCGGATGATAATGGCATAGATGCTGACTTGGAGCTTGATCGCCTATTCAATGGAGCCTCTGAGATTACTCAACAGGAGATCTACGAACAGATTTTTAGACAACACTCCTCAGTGTCTGAAGTGATTAGGCAAGAGATTGAAGAGCTGAAGAAATTAGAAGGGATTGGTGAAGAATTGGAAGAAATTCCAATTTCTGATGATCCACCTTATCATCCATGTGTGCAAAGGTACCTGAACAAGATGTTGCCCCTGGATGATGATCTGAAAGACTGGGTGATAATAGTTCCTCAGCATATTAGTGATGTTCTGCTAACTAAGATCCCGAAGAAGCTGCCTGATCCTGGAGTCTTTGTGCTGGATTGTTCTATCTTTGAGGATAGTTTTAGACGCTCTCTGTGTGATTTAGGAGCTGCTGGAAGTTTGATGCCTTACTCTGTGGCAGAGAAGCTGGGTATGCTGGATTTTACTCCTACTAGGACTTCTCTTGTCCTAGCTGATCAGTCCATACGAGTTCCTGAAAGACTCCTTATGGACATTCCGGTAAGAGTTGGAAACTACTTAGTTCCAACGGACTTCCTTGTGCTGAGATATGACTGTGATCCGGATGAAGCATTATTGCTTGGGAGACCCTTTTTGGCTACAGCTGGAGCGTTGATTGATGTTAGGAACAGCTTGATAGACCTCCATCTGGGAGATGAACCACTGCACTATGAGATGGATAAGCTGCGAAAGCCACTGATAGATGGGCAGACATTCACCATAAGAGACGCAGATTTTGAGCAGCCTGATCATACTATGGTTATAGATCCTGGAGCACATTTCACTCCATCCTTTCTTGGACATGAGCATTCCGCAACAGCCTACTCACCACCTTGGATGAGGAGACTTGAACAGAGACAGAAAAAGTCTCTGTCAGGACCTCCTGGTACCTGAAAATTCCCATCCGTCAGGTCAAGCTATTGACCTTAAACAAGCGATGGGTGGGAGGCAACCCACCATTAGGTACTGGTGTTTTTCTACTTAATTTTTGGTGTTTTTGTTAGGATTTTACGTTTGTTTTTGTTTCTGGTGAGTTCATGTTTGCAGGTCTCGGATAAATCGCAGTGCAACGATCGACGCACTTCTGTGTCGATCGTCACAACACGAAAGGAATCGCATTGCAGCGATCGTTGCGGTCCTGAGCAACGATCGATCATACACGAAAATCGCCAAGTAACGGTCGATGCACTTAGTGCAACGATCGATGCCTGAGCGATGGAGGTAAACCCGACAGAACTCAACAGAACTTTAACAATTTTTCTTTCTTTTTACCGATCCTTCGCTTGACACTACTGGGGACAGTGTGTCTTAAGTGTGGGGGGAGGTGCTACTGACTTTTGTTTTCTGTTTTCTTAAGAGTCAGTCCGTTTTTCAAAAACATATTTGTTTTATTGAGTCAAAATTGTTTAAGTAAGAAACTATGATTTTCTGAGAAGATTTGCAAGACTTGCAGGAACTTAAGTAACTATTGGGATGAAGTTGCAGGATCTATCTCTGACTATTAGAAAACCCCATCACAGATCAACCTACTGGGAACACCCACATCACTTCAGGTATCAGAGGATCCTTTTACTGACTTCAACTTAATACTGACTTAGATTTCTCACCTAAGGGCTTGGTATACTTTGTGTCGGATTCCCTTGTTAGTTCTGACACAGCCTGTCAACCTATCCTATTTAGTTCCCTTCTCCCCTTCTATAAAGTAAAAAAAAAAAGATAATAAACTGAGGATGAGTTAGTAACTCCGAAGTGGTCATGGGAATAGTAGCAAACACTATTATCTCTCATGTGATCCATGTAATGTATCCAAAGTACACCCCATAACGGGAAGAACACTGATAAAAAAAATAAAATGATACCCAATGGGGAAAAATCAGTTGTTAAAGAAGGGAAAGAGAAGAAAGGGACTAGAGAAAGATAGTATGGTGGTCTAGAGCTGATAAGGTAAGAATCCATGTGCCCTTTGATCGATACTCCTTAGGTGAGACCGCACTTAAATACTTGCAGAAGTCACTAGGGATAATTTGAATGCTTGAATGTGATTGTGGAGTTTACCTAGGACAGTTGCTAAGTGTGGGGGAAGTACATTGTGGTCTTGATATCCTGTGATTGATTCTTTCAGTGGTTTACTAAGGGGAATCTGAGTATTGTAGCTTCTAGGATGAAATGAGTTTCTGAAGAGTTTTCAAACCTCTTCACCATGTTTTAGTTCTATGTTTTGCTTGAGGGCAAGCAAAGGCTAAGTGTGGGGGAGTTGATATATCATGGTTTTTACTAGTTTTAGACCATGATATAGATGTGTTTTTAGTGTCTTTTGTCTTTGTTTAGAGTCTTTTACAGGTTTAATCAGGTTTGGAGCTAATTGGAGATATTTGGAGCATTTTGGGACTTTTGGGACGTTTTGGCCGAGAGCTTAACTCACTGTCCGATTTATTGATCATGCATCGACCGACACACCTTGTGCATCGGTCGACACACTAGCGAGATGGGCCGTACGCGTCGGTTTAATGAAGTTATGAAGATTTGCAAAGAAGCCCAAGATAGTTCCAGTATTTACACAGAAGCCCCTGGCCGAGATTATACCTATATAATAGAGTTTTTAGTGTTTTAATTAGATACGCTTTACATTACACTTTCATAATTAAGAGCAGAGGATTTTTAGAGCTTTTGGGGCTGATCTGAACCTATTACTTCATCTGTATTTGGAGAAGATTTCGAACCCCTTTTACTCTTATTCTTTTATGCAATTTATTCATCATATGATTATGTTTTCATTATCTATGTCTGAGTAGATTCCTAGTTAGGTTTAGGGTTTCTCACATAGGATTTCATGACTTGCTAGACTTGTTCAAATTCAGTTAAGGATTCATAACTATATCTGTTCTTCAATTTAATTGTGCTTAAAGCTAGTTCTAACCTGATCAATTAGAATCTAGATCTTAGGTTGCTAAATACGTCACGGAAGTGGGGTTTAGGAATCTGAACTAATTAAATTGGGCAATTAAACTTTGCGCAAACGGAAGTTTGGTTTAGGATAATTGTGAACATATCAAACTTGGGATTAATGCTAGTTTAATCTGTTAGTTCTCGCAAACGAAAGTTTGGTTTGCTGCACTTAGACTTAGAGAATTATCGCAAAGGAATTTGGTTAATTCTATATCTGTGTTTTGAGTTCTAGAACTGTGCTTAATTAGATCCTTGCTGAATGAACTGTCTGCTTGTCTGATTTCCTGAGAATACCCTAGGCTTGACGCTTTTAAATACTTGCTTTCACAACCGTTAATCTCTGCTACTGATTTACTTTCTCGTACCGCCTTTAATTCAATTGCATTGCTTTCTTTCTAGTATTAGTCTCTACTGTTCTGATCTATTGAGACCAAGTGTCCCTGTGGATTCGATAACCCTATATACTACTTTGACATTGCTGTTCACTTGCAGTTTAGAATAGGGTAAAACTTAGAAGCCTATCAATTGGGCTTCGCCGCATCGAATAACGAGGCTGAATATGAAGCGTTAATAGTCGGGCTCAGACTCGCGATAGCCATAGGAGCCCGTGAAGTAAACGCCTTCAGCGAGTCCCAACTAGTCACGAGCCAATATCATGGCGACTACGAGGCCAAAGACGAACGAATGGAAGCATACCTACGGGTAGTCCATACATTGGCCGAACAGATCGAATTCTTCGATCTAACACGAATCCCACGAGGTGAAAACACCGCAGCCGATGCGCTAGCCGCATTAGCATCGACATCAGATCCTAACCTCAAAAGGATCATACCAGTCGAAGGGATAGAAAAACCAAGCATCGACATAGCTCTCAAAGCTCTGTCCTTGAAAGAGGACGGGCCCGCTATGAAGGACGATGTCAAACACAAAGAGTGTCCCGGAAACACTAGTAGCGACATCATCGAGATTGATGATGATCTCGATCCTAGAAACACCGTATACGTCGCGAATGTCCCCGACGGACCAATTCAAACCGCATCCACTAGTCAGGGACCTGAGCCTAACAACGACGAAGATTGGAGAACTCCGATCATTCGAAACATCACAAACGGCTCGAAACATCACAAACAGCGAAGTTACCGACGGAAAATGGGAGGCGCGGAAACTTAAAACACAGAGTGCGAGGTACTGTGTCACAAAGGGAGAGCTCTTTAAAAGGAGCCTCTCCGGACCTTACCTTAAATGCCTTGACAAAAATCAAGCCCTAGCCGTGATTACACAAACACATGATGGATCCTGCGGAAGCCATTCCGGAGGACGAGCATTGGCCGTTCGAATCAAAAGGCAAGGCTACTATTGGCCGACAATGGCCACCGAATGCGAATCTTTCTCCAACAAGTGCGATAAATGCCTAAAGCATGCCCCAATTATCCACCAAGCGTCGGAGAAACTCTCCTCTATCTCATCACCATACCCATTCATGCGATGGGGAATGGACATCGTGGGACCGCTGGTCGCATCTGGCAAAAAGAAAGCCACACACCTGCTGGTGATGACAGACTACTTCACCAAGTGGATTGAAGCAGAGTCGTACCAGAAAATTAAGGACGTTCACGTTAAGGAGTTCGTCTGGCGAAACATCGTTTGCGGACATGGACCACCCCACGAGATCATCACCGATAACGGATCTCAGTTCATATCAAACACGTTCAAAGAGTTCTGCAGAACTTGGAACATAAAGCTGACTTATTCAACGCCACATTATCCTCAAGGGAACGGGCTAGCAGAAGCAGCTAACAAAGCGATTATGAACGGTCTCAAGAAAAGGCTCAACGAGTGCAAAACAACCTGGAGTGACGAACTCCCAGCCGTACTCTGGGCCTACCGGACTACCCCCCGCAAATCCACTGGCGAGACTCCCTTCTCGCTGGCTTACGGAATCGAGGCGGTAGTACCAGCTGAAATTCTCGTGTCAAGCATTCGCAAGGAAGAATGCCCACGACAAGAGGAACTTAATAACAAGATGATAACTGACGAGCTCGACCTCGTCGACGAAAGAAGGAACCTCGCATTAGCTCGACTCCAGAATTACCAACAAGCCGCAGCTCGCTACTATGATTACCGAATCAAAACTCAAAGGTTTCAAGTAGGAGAGCTCGTCTTGCGGAAAGTGTTCGACCATAAAAAGGAAGAACACGCTGGAAAATTAGGAGCGAAGTGGGAAGGTCCTTACCAGGTCACCGACGTCGTAAAGGACGGGGTCTACCGACTTAAGTCGGTAGAAACCCAGAAGCCCGAACTACGACCTTGGAACATCATCAACCTCAAAAAGTATTTCCACTAGGAGTACATCAACATAATCGAACTACGAAATGGCTTGATCCCCTTAAAAAGGGTACGTAGGCAGCTCGACTTCGAGCGCAGCTGCCCCCCAAAAACAAAGCTCACGCCGAGCTCAACAGCTTCTGACGAAGTTACACCGACTTATCTCTGTGAAATCAAAATAAGTCCCTTAATCCAATGCTTCTTTCTGTCGTAAAAGTTAGAATCATCGCGAAATACCTTGTCTTAACATTCCCAAAACGAAAGATATGAAATTATCTCTTCCGAAACGAAGGATATGAAATTATCTCTTCTAAATCAAGGCGATATGAAAATATCCCTTCTGAGCGACCTGAAATGGCCTCTCCCAAAGTCAAAAGATATAAAATTCTCCCAACCTTATACGGCTCAGAAGAACTAGAGGGCCACCCTCTCCCGTTAAACGAAAACGTCGAGGCAACCGACCACACGAAAAGACCTCCGCGCACAACGAACCTTTGTAAGTTTACCCCGATTTATCTTTCCCGTTAAATATTACACTCGTACTGCACATTACGAAAAAAACCGAACTCAAGTACGAACGACCGAGTCGTGAAGGTACTAAAACAGTAAAGTCTATGCTAAGGCATGTAAGGCTCCAAAAGCAATTCATTAAAAGGAGGACACAATGTCCTCGAGTCCCGACACCAAAACAAAGCACCCTCGGGCAAACAAATGTTTTTTCTAAAAAAAAGACATATCAAAAAGCCCCTTAGGGCAGCATTAGAACAATCAAAATTGCCGCGAGCGCGAAGAAGCCTCATCTCCACCCTCCGCCTGATCGCCGGTAGATGCAGTCGGGAGATTCGATCCAAATTGATCAGGGCGGGGAGCAACCGGTGGCGGAGCATGCGCCAAAATGACCGAGTCACTTGACACGGCCGGCAAGTTCAACTTGCCAACACTAAAATCAGAGACCGCTGTGGCGTTCATCTCTTCCATGACCGCCCTCTTCTGGTCAGCCAACCTTAGAACTTCCCGAGTCAGGTCAAGCTCGCCGGAAGCAAACTCCGCGATGAGTTCGATATTGGCCATGGTTTCTTGGAGACGAATCTCAGCGTTGGTTTCAAGCTTCCGCTTCTCGCTCTTCTCCTTGGCCCCTTTAAGGATCTCCAAGTATTCCCCACTCATCTTCTTCCTCGCCTCGTGAGACGCAACCTTTATGTCAAAGTCCCTCCCCGCGAGAACTCTCTCCAGGTCGGTTCGATCTTGGGCAGCTCGCATTGTGGCAACTCGACTCGTTTCTTCGGCAGTCAACGCCCGACCTTCGGTTGCCCGGAGCCTCTGAGAAAGGTCCTCCGCACGATTCTCGAGAGCCAATAGCCGAGCTTCTATCCCCTCGTACCTAGCCAGTTTCCTTTTAAGCTCCTCCTCTCGAGCAAAGGAATCCTGCAGCTCTGCGGTCAAAATACGAGCCGACCTCCTAGCGGCCTCGAGCTCATCTACTCGCGATCTCTCACGAAGCTCGCGTTCGGACTGGGCCATAAGTCCGTTCGCAGTCCAAAGAAACTACATAAACACACGAATCTCAAAAATCTTTCTTACAAAAGAAAGACAAAGACAAGAACTACGGTCGATACCTTTCCAGTAGCTTCAGCCATCTTGGCATACAAATCGCCAAAAGCTGTGTCCCCGGCAACTGGAAGCCGAGCCCCTGCGGGTCCGACACTGAAGGATTATGAGTTTTTCCATGGTTCAATTCTCAGATTGCAACCTAGCACATAATCTTAAACAAATCTAGGTTCTTGTAATCGAATCATAAAACAAACCTGATCTTTACCTTTGCAGCGGAATGATTGGTGGTAATGACAAGATCAGATTAGAGCTGATGAGAACCGGCTCCTCCTAGGTATCCACACGCTTACAAGCTACGGATCAGGCTGCTAGACCAAGCTCGGAATCAACAGAGAGAGAGAGGACGGCACAGCTCAGAAATCGCAGACAGGAGAAGTCTTAGGGTTTTCTGGCGCTCCCTCTTCCTTATATGGGCCCAAGTAATTAAACTAATGGCTCATTAGGCTTTTGGGCCCAAGGCCCAAATCAGACAAAAGACTGTCTTTTGTCTGGCCCAATTCTCTGTACAAATACAGTAAATGCCTTGCATCTTACTGTATTAATTCCATTTTAACTTTCCCGTTAGCTATGGTGTGTGACCCTTAGGGATCATACAATTTTGGTAATAAGTCCTAAACTTATAGATCATGAGCGGGCTCTAGCAAGTCATCATGATCACCCAGTATTTATGACTTATGTCTGATCTCGACACTTATCATACTTTCTAGAGATAGTACGGTAGATTTCAGGACATTCCCAACAATCTCCCACTTGTACTGGAATCCTACACAGGACATTCCCAACAATCTCCCGATTGTACTGGAATCCTACATTCCCTAATCCTTTTGTCTCAATATCTCGATCTGGCATAAGGCAAGATGCGTGTCATCCTTATATAGCCAGACCATGTTTATCGGAACAGATTTGATACTGACAATGCAAACGACTTGGGCAAGTCCGTTTGGGAGTGGCCACTCTCTTACCAGCTATCAAGTCTCCGATTGGCCTAGAGATATTACCTCCGTTAAACGGCAGGGACAAATCCCATCTTGTTCCATCACTATGAACTACACACTTTATAATACACCCAACCAAGGTCCTTATAGCTCCCAGTTACGAAACAGCATTAGACAATGATCAAAGTGCATCAATCCATGTGCAGCCACATGCATGCGAACTCAGGTCTAAGGACTATACTCTATAGTCGTATATGAGAACCTCTTATGACACGGATATTAATATCTTGTAGAGTTCTCATCAGCGGGCCATGTCCGGTCATATGCTCCCCTACATATACCTATGTGTCGACTTTGATGCCGCGCATCTATGACCCCTCAAAACTTGGTCATAAGTCTCAACACACTCTAGTCTCAAATGGTTGTTGGTGTTCCAATTTCAACAACCTTCGACTATGGACACTATGATTTATGTAATTTCGTTAAATATGGGGTTTCAAGATCAAGTCTACTCATGTACTTCGATGGCCCATATATAATGACATGAATCATTTTGGAACGATTATTTATATCACAGTTAAAATAATCCAGAAATCATAGATTTCATAAACATAAAATATTATGTTTACATGAACCTTTCAAAACAACTAAATAAAGCCCTTTACAAACTCCCACTGAAATTAAGACTACATCTTAATTTCACTTATCCTACAGCTACAGTCCGCGACTCATGCTTAGGCCTAAGGAGTGGCTTCGTTAATAGATTAGCAACGTTCTCATTCGTTGAAACTTGCTGATCTACTTAACACTTCTGTCATTTATCTCACGGAATAGGTTATACCTACCCTCAAGGTGTTTGGACCTCTGATGTGCAGCTTAGTCTCATCTATGCTGGGAATCACATCAAGTTCATTGATGAACTCTTCTTTCCAAACAACCTCTTTCGCCGCAAACCAAGCTGCGAAATGTTCAACTTAAGTCATGGAGTCAGCAACAGTGCCTTGCACCGCCAGACAGACACAAGATATAACCGGATTGTGACCGGAAATCATCTTTGTCTGTTGGAAACTTGCCTTTCAGACTCTACTGACTTGTGGCACCTCACTTTCTCCGTAAATCAAGAACTTATCCTAAGTATTTTCCAAATACTTAAGGATATTCATTACGTCTATCCAGTGATTCTTTGCTGGATTTGACTGGTCTTTACTTGTCTTGCTTAACATTAAAGCAACATCAAGACAAGTACATGTCATGGCATACATGATAGATCCAATTGCCGACGCATATGGAATCTCATCCATGCATTCAAGCTCAGCAGATATCGTAGGATACTGTTTCTTGCTTAACGTAATGCCATGTGACATTGGCATAAAACCCTTCTTGGAATGCTGAAAACGTGTAGGACTTTGTCAATTTAAGAATTCTGACTTTGTCCTACCAGCTCTTTTTGATCTCTATCTTTAGATCCAAAATCCAAGAACTACGTGGCTTTACCCATGTCAATCATAAAACCAACTCCGAAGCCAGTCCTTTACCGACTGCAGCATTGGGACGTTATTTCCGAGAATCAGTATGTCATCGACATACAATATGAGAAATGCAACATCGCCCCACTTATCTATTAGTAAACGCAAAGCTCCATTTCGTTCCTGTTCAAGTCAAAACCTTGACTACTTCAACAGAACGAAGATTCCAACTCCGATATGTTTGCTTCCATCCATGAATGGATCGATGAAGCCAACTTACACAAAATGTAATTTTTCGGAGTCCGGGCTCACTTTCGCTTCTTTGAATTTCGCAGATTCGTCGCATTCAATGATCATCAGATCATGCGAACTTTCAATGATCATCAGGTTCAACTAATGACGAGAAATCACTCTCGGATTAGTGACTGATCCATTCATATCTGCGAACTTCAGGCTCTACAGGTGTAGATTCTACAGAAATCTGTAAATCCATCCGTTGCTCTCCCTCAACAGGTTGAGCAGGCTCCTGTATTTCTCGAATTTCTTCGAGTTATACTTTTACTCCCACTGTTCTTCTTGGAAAGTAACTTCCCTTCTTAGAAAACAGAATGGACGTAAAAGTAACAAGCCTTGGTTTCCCTAGGACAACCAGTGAAGTAGCACAACTACAAATACTCAGTAAAGACGAATTTGGATCGATTCCAATCCACATTTACGTGGTGTCTTTCAACTGATATTGGTGGAACTATTTCAGCGTAAACTTAGATATTTCTAGAGCGTTATTCTTAAAGAATATCATGGAAGATTCGTGTGACTCATCTTTAATCATTTCTAATAAGATCTGATTCTTTCTCACAGAAATACCTCAAGGTTTTCAGGAGAAATGAGCTGTGAAACGATTTCACACTCATTCAGATGATCACACAATCAATGACTTAAGTATTCTCACTCGTGATCTAATCAAGAGTCTTAATACTTCTGTCACTGAGATTCTATACCTCATTCTGGAACTCTTTCGATCATATCAAAGAATTCCGACTTGTGTCTCATCAAATGAACACAGTCACACTCACTGAAGTAATCAGTAGAGACAATGAAGTACAGGAAATTTTCTCTGGCATTACTGCTCATCGGACCACATACATGAGTATGTTCAATCTCCAATAAGCCTTTGGGCCGTTCTCTAGCTCGGCTAAGATGGGCCCTTTGTCTTTTGGTCCAGTAAGCAGAATTCAAGTCTCATAAGATATCCATTCAAATGAGCCCAAAAGTCCATAACTATGGGGTTTCTGAATCCGACTTACTCTTTGACCAAAACATTTATGCCAAGAAAAATCAGGTTTAATTTATCAGATTTAAACCAATTCGGTATTTATGTTACATTTAGGCACTCTTTGGTTTAATATATAAAACCCATTCCTTGAATAGGGTGCTACAATTAACATTTCATTAAGATCAAAAGAACAAAACTTGTCTTTATCAAAATGAAAAACATTCAAATTCTTAACAAGAAAATGAAAGACAACTCTGCTTAAAGCAGGTACATTGTAGCAATTATTAATACAAAACCAAGCCTCAAAGGCATCTACAAGTGAAAACCCTACGGCTGAGGAAGCATCCATAGCTCCTTCCAGACATGCAGTTCCACTTGCCCTTCCTTCAACGTTCTACTGTTGCTCAGGCTCTGCATATTATAACAAATATCAGTGCCACAACCAGTATCCAATACCTATATGGTATAACTTGAAGTAATAACATGAATACCTGAGGAAGTGGTCTCATACATCGACTTCAACTCCTCATAATCTTCCATGAATTTAATGCAATCTCTCTTCCAATGCCCAGTCTCTTTACAGTAGCAGCACTTACCAACGTAAGATGTATCTGACTCGGGCTCAGAAGACACACGCTTGCCATGATTCAAAATCTGGACAACTTTGTCTTCACCCTTGTCAGCATTAGGTTTAGTAAACCTACCCTTCTCATTCATGAGATTGTACAGGGTACTCTTCACGTTTGGCTCAACTGTCTTGAGCATATCATGCAGTTCAGTCAACGTCTTCGTTAAGCCTTTCTTGATATAGTTCCTTACGAACTTATCATAGCTTGACGGCAGTGACTGCAGAATGATCTCAGTTGCCAATTCCTGGCTAACTGGATAATCCAGTTTCCTCAGGTTATCAATGTAACCCATCATTTTACTAACATGAGGACTTACTGGATGATCATTTGGTAGCTTGCAGCTAGTGAGAGATTTAACCAACTGGTATCTCTCCACTCTTACCTGCTCCTGAAATCTCAATTTCAGGCTGCTGATCATCTCTATTAGCGACTCCATGTTCTCATATTGCTTCAGCAAATCTGAGTCCATGGTAGCCAATATCAGACCACGCACATCTACCGCATCATTATAATGCTTATTCCAAGCATCATATACTGCATGAGAGGCATTGGACCCGATCCTCACGGGGAGAGCTCTCTCAAGGACATAGTCCTTTCTCTCCTGCTGATAGGTTGTACAGTTTTCCCTATTCTACTGCAAGTGCACAGTTAATGCAATCGTAGTATATAAGGTATCGAATCCCACGAGGACTCTCAGTCACACAATAGATTATTAATAATTCGGATTAAATCAAGCGAAGCAGATGTGAAAGCAGTAAACGAAATATCAAAGCGAATCAAGTGAGTTTGTAAGCAAGAGGGCAAAGCGTTAGGTATCAGGAGTTCTCAGGAAATCAGGAACGCAAGCAATCAATCAATCAGGATCCAATCAATAACTGTTCTAGAACTCAAAACACAGATATAGAATTAACCAAATTCCTTTGCGATAATTCTCTAAGTCTAAGTGCAGCAAACCAAACTTCTGTTTGCGAGAACTAACAGATTAAACTAGCATTAATTCCAGGTTTGATATGTTCACAATTAATCTAGACCAAACTTCCGTTTGCGAATAGTTTATTTGCTTATCTAAGTTCTTTCTAGTTAAATTAACCAACTTCCGCTGAATTAATCAACCTAACATCATAATTCTGATTAGCTACTTCAGATTAAGCATTAAGAACAACTTAGATAAAGAACTGGCAGATATAAATCCTTATTAACTAATTAGAACTGTAATTCTCTGAAATCCCTAATGAGAATCCTTCAACCTAACAGGTGATCTACTCAGACATGTTCATCGAGACAGAAAACATCATAAGTAGAAAACCAAATATCATAAAACAGAATAATCAACAGGGGTTCGAAATCAAGTCTCTTTCGAGAACAAAATCAGCCCCTAAAATCTCCTTAGAGAATATAACTTAGTTCTCTCTGCTTAGCCTAAACAATGGCTTAAAAACTCTATTTATAACCTAAAACACGAATTGGGGCTTCTTTGTAAATATCAGAAACTTCTGGGCAAAACTGCAATTTCTTCATTCTTTATTAAACCGTCGTTTGGCCCATCTCGCTGGTGCAACGATCGATGCATGTGTGCAACGATCGACGCAGTCTTCAAAACTGGACAGTGAACTCTATGTCTCGGCCAAATTCTCCAATTAGCTCCAGAAAGTGCCATAATCACCAAATATGCTCCAACTGTGCTTGTACCTAATAAATACCTGAAAAGACTCTAAAACATAGTAAAAGACTCGATAAATGACACATATACCATGGTTAAAATCCCGAAAATCCATGGTATATCAACTCCCCCACACTTAGCTCTTGCTTGTCCTCAAGCAAGACATAGAACTAAATGTAGTCAAGAGGTTTGAAAACTCTTCAGAAACTCTTTTTGTCATAGAAGCTTACAATACTCAGATTCCCCTTAGTAAACCACTGAAAGAATCAATCACAGGATATCAAGACCAACATGTACTTCCCCCACACTTAGCAACTGTCCTAGGTAAACTCCACAATCATATTCAAGCATTCAAATTCTCCCTACTGACTTCTGCAAATATTTAAGTGCGGTCTCACCTAAGGAGTATCGATCTAAAGGCACATGGATTCTTACCTAGTCAGCTCTAGACCACCATACTATCTTTCTCTAGTCCCTTTCTTCTCTTTCCCTTCCTTAACAACTGATTTTTCCCCACTGGGTATCATTTTATTTTTTTTATCAGTGTTCTTCCCGTTATGGGGTGTACTTTGGACACATTCCATGGATCACATGAGAGATAATAGTGTTTGCTACTATTCCCATGACCACTTCGGAGTTACTAACTCATCCTCAGTTTATTATTATTTTTTTTTTACTTTACAGAAGGGGAGAAGGGGACTAAATAGGACAGGTTTACAGGCTGTGTCAGAACTAACAGGGAATCCGACATAAAGTATACCAAGCCCTTAGGTGAGAAATCTAAGTCAGTATTATGGGTGAAGTCAGTAAAAGATCCTCTGATACTTGAAGTGATATGGGTGTTCCCAGTAGGTTGATCTGTGTCTGGGTTTTCTAATAGTCAGAGATAGATCTTGCAACTTCATCCCAATGGTTACTTAAGTTCCTGCAAGTTTTGTAAATCTTCTCCGAAAATCATAGTTTCTTACTTAAACAGTTTTGACTCAATAAAACAAAAATTTTGAAAAACAGACTGACTCTTAAGAAAACAGAAAGATATAAGTCAGTAGCACCTCCCCCACACTTAAAACACACTGTCCTCAGTAGTGTCAAGCGAAGGATTGGTAAAAAGAAAGAAAAATTATTAATGGATGTTTTAGTTCTGTCGGGTTTTACCTCTGTCGCTCATGCATCGATCGTTGCACTAAGTGCATCGACCGTTGCTTGGCGATTTTTCGTTGAGTGTCGATCGTTGCTCAAAGCAGCAACGATCGTTGCAATGCGCATATCGGATCAGTCAGCAAGTTAGCAGGTTAGTTCGTCGGTTTATGTCAATTTTCAATCCTGCAAGCTGAAAACACTAGAAACAGAGTAAAATCGAAACAACAAATATGTCTGATCAAGCATAACCATCCAAACATAGCAAATCCTAAAAATAAATGGAAAACAAAAGTGCAAGAAAAGATAAAAAGTCAGAATACAGAACCGAAAGTCTGAACATGGGGATCACTCTCACTCGCTCTCATCATCTATCCCACCATACCGTGCATCGTCATCGGCTGCCTCAGCTGCGGGATCAGTATCAGTCGGGGAAGGAGGAGTCGGGGATCGATGTCTGCGTCGAGAAACGTGTACGGGCTGATGGACCTGTGGTGGCCTCCTGGAGCTGCAAGTGCGCATGAAGTTCCAAACAACTCGAAACATGCTATCGGATCTCTCTCTCCACTCGGCATCAGAATATGCACCGTAAGGCATCGTAGGCTCTGGAAAAGGACCTATATCGTCGACTGGGGCAGGCGCTGGCGCAGAGGAGGACGAAGCTCTCGCAGAAGGCTCTCCCAGCGGATGAGCCATAGTAGGTACTGCACATCGATCTCTAGCGGAAGGGTGGAAGCTCAAATCATCAATGGTATCGATCCGAGTGTACCTGGCAGCAGGAAGATCGATGCCATACTGTGTATCCTCAGGGTCGTAGTACACCCACACTCGCCCCTCCTTCAGCCACGTAGCACTTTGCAAGTGACTGAGATCCAAGAACTCGCGCTCAGTAACGCACTCTATACCCCCCATAGGAATCCTGCAGTGTCTGAAAATAGGAGTGAGAAGACTTCCTACTGTCTCCTTGCGCGCGCCTTCATAAGGCTTCCTCTGCAGCTCGCAAAGGTGATGGGCAAATACAGCTCCTAGGTTTACCTTCTCAGCCGGGTTCCTCACATCAGTACCCCTGAACTGCTCCCTCAGCCCTCTGAATAAAATCTCCATCTCGGTCTTGCGCATCTTGTTCGCCTCATGCTTGCACAATAAAGTGCGTCCCAAGATACGCAAGACATATCTGAGAACCGGATGCCTAACCTGAATCACTGGTGTAAGCCGTGAGTGATACTGTCCACCTCCAATGTACTCCCAGAAATCACGAGCCTCTGGTGGTTCCCACGGAAGGGATAAATCGGTGCGTGGCTGCGTGGTGCTGAACCCGTAGATCTTACAGATATCGAGAAGGGGCACTCGATACCTTGCTCCGAGACACATGAAAGTGAAGGTGCCTCCTTGGGCATTCCTGCTCTCTGGGTTTGGGTATACAACCCTGCACGTGGCAAGCAACTGCCTCACAAGCTCTGGGTACAAATCGTAAGGCTGCATTGGCATTGTCCCCAGACCAATACCTCTGCACAGCTCCATCACCTTCTTGTCCATTCCGAGACTCTTGCAGGTTGAGTAATCAGCGAACTTTTTTGGCGCTATCTCCATACCACACCAACCATTATACAGCAAGGTATCGTATTCATCCCAGTACTCGTGTAGCGGCCTCTCTGTGAAGTCAACTGATTTTAGTATCCCCTTAATAGAACCGCTCCAGATGCGATCAGACTCAATCAAAACTTTCTCTGGCCTTGGCCATGGCTGTCCTATGGTCGCATGAACCAAATTATACGGCTGTGGAGGATCTGATTCCCTGTGTAACCATTCCGGTGGCGGAATGTATTGTCGTGAGGCGCTTGCAGCTTGTGCTCGTTTCTTGCGGGGTTGATTCCGGGTTGCCATCTGCAAAACAGAAAATTTGAACAAATTAGTCTCGGCAACTCTCTGTTGAATCGTCGTGCAACGACCGTTGCACTAAGGTAGCGATCGTTGCAGGGCGATTCCGTGTAATCGAACATTTCCCCAGAATCGTCGAGTAACGACCGTTGCATCAAAGGCAGCGATCGTTGCAGGGCGATTCTGGCCGCAATCAACAGTCAACAAATTTCGTTCCAAATCATGCAATCAATCACACAGTCGGCAACAATATATCATCTAGCAACCTAAATCATACCTATTTGGGCATGCATTGATCAATTTCGGCTCAAAAATCTAACAATCTAGAACCCCTAAAACCCCAATCCGAAAGCTTGAAAATTGAAGAACATTACCTTGATTTCTTGAGATATGGCTAAAGGAAATGGATTGGTCGGTTAAAAACGAGTGAAATAGAACTTGAAAACGGGAAATGTGATGAAGAAATGGTGTTTTTCGGGTAGAGGCTCGGAGTGTCGACCAAAGGAGTTTTGAGAAGAAAAAGAGAAAATAGGGTTTTAAGGTAACTTACCTGGTCGTGGCTGCAACGATCGTTGCAGGGCAGCAACGATCGATGCTGGTTGAATCTAATCGATTCCGGTTTAGCGACATGTACCTTAATTTTCGATTAAGACCAATTGCAACGACCGTTGCACATGTGAGCAACGATCGTTACTCCTCTCCAGACTTGGTTCTGTATCTGAAGAACTTAGTAAAGACAAATAAAAACGTGAAATCCTAAGAAAAACACTAAAAATGAAAAAGAAAATTAGTTAAACCTAACAGTGGGTTGCCTCCCACTCAGCGCTTGTTTTAAGTCGTTAGCTTGACTTTTGGAAAGGGGTCAGACTCATGGAGGTTTCAACAGAGACTTTGAGTGTCTCTGTGAATGCCTTATCATCCATGGTGGTGTGTAAGCAGTAGCAGCATGATGTCGTCCAAGGAACGTCGGGAGGAATGTAGGGTGAGATTGACACTTGGGTGTTTTAACGCTCTTTCCTTTATTCAAAACAGTGGAGTCAGGAGGCTTAAACTTAGAGGTTTTATGCTTTACCTTTGGCAAAGATTTGATGTTCGGGGCCTTTTGTTTATGAGTAGCTTTAGGTCTTGATGATGCTAGAATAGGCTCTTGTGGAACCACCATCTTTTTGTCAACCACCAATGTGCGCTGAGCCATATTTGTAGATTTAACGGGAGCTTTTGGGAATGGCAACGGAGGTTTGTAGGCTCCTTCCTTAGCAGGTTCTCGAGATTTGGGTGAAACTGGTTCCTTTCGGGATGCAACGATCGATGCGTGTGATGCAACGATCGATGCTGTCATCTCAACTCGGGTTTCAACTGTAGTCTCGGGTTTATCTGTTTCTTGGTCCATTCCAGCCATCTCAGACTCAAATTTCTCTTCTCGGCTCGGTCCTGTTTCAATCTGGACTATCCAAGTCAAAAGATCCATGTCAATCTCTGCTGAGTCAGGTGCATCGAAGCTTTCGAGCTCTGGTAATTCAACATCAAATCCCCCTCTGTCTTCCACAAATCCCACAGCTTTAACTGCCAGACAGGATCCATGATCCATTTGTGTGTGATCCTGAGTGAGGATGTTGTTGTCAGGAGCTTCATGAGAATCCTTTGTTGGGGTAGAACTTGGAATTTGATCCATCTGTGTGTCCAGCTGCTTTATACGAGTGCTCAAGGATTCAAATTTCTCATTCAAATTAGTGTACAGGTTCTCTAGCTTCGAGCTGAAAGAAGTTGAGTTCTGCTGTTGCCTTTCAATTGTTTGCTCTAACATCAGCTCCAGTTTGCTCCTTTGTGTAGGAGATGCCAGACTAGAAGTATAATTATGGTCTCCTGATCCTAGAGCGTGCCTAGAACCCTGCCTTTGCTGATGTTCCAAGGTATGTCTATAAGAGTCGGCTCCAGCCATGTAGCGTACCTCTGCAAACTTATCAGTGTTTGCCTCTGCTCGGAACTGTCTCTCCCTAAGTAAGATGTCGTGGATGTCATCTATCTTATGTTGCATTTCAGCTACTTGCCCAACCAATACATGGTAATCTGGTAAGATGGGGTTTCCTTCCCTATCTATCTTCTGGCCTTTTGCGTTGCATATGTGACCCTCTTGGTCTCGTAAAACGCCGTTTTCACCTTGAATCAAAATCAAAGGTTCCATGGCGCGGAACCTACCGAACGTCTCAGATCTCAGCATCGCTGTCTTCGCCTAGTGTCGATCGTTGCAAGGAGAGCAACGATCGATGCAGTGCGATTTCCTGAAATCCCAAAAATCAAAAACGTGAGTAAACAAGAAAATTAAAAAGAATGCTTAGTCTAAATCCTAGTACTAAATCTATTGGTGAACTCAAAGAGTCCCCGGCAACGGCGCCAAAAACTTGATAGGTTGTACAGTTTTCCCTATTCTACTGCAAGTGCACAGTTAATGCAATCGTAGTATATAAGGTATCGAATCCCACGAGGACTCTCAGTCACACAATAGATTATTAATAATTCGGATTAAATCAAGCGAAGCAGATGTGAAAGCAGTAAACGAAATATCAAAGCGAATCAAGTGAGTTTGTAAGCAAGAGGGCAAAGCGTTAGGTATCAGGAGTTCTCAGGAAATCAGGAACGCAAGCAATCAATCAATCAGGATCCAATCAATAACTGTTCTAGAACTCAAAACACAGATATAGAATTAACCAAATTCCTTTGCGATAATTCTCTAAGTCTAAGTGCAGCAAACCAAACTTCCGTTTGCGAGAACTAACAGATTAAACTAGCATTAATTCCAGGTTTGATATGTTCACAATTAATCTAGACCAAACTTCCGTTTGCGAATAGTTTATTTGCTTATCTAAGTTCTTTCTAGTTAAATTAACCAACTTCCGCTGAATTAATCAACCTAACATCATAATTCTGATTAGCTACTTCAGATTAAGCATTAAGAACAACTTAGATAAAGAACTGGCAGATATAAATCCTTATTAACTAATTAGAACTGTAATTCTCTGAAATCCCTAATGAGAATCCTTCAACCTAACAGGTGATCTACTCAGACATGTTCATCGAGACAGAAAACATCATAAGTAGAAAACCAAATATCATAAAACAGAATAATCAACAGGGGTTCGAAATCAAGTCTCTTTCGAGAACAAAATCAGCCCCTAAAATCTCCTTAGAGAATATAACTTAGTTCTCTCTGCTTAGCCTAAACAATGGCTTAAAAACTCTATTTATAACCTAAAACACGAATTGGGGCTTCTTTGTAAATATCAGAAACTTCTGGGCAAAACTGCAATTTCTTCATTCTTTATTAAACCGTCGTTTGGCCCATCTCGCTGGTGCAACGATCGATGCATGTGTGCAACGATCGACGCAGTCTTCAAAACTGGACAGTGAACTCTATGTCTCGGCCAAATTCTCCAATTAGCTCCAGAAAGTGCCATAATCACCAAATATGCTCCAACTGTGCTTGTACCTAATAAATACCTGAAAAGACTCTAAAACATAGTAAAAGACTCGATAAATGACACATATACCATGGTTAAAATCCCGAAAATCCATGGTATATCACTTGCCTGAGGACTAGCCTCAGGTTCCGCGACCAAGTCAAGAAATTTGATCCGTTCAGTTTGTCCATCTCAAGGACAGACCGGATCGAGAAAGTGTTTTGATTGTTTGTGCTAGTCATAACTGAAATTTAGAGATAAATAGAGTTTTAGTTATTCAGTTCATAAAAGAGTAATCTTAATAACTTATAAGAAAACTCGCATTGCATTCAAAATTTCTTTGTTCAACCTCATAAGAATACAATGATTCCGAGACCCATGTTCAGCTAATTCCAAAGTGGGCCACTGGCCGTCACCCAGAATTAGCTTTACTTGGTAAGCATACACACAACTAGTTATAACCATACAACTCTCGGTTGTGAATTGAGCCCAAGGCCCAATTCACCAGATGTCTCAAGGCCCGGGACTCCCGATGGCCCAGTCAAGGAAACCAATCTCTTACAGCCAAATAATCACTAAAGTCTGGGACTCCCAATGAAATTAGTGACTATATACTACTTTACTTACGCAAAAACAGACACCTCACACTGTAAGCCATATCTGTAATTAAATAAGCGTTAAGTAGTTGACAAGATTGGGCAAGACATCCAAGCTTGATATTGGTTTTGAGGATTTTAGGTTTTCTTTCCAAAAATAGAAGATTACTATTTTGGGAAACTTACTTGTTTTAGAAACTTTCTAAATTTAGAAATATTCTAAAAGTAGAAATTTCTAATTTAATATTTTATTAATATTTTGGGTTGGGTCACAAATTATGGGCCCAATTCTTGGCCCAAGACCATAGAATTCCAATTGGCCCAATAATTTGACATAACCGAGTCGGTTTATTAATTCTGGTCCAAGACCAAATTAACTATCAAAACCATCGGTTATTTACTAAACCAGACCAGCTCTAAATTATTTGGTCCAACCAAATCAAACTTAGACCAGCCTTCGGTTTAGGTTAAAATTCAATTTTTTGAATTTCAATCCGGTTTAACCAGAAAATAAATAATACCATGTATTAAATAATTTCCAGCAAACCGCGATTCGGGTTAACCGCTTGAACCACCAATTAAATTGGATCGGTTCAGTTAAATCCAAAACCGGGAAGAAACACCTAGTGTTTTAGCCAATTTGATTTAACTTGCGGTTTAAGGCTTTAAACACACGATTAACCGCCAATTAAATGGACCGGTTAAATTGGTGTGGTTTTGGGCAACGAACCGCGAAGCTCGGTTTAACCGATTGACTATTCGCGGGACGTAAGATTTTAACGGGCCAAACGATCGACCACGGCCCATGAATATCACAAACGATCCACGATCGTTGCGTCCAGCCATGGCCGATCGATCCTTGCCCATCCGTGATCCACGATCACACGGCCATCATGTCACGACCGATCCGATCACCGGTCGATCACACAACTCGGCTTATTGATCGAAAGCATCTCTCGGCAATCGATCCATCCGATTGTTGTGGCCCACAATCGATTACATAATTAAAAGATTCATACTATAAAAATCTCGCTAACCAATTGGATCTTTATAATATTTCTTTTGATTTTTCAAATAAGACAAAATCATAACAAGCCAACATTAATTATCGATTCATGCCATTCGCTTTTGATAATTAATTCAGTTTGTGATATCATCGATTCATGCTTCACCAAAGGCAAACACGATTTGACTTTTCCAATTCATCAATCAAATCAACATACAATTCATCACTAAAGACAAAACAATTGTGACATTCTTAAAGTCAACAACAAACGTGACAACTTAACAAGCGATCATCAATTAATTCAATAAGTGAAGACAAAACGATTGTCAAATTAATCGATCATGTGAAAAGCAAAGTCACGATTTGACATTCACATAAGAACAAAACGACTTACGTCAATTCGCTTTGTTGCATATACAAAAAATCAACATTCGATTGATTTGATAACGATTCAAACAACAAAAACCTAACAACCTGGCTCTGATACCACTGAAGGATTATGAGTTTTTCCATGGTTCAATTCTCAGATTGCAACCTAGCACATAATCTTAAACATATCTAGGTTCTTGTAATCGAATCATAAAACAAACCTGATCTTTACCTTTGCAGCGGAATGATTGGTGGTAATGACAAGATCAGATTAGAGCTGATGAGAACCGGCTCCTCCTAGGTATCCACACGCTTACAAGCTACGGATCAGGCTGCTAGACCAAGCTCGGAATCAACAGAGAGAGAGAGGACGGCACAGCTCAGAAATCGCAGACATGAGAAGTCTTAGGGTTTTCTGGCGCTCCCCCTTCCTTATATGGGCCCAAGTAATTAAACTAATGGCTCATTAGGCTTTTGGGCCCAAGGCCCAAATCAGACAAAAGACTGTCTTTTGTCTGGCCCAATTCTCTGTACAAATACAGTAAATGCCTTGCATCTTACTGTATTAATTCCATTTTAACTTTCCCGTTAGCTATGGTGTGTGACCCTTAGGGATCATACAATACTGGTAATAAGTCCTAAACTTATAGATCATGAGCGGGCTCTAGCAAGTCATCATGATCACCCAGTATTTATGACTTATGTCTGATCTCGACACTTATCATACTTTCTAGAGATAGTACGGTAGATTTCAGGACATTCCCAACAGACACGCCTTGACAAACGGCCGCGCCCCTGGGCATCCCGACACTCTCGCTCGAACTACTCGAGCTCGCCTCCGTATCGATCCTTCGACGCTTCGGTACGGGGGAAGGGTCCCCACCCGCACTCTGATCATTCGGGCGAGGGCCACGTAAAGCCGGCTCCCTGGACGGGACCGAGTCCGCCCTCCGAACAACCGGAGAAAAGAGGATCCCCCCTGTATCCGCGGCCGCATCACGGGCCCCGGAGCTCGGGGGGATAACCGTAGAAGGGAGAGGAGAATCACACATGGTAAAAAAGAGCGCATTGCCCAGATTCCCGTCCTCCACCCTTTTTGCCAGATCTATGGGGTCCTTTCCGTTTCGGTGACTTCTCGATCTACGAGATAGCTTCTCGTGAGATGGAGTGCTAGCATCCGAACCCACACCCGAAGAAGGATGACCTGTAGAATAAAAAAAGGGGAGAGGAGTTTTTAGACTTTTCCCAAATAATGACGAGCAAAACATCGCAAACGGGAGACTCACCCTCTCTTGTCCGCTCGAATATACGAAGCGGAGGTCGCACAGTTCGACTCGGAGAGGTCCGAGGAGGTACGGGAGGAAAGGGCTGTTCCCGAAAGACCCGGGATCGACCTTGCGAAACCCCTCTTGGATCAACCCTCAGGGCAGCTTGTACACGCTCGACCGTGAAACTATCCCAGTTAACGGAACCTCTCCTCAGATGGGTTATTAGGGCCTCCGTGACAGGGTTAAGGTCGAGCGATTCAGGGAACTCTGCAGTACGAAACAAAACCGGTCAGGAATCGAACCGACGCAAAAAAAAAAAAAAATAATAATAGTAAAAAGGATGAACAAAAGTCCTACCAACATCGGAAGCCCACCGCGAGGGAACGACCGAGCAGTCGAACTCCCCAACCGAGTGGTGGGTCATCCTAAAGAAAAAATATTGGTCCCTCCATCCTTCCCTCGGTGGGAGACCATCCAGGATCCTCCCAAACCGGGGGGAAAGACGATACGACCCCGGAAAGCGGGAATCTTGCTTCACCGAGAAAACCCGCATTAACTCCTCGGGACCGAACTCAATCCCTTCCTCCGCAGCCCTGATTCCGAGTCCGATAACGTACCGAACAAAGTTCGGCGTCATCTAATAGAAAGCCATCTGGAGTTGGGCCAACACCAAGAAGACGAGGCGGGGAATGGGAAAGAAGAGCCCACATTTTTCGAAATACGTGTAGGAGGCGCAGCAGTAGCTCTCTACGTCCGTTTCGGGGGATACCGCCGAAGAAGGGATGACGATTTCAACTTCCGTTGGAATCCGGCAAAGCACCCTCAATTGCTGGATACGGTCCACGGTTAACGAAGACGGCGGGTGCGGTCCGAACGATCCCACCGCCGCACTCGTACTCGCTCCCGCAGGATCCCTAAAAGCCATGAAGGAAAACGGAAAGTTCTTGAAAAGAAACTTTTCTCTGACGACAAAGGAAGTATGGAGAAAAAGTTCAAACAAGGAAAAGGCAGAATAAAAGTACGGAAGCGAAGGATTCCCTTCATAAATACAAATGATTATTTATATCAAAGATTGTGCGCGATATCGTCCGTACGACTCCTTACTCGCATTAATTACTAAGAGAATCGAGATGACTCGGACTCCTCGCTTCCCTCTCGCCAGCCGTTGATCTGAGATCAACGGCTACAAATGCGCGGTAATTAGGTCACTTCACCAAAAAGAACGAGCCAGAGAAGACTCTTCGTGATCTTCGAATCTGAGTCGTTGACGATCGACCAGATCTACGGTGAAAGATAGGATTCTCAAAACCCACGCACGCAACGACTGCAGACGCGCTGATAAGCAGTCCAGCCCTTCTCACGCGCTCGCTCCGCACCATTGGATCGAAACAAGATCAACGGATGGGGCAAAAATAATCATTAGATTTGTCACATCCGAGGCACGCACCTCTTCCCAAGAACGTCCACCGCCCATTAACCTCGACTTCTCGAATTCAATGGGCTGGGGGGCTATTGTTGGTACTGGATTTCCCCCTTGGTACTGGATTTCCCTCTAGGAAATCCAGCCCATTAACAGACAAGACAGAGGCCCATAATTACGAGCCCATTCCAGAATCAAAGACAGACAAAAGAGCCGACTCCTTTGATGGGCCCAAGCGAAACAAACGCCCTGGCAAGGCCCAGACGATGCCGAAGCCGGAGACAATCGAGCTCGAGCTCGGCAGAAGATGACGTGGAGATAGAGCAGCTCGGTCTTCGCCAGTCCAACTGATCTGCATAAATCTCGGAGATCGTTACGATGACGAGGCCGAAATATCGGGATGAAGAGGTCAGAGTCGAGACTATTTAAGAAGAGAAGTGGCGACCCATTAAAGATATTCCAACCTAGGCTAAGAACACTTCGATTAGATAGCTCGATTTTATACTTTGTACTCTCTTCTCGACTGTGTTTGTTCTATCTCGACGATCAATCTCAATAAAGTCTTTGATTCATAGTTAGTGTGAATCCCGGATCTCACAGTCGCGTATCGAATATCTCTTATTGATTTTAGGCTTGATAATGGAAACGATCTGGCAATTACAGATTCGTACGTCTTGACTCTATGTATAAACTTTTTGGTCTCATTATATGGTCAATGCTTTGGTTTTGTTCTCTGGAATACCATATACCTTGGTGGTTGAGATGGTTTCAGACAGACTAATGCTCCCCATCGAATGTTGTGGACATGGTCTCAGTAAAGTAATGACATACGGATCTCTCAGGGTTTTCCTTAGCTTGAATACTAAGTCTGTATTTGCTATTTGGCTTATGTGGTGGTATAATATGTGTGCTTTTTTACGGTTTCAAGATGCATAGCTGTGAATGGTTAATCAAGTCTATACTTCCTACTAGATTGAGGTGTTGACTTTTTCTTTCTGGTGCAGGGAAAATATTAGTCAGTTATCTATTCATCCAGAGGCATACATCATCTCCTTGCAGAATTTAGATTCATGGAAGGGATACATGGGTAGAAGGTCCAATTCTGCTCATACGGAATTCTGATCAAACATATGGTATCTTTGGAGGGAGATTTCCACAAAGAGTACTTTTATCACTATCAACGGCTTTATCGAGGTCTGTATTCTCTCTATCTCTCCGATTAGCCATGAATAAGGTCTGGAAAGTTAGCTATTGTGTCATTATGGTAACCAGATACATTGTGGTTAGGACTACTGTTTTATTGATGTTAATTTGCATGGTTTGGAAAAAGATGCTTGCCCTTTTTACTGTAATTGATCTAATGTTAATGGCTGAGGGTATGACGGTTGTAAGTTTCTTGTTATTTATATTAGATACTAGTACGATGACAATAGTTAACCACACATTTAAGGGTATATATATATATATGGAATTGGGTTATAACTGTGGTATTACACCAAGGATCGACTTTGTTTGTTAATATATATGGTCATGGTTAGTTGGAAAGGCCAACCTTTATATACAGGTTCAGGAAATGACGAAATTCCAGGATTTTACTTATCAAGGTAAATAGATCTTGTGATACTTATTTGCACAAGACTAACAGAGGGGTTTATACAATATCATTTTCATTTCTCTTCCTCTGTAGCAATTGTAAGAGGTACATTTATACAGATGAGGCTATACGGTCCTTGTGGAATGTAAAAGTTTTGCGGTTTAAGGGAGAATATGGCTATGCTAATTGGTTTTTGATAAGACGGAAGGACTCAAAGCACCAACGGAAGGAACATATAGATGATGCGAGGATGGAATTTGGGTGGAAGGATGATGGAAAATGTTCCCAAGGAATATTCTATCAATGTTGGGATTGTTGTTGGTTTGGTTACTGATCTTTCTTTTATCTTTTAAAGTATGAATCTGACCAGGGATTTGTTTATTTTGGGTTACGGGAAGAAGGAAAGTACATTAAAATTTTCTTTTTTTTGGGAGATAGCTAAGGAAGTCACGACTAGGAAAAAAGAGATGATGAAGACAAGATCTGTGATGGCTTCGGCAAAAAGGTTTTGGAAGAAAAGAGGAAACATGGAGGAATGATTTGGAGCATAGCTGCATAGGAGCTATTTCTTTGCGGTTCTTCTTCTTTACGGTTCTTATGGGGAGTTTTTATGGTCTCACAAAGATAGTGGTGTATTTGTAACGGGATTAGCGGCATGCATACGTCTCACTATTCTCTCTGGCATGTGGAATGTTATATAGTGATTGATTTTGTACCATATTCTGGTTCCAAGATAGGGATGATGTTTATGATAATTCTATGGTTACACAAACCAAACCATAACGTATGGGAATAATATTCACAGAATTTCATCCAGTTGTAAAGATTAAATCATTTACTTGGTGTTATATCATTTTGGAAAGGTTATTTAAGAGGGGACAAAAGAAAGATTTTTGGTTTGTTGGAGGAAACTATATGTTTCTATCGACTATGGTTTCATGATATCGTTAAGTCCAAGTCTACACTCCGAATGGGAGATGCCAAAAAATTGTTTTAATATGAGGATTATAAGTTGGAATTGTCAAGGATTAGGGAGCAAATGGACAATAGGCTATCTGCGTAAAATAGTGTATAAGAATAAACCGAAGTTTTTATTTCTTTTTGAAACCAAACAACTATACTCTTTTACTCCACAATTTATGGGCGATTTCGGATATGATAAGTTGTATACGGTGGAACCGAGAGGAGCTACTGGGGGACTAGCGCTATATTACAATGACATCTCAAATGTGAGTATCATATATGCAAGCAATAAGATTATTGATATTGAGGCATATATACAAGGAAAAAGTGTTTCAATATCTTTTGTTTAAGGTGATCCAGTACAAATATTGTGAGATCAAGTATGGGAGAGATTGAAATGTATCAGTGTGATCAAGACGAACCCGTGGTTTATTATAGGGGATTTAAATGAGATTACGGGTAATAATGAGAAACAAAGAGGATTTTTAAGACATGCATCAACTTTCGTTTCTTTTAATAACATGATTCAAGATTGTGGTTTAATTGAATTCCCATCATTGGGGGACTCTCTTTCCTGGAGAGGCCGTAGAGGGAAACAACTTATCAGGTGAAAACTAGATAGGCATTAGCTAATGAAGACTGACATACACTTTTTCCCTTCTCATTTTTAGAATATTTAGGGATGATTGGCTCAAACCACCGACCGATTATGACAACTATTGAGGACAAAATACGTAGGAGCAGAAATCAGTTCAGATTCGATAAACGTTGGGTGGGAAAAATGGTTTAATGGATGCGATTAAATTGGGATGGGGAGAACCAGAAGATAGCGAAGGTACATAGTTCGTTATAGGGATTGGTAGATCTAGAAATGAGTTGCGAAATGGAGGAAAAACAATCCTTCCTATGATAAGGATAAGATATATGACCTCGAGGAGGTACAAAAAGATGATAACAGAACACAAGCGGAGGTGATGGAGATTTCGGAAAAATTAAAAGAGACTTATAGAGATAAAGAACTATTTTGGCAACAAAAGAGTAGGAATATGTGGTATACATCTGGGGACCGATATGCAAATTTTTTTTTCCTTTGCCTAAACAAAGACTTGCAAGGAATCGCATTGTCAGACTTCACAACTCATCAAGAGATTAGGTTACAAAGGATCATGAGGTTGAACGAGTAGCGGTAGAATACCTTGAAGAGTAATTTATGTCAAAAACCCGGAATGTTTTGAGGAGTTTTTACAGGAGATTCCAATATCAATAACAACTCAAATGAATGAGAGACTTATGGCAACATCTGCTGAAGAGGAGATTAGGAGAACATTGTTTATGATGCATCCAGAAAAGGCTCCGGGACCGGATGGTATGACAACAATATTTTTTCAACAATCATGGCCAGTGGTGCAGAATGATGTTATTTGGTTAGTCAACAATTTCTTACAATATGGGGAACTTGGTCCAAGAATTAATACGATGAATATTTTTCTAATCCCAAAGGCGGAAAGACCGAGTCGGATGATGGAATTACGACATATCAGTCTTTGTAATGTAGGCTATAAAATCATATCTAAGGTGTTGTGTCAACGGTTGAAAGGGCTTTTGCCAAAATTGGTTTTGGAAACGCAATCGGCTTTTGTTGCAGGTAGATTGATCTCGGATAATATTTTAATAGCACAAGAGATGTTCCATGGTTTAAGAACAAACCCATCTTGCAAAGGTAAATTCATGGAAATTAAAATGGATATGAGTAAGGCTAATGACATAGTAAAATGAGCCTTTATTGAGAACCTCCTGGGGAGAATGGACTTTGCGGCATCATGGATCGATCGGATAATGCTATGCATAACCATAGTCAAATATAAAGTTCTCATTAATGGTCAACCACTCGGTTTTACAGCTCCACAGAGAGGACTCCGACAAGGAGAACCTTTGTCACCATATTTATTTTTCTTATGTACGGAATCTCAAACATAAGGAATGAGGAACGGGGAAAACAGTTAAAGGGGTAAAGGTGGCAAGGGCATGCCCTCCAATATCACATCTGATTTTTGCGGACGATAGTTTATTTTTTTTGCAAAACTAAGAAGGAGGAATGTCAGACAATTTTACAGATACTAAAAATACTATGAGAAAGTATCAGGCCAACAAATAATTTATCGAAATCATCACTTCAATTTGGGCATAAGGTTGAGACTGAAGTTCGTGAGAATATTAAGGCGATTTTAGGGATCATTACGGTGGGTGGAATGTGATCATACCTGGGCATACCAGAAAGTCTCACTGGTTCAAAAACGCAAGTTTTTAATTTTTTACAAGATAAACTTCATGGAAGGGTCAGTGGATGGACGACGAAGCTTCTCTCACGAGGAGGTAAAGAGGTCATGACAAAGGCAGTGGTGACGGTTTTCCAAACCATGTGATGCCGTGTTATCAGCTACCAAAAACAATCACTAAAAAATTGACGAGTATTGTTTCCAACTTTTGGTGGAGTTCGGGGGGAACAAGTGGAGGTATACACTGGATGTCTTCGGATAAACTATGCAAAGATAAAGGAAATGGTGGGATTAGTTTTAGGACCTTTCGAGATGTTAATACAAATTTCTTAGCAAAATAATTGTGGAGACTAATTGATAAAACGAATATTCTATTCAAAAAGGTTTTCAAAAGAAGGTACTTTCGGAATACGGATCCACTAGATCCGATTAAATCATATTCAGCATCATATGGATGGAGGAGTATTACCTCAGCTAGGTCTCTGGTTAAAAAAGATCTTATCAAAAGGGTGGGAACATGGACTCTATTTCAATATGGAATAACCCGTGTATACCAGCCTATCACCCGCGACCAGCAAAAAAGACGGAACAACTCATAATTTGGTTACGGTTAACCAACTGATTGATCAACAAAATCAGATTTGGAACAAACACCTAATGGAGAAAGTTATGGAACCCGAGGATGTGGCTTCAGTCCTAAGTATTTCTTTTAGTCGTCTAAACAAACCTGATTCTATGGGATGGCATCATATAAAGTATGGTATATATACGGTGAAATCGGGGTATCAATTGGAGAGAGACTTCACGGAGAATGGTGAGACCCCTCTTATCTTGGAGCCAGACATTAACACTCTTCTAGCTTTCTCGTGGAAGATAAAATTTCCACCTAAGATAAGACACTTCATTTGGCAATCACTCTCATGTTGTTTACCGGTGAAAAAGAATTTAAAGGGACGAGGGATAAAATGTGATACTCGTTGTGTTCGATGTGGGATGGAGGAAGAATCGATCAATCATGTTTTATTTGAATGCCCACCAGCAATCCAAACTTGGGCGTTGTCCCTAATAGCAACAAATCCAAAGTTTTTTTCCTTCAGCATCTCTCTACACAAATATGGATTTACACAAATATGGAATATTTGTTTTGGAGATTACCTTCGGATAATAAGATCAATATCTATCCTTGGTTAATATGGTACATTTGGAAAAACATGAATGATATGGTTTATAACCATGTTGATCAAAGCCCTCAGGAAACTTTATGGATGATAGAAATATAAGCTGCGACATGGGGAGATGCACTGTTAGATAAGGTAAAAAAACCAATGTTAGGGTCAGGGGGAGGAAGTAATTCTAAAACTTATTTGGTACAAAATGGACAATGATGTTTTGTAGATGGATCTTGGAAGGAGGGTGATCAATTTTCAGGACAAGGGTTGTATATTTGTTATGAAAAGGATGCAAATGTTTTAATGAATATTAGGACACATTACATTTGCAACAAACTGTTCAGAATTGGTGAAGATAGTATCGGAACCAGAAGAATGACCAGCTCTTTCGATCCAACTAGAGGAGTTCGAACAAAGAAAAGAGTACTTTACGACTTTCGAATTCATCCACATACCGCGCACAAGCAATTTGATAGCAGATAGACTAGCACGGAGTGCCCGTCTCAGGCCGTCATATTCAATCCACGTTGGACCGTAGACACCATCTTAGATTAGCGAAAGATATGTTTTTTTAGTGTATCTTGTCGACAAAAAAGTCTTACTGATCACTTTGTTTCTTTGCGTAGTGGAGCAAGGCTGCTCGGTTGTCGGCAAAAATGAATATATCCTCGTCTCTGTTTAGAAACTCAAATGAGTACAAGTTGTAGTAGTCTACCATTTCTGGCTAAAGTCGTAATTGCAGTGTAGTTAACCACTAAATTTGTCAATTGTCGTGAATAATTATATATGTACAAAATCGGTTAGAATATAGAGAAAATTACAAAGTAAACCCAAAGCTCATATTCTAGTGATAAAGGGAGTGGTAGTACCTTTTCGCCACTCATATTCGAATCCTCCTGGCTATCGAAGGATTAAACTGAGAGCATCGCCGACTTTCGGGAAAAACATGTGCAGTCTCCACCTAAGAAAGACGCAACATGCTAGTCGGAATCTCTCTTAGTGGAGCTCGAATACCCTTGATTATAAAAAAAATTTCAAAGTAATAGTGGTGTCTTTCTCATTTCTTTCAGTAAAAAATATCAACGGTATTAATTCACTATAATCATTATTCAATATACACTACAAGAAAACATGCCATTACCGAGGGATGAAATCGACGGGTTTCCGTCGGAAAAGACGTATTCCGACGGATTTCCGACGAAAATAGTCCGTCATTTCTATTTCGTCGGTAAAAATTTTCCATCGGTTTTTCGTCTATAAAAACCGACGTAATACCGACGGATATAATACCGACCGACCACCGACGGTTTATCGACGCACATTTACCGACGGTTTTGTGACCGTAAACCGACGGTTCATTCTGATGGTTTACCGACTATAAACCGACCGTACGTACCGACGGTATTCCGACGTATAATACCGACGGTATTCCGACGTATAATACCGACGGTATTCCGACGTATAATACCGACGGTATTCCGACGTATAATACCGACGGTATTCCGACGGAAGTTTACCGACGGCATTCCGACGGAATATTACCGACGGCATTCCGAGGGCGTTTTACCGACGGTTTTCCGACGATCGGTTATCGACGGTTTACCGACGGATAATTAATAATTTAAAAAAAATAATATTCGCAAATTTATTAATTAAAACAAAAAAAAAGAAATTTATTTAAATATTCAAAACATGTTTTAAAAACTACATTCGTCCATAAAAAAAATTACATTCAACGGGAGCGGATCACGCTCACGTCGCCCTCTTCCTCGACTTCTTTGTGCCCTTCCCTCCGCTCTTGGTCGACGGTCCGGCATTTGGAAGATTGGCTTGCTGCATGAAGGTCTCAAACCGTTGGTTCATCTCTTCGAACTTCTTTGCGTTTGCTACATCTTGTTCTGCCATCCGGGCTTCCATCCGCGATTGACTAGCCTTCGACGCTTCGATCTCCGCATCCTTTTCCCTTAAGATCTGGGCATAGTCCTCTTCCGGACGAAAACGGGAATGCGGTGTCGACACTTTGTCTGCCAAGTTTCCCAAACCAAAAACTCGTCCTCTTCTCTTCTCAGTTTCCTGTAAAGTAAATAATACGTTATGAATTTTAAGTTAGAGTTTAGGGTTAAACATATTTCAAATTTTTTAAATTTTAAAATTTACCGCGTGGAAGACTTGGTTGATCTGCTCGTCAGGTATCTCTTTCGTTGAACCGATTCCTGCGGATTGGGTAACCACCTCATCCAAACGCCTCTTCGTCGACTCCACAATCCTCCGAGCAATTGGATCTTGCATTTGGCCCGTTTCCTTGTTCTTGTGGCCATCCTCGATGAGCTCAATATGATTCGGATCTCGCCCCTTCTTTTGTTTCTGCAAAAACAATTTTGAACTTAAAATTTAAAAATAACTTAACATATTGAAATTTTTTAAAAAAGAACTGCTTACCAGGATTATCTTCCTTGATGCGGTGCTTCTTGCTCCCGCATTATGAGTTGCGGGACCGGCACCATCCCTCTCACTTCTACGGTTCTGGGAGTTCGTCGTAGAGGTTGATGCGGTTGCAGGCTTACTCCAATGAAGGATGAAGCCCTGCCAAGTATCGCTCTTTTTGTCAATACCCTTGGGAACTTCATTACGGCACCACTTCTGTTTCCAAGTGTTGAAGACGTTTGAGTAATGCGTCGACGCCTTCTGGTGGAACTCGTCTTCCATCATAACCATATACTTCCTATCCCAAGTATACTCTTGCTATTCCAAACAAAAAAATAAATATTTGTTAGAATTAAAAACTTTAAAAATAAATTATATAAAATAATAATAAAATATATATATATATATACAACAAAATTAACGAGGAGGTATTACCGCGAACTGGCGGAACCAGTTATGCCTATCGGATAAAGGCATGTCCCTGTACGTCGGGTACCCGTACCTGAGCATGCTGTACATCATTCCCAAGATGCTCTTCGTGACCTTCGACTCGGTCAACGTAAACCTAATAAGACAAGGAAAAACAAAGGTTTACAAAAATTGTATATACTAAAAAGTGTAAATGAGAATCTAAAGTTATAAATTTTATACCAGAAAGTGCCCGGGTTGGTCTCGTAGAAAGGGTCGAGCCGTTTGAGCAGCTCTCGTCCCGGTTGATCGACTAATGCCGATATCTCATCGGCAATTGACGGTAAAACATAATGGGGCACCTGAGACACGGAATGACCCCCACTAGCCTCCAGCATAGTCTCAGACGTTCCCGGCTGTGTCGGATCTGGTGTGGGTAGCACCTGAGTCGACCGAGACCGTCGGGCTCTCGGTTGTTGTTGCTGGACCGGTTCCTGATGCACCTCATTGAGTGGAATGCCGTTCATAACTTCCTCAAACGTCAGAAAATCATCCCTACAAACCAATCAAATATTTAGAACTCATAAAAAACGTGTATAATATCAACAATAAAAATGTCTAAACCGTTTCAAAATTCTAAATAAATGCAAAAACGTTTATAAGTTTTTAAAAATTTCAAAAACGTTTTAGAACTCAAATTTTTTTTTAAAACGTTTAAAATCAACAGTAAAATTTTCTAAAACCTTTAAAAAATCAAAATAAATTACAAAAACGATTTTAAATTTTTAAAAAAATTCAAAACCGTTTTAGAACTCATAAAAAAATTTAGAAACGTTTAAAAAAATCAACAATAAAATTTTCTAAAATGTTTTAAAATTGAAAATAAATTACAAAAACGTTTCAAATTTTAAAAAAATTAAAAAACGTTTTAGAACTCATAAGAATTTTAAAAACGTTTAAAAAACCAGAACAAATGCCAAAATTACACCAAAAATCAGTTTTAAAATTTTTGAAGAAACATTAAAAATAAATTCACAATCAATCTAAGTCAAACAATCCTAAATCCTAGTAACTATATTGTTCTATCCGTTAGTCAACCTATACTACCGTTCAATCCAACACATGCAACCATTTCTACAAATCTAAACAAAATTATGCAAAATCAATCGATTAAAAGGATAACTTACATGTTTGTGGTGTTGGTGGCGGTCGGATATGAGGATTAACGGCGATAATCCGGCGGAATCGTAGAGAGATGGTCCGATGTCGCGATTAGAGAGAGAGAGAAGTTACAGAGAAATGGAGAAGAAGAAGTTCGATTGGGAGAATATGAATTGATTTTCGACGGAAATCCGTCGGAAATCATTTGTCGTCGGTTTTCCGTCGGTATTTTAGGCGGTCCAATTGTTTTCGCCAAAAATTGGCGGTTAACTCGAAAAATTTCGGGTTTAAGGCGCCAAAAATATTACGACGGATAACCGACGGTTATTTGAAAACCGACGGTTATCCGTCGGAAATTTAAAAAAGTAATTGGTAGAAGGCTCTGTTCGAACCCCCCACCTCGAACAATGTATTGTGTACCCTTAACCAGTTGATCCATTTAGTGTTAGTTGTTTATGAATACATAGTACTTCTATATATCTATAATCGTTTAAAAAAACATAAAATTGGTGGAACGCTCTGTTCGAACCCCCAACCTCGAATAATATATTGTGTACCCTTAACCAGTTGATCCATTTAGTGTTAGTTGTTTATAATTATATGGTAATTTTAGTTATTGTTATGCTATTGTTTTGATTATTAAAAAAAATAAAAACATAACATATATTAAAAACATAATTAATAACAAAAAATAAACATTACATGAAAATAAATAGCATATTTATAAAATTGTTCAGTCATTATTTGGGGGATTGTTCCCGAACCATTCTCCGATGTCAGTCTCCTCCCAAAGCTGAACCATGCGGTTCCAATCCCCCTCCGACATCCATGACGGTCTTCCTTGTCCTCTAAACCATCGCAGTTTGGCCCGACGCATTTTGGTCTGGAAAACACGCCTAGCCACCACGTGGAATTCCACCCAAACTGCGAAGATTACTTGCGGATCAAAATTAAAATAAGCCTGCAATTTAATAAGTGAATAAATATTAATTGTAGAATTTGCAAAAAAAGACAAAAAAATATAAATTATTTACCACAAAATCCTCGAACCATAACTCTTTAACGTTTCTCGGGACATTGTAGTAAGCTAGGTAACCTCCAAAAAACCGAGCCTCTATTATGTCGCTAATAACAGCGGGAATTGCAGCATTGTATTGGAACCAAATGGTCCGGTTTCGGTGATAAGGATCGAGCACAGGAAGATGTTCTCGTCCCGGTTGAGATAATATCCCTGTAATTATCCAAGAACGCCATGACGGGGTTAGAAAAACGTTATCCATTTTTTTTTTTTGGGAAGAGAATCTTAGATGAAATGTTTGAAAAACCAAGAACAAGTCCGTACATATTTATACAAAAAATTTCGACAGCATTTCCGACGGAAATCCGTCGGAAATAGATTTAATTACTGACTAGACACTTACCAAAGCGTTGCATGGGGAAGAGAGGGGAGTTATTTTAGATTTTGACAGATAAATGCAGTAAACCGACGGAATTCCGACGACTAACCGTCGGAAATTTCCGACGGAATTACGAGGGAACAGGGTTTAGGGTTTCAATTAGGGTTTAGGGTTGGACAATTTTTTTCTAGTAACACCATAATGTACCATTAAGCATGAGGTTTATAATTACACTTCTCAATTTGAAGAATATTAGGAAAATCATAGTTAGATAGTGTTTGACATAAACTTCTTCTTAAACGTCAATGTACAATTCGAAATGTTTTAGGTCCTACGTGTTTTAAATTTTTCAAATCAAACAAAAAATGTCAAATAGATCAGATACTAAAGAATTATAATATATTCTAACATTACATTGACTAGTGACGGGTTTTGCGATTCTTTTTTATCAATCTAAAACCCTAAACCCTAAACCGTCGAAAATCCGTCAATAATTACCGACGGATTACCGTCTGAAAATAATTACCGACGGATTTCCGTCGGAATAATTTTAAATCGGCGGTTTTCCGTCGAAATTCAAATTAAAAAAAAACCTATAATGCGGAGGGCTCGTTTCGAACCCGCCACCTAAACCTATTGTTCTCTCGCATTAGACCAGTTGAGCCAGTTTTTGTTAGGTGTTTATGATTACATATTAATCGTATATGTAATTATGCTTAATTTGGTTTTGATTTTTCAAAAAAAAAAAACATAACATAGGTTAATTACTTTAATTAAAAACATATTTTACAAACGGCATGAAATTTAAAACATTACAAGAAATTAAAAACAACATAATTTAAAATCTATTGTAGTTCGGGAATTGGTTAGTAAACCAATCTCCGACGTCCGTCTCGCGCCATTGGTTCACCAGCAATCTCCAAGACCTCGCAGGAATCCACGCAGGTCTTCCTTCTCCTCTTTGCCATAGTAGCTTCAACCGCCGCATTTTTGTTTGGAAAACCCGCCTAGCAGTCCTGTGGAATTCCCGCCAGACGAGGAACAAATTGTCCATAAAGCAGGAGAAGTATTCCTGTAATTTTATAAATACTTAATTATAATTACATTATAATAATTTCTAAGAATAGGACATTACTTACGAGAAAGTCACTGAACCACGCTTCTTTGAAGGACTTCGGGAGTTGGTAGTACGTCAGATAGCCGCCAACCAACGTGTCTGAATGATCTCACTGGTCACAGATATAATAACCGTGTTGTACCCGAACCAAATCCCCCGATGAGTCTGCCTGGTTGGGTCGAGATTAGGAAGATGTCTCCGTCCCGGCATTCCAAGCTGTCGTATTGCCGTTTCACGGGCTTCGGGAGAGAAATAAACGAAATCCATTTGGTGAGTTGTTGTGTTTATGATTTGAATGAAAATCTCATGCATTGGACGTGTATATATAGTAAATTTTCCGACGGTAAAGCAGACAGAAATCCGTCGGAAATCGAGTTAATTCGGATATGACATTTACCAACTAAATGTCATTTACTGGAGAGATTTACTGCTTTCATCCGACGGTATTTCGGACGATAAACCGACGGTAAATCGACGGAAACCGACGGTAAACCGACGACAAACCGATGGTAAACCGACGGACAACCGACAACAAACCGACGATAATCCGTCGAAAATTAAAAAACATGTAACAGAGGAAGGCCCTGTTCGAACCCCCCACCTCGAACCATGTATTTTGTACCCTTAACCAGTTGATCCATTTAGTATTACTTGTTTAAGATTACATACTAATTCTATATATCTATAACAGTCTTTAAAAAAAAAAAATTAGAGGAAGGCTCTATTCGAACCCCGCACCTCGAACCATATATTGTGTACCCTCAAATAATATTATAGATGTTTAAAGCATAACACATTATATATATTTAAGAACAACCATAAATATTAAATTGATATTACATTTTTATTCTTCATCACTCTCTGTATTGTAGTCGGACGAAATTGAGTCACTATCATCAAATTCGCCTCTTTCTTCTTCTGATTCTGAATGAAGAACAATGTCCCCGAATTGACTGAAGTCGACAACTAAATTAACTTCAAGCGTTTCTTCTACCGGTGCGATCACACCAGAACCACTTGTTTGTAAGGGCTCTACTTCGCGCTCTTCAACTCCGTACACCTTCCCTCGAGGGTTTATCTTTGTAACGGTGATCCATGGATCATTTTTATAAGTTAGTCGAGGGTATGGAATGTAACACACCTGCGTAAATATTATATTAATAATTTTTTTTAATCAGAGTTTTGAATTCCAAAATAATTATTTACAATTACTTACCTGATCTGCTTGTGAAGCAATAATGAACGGATCGTAGTTTCTTAGTTTTTTGCTCGAATTAATCGACGTCACACCGAACTCGTCGATCAAAACACCTTGCCCTACGATCGGGTTATACCAGTCGCATAGAAAAAATACACAACGCATTCCAAGCTTTCCTATGTATTTTACTTCTAGTATTTCTTTAAGAATACCATAGTAAACAGCTTCTCCGGATGCAGATGATACTCCGTGATCGGCAGTAATTCTTGTTGACCCTTCTACATGCACCTTAAATGCATACCCCCTAGTGCAATATCTCGGATAAGACTTTGCTGTGTAGTGGAGGCCCTCTACTATGTCAACTAACCAATCATCGGGGATGCTTCCAACATTGAGTTCCCCCCGGACCTAACAATATGATCACATCAAAGTTAAAAAATATTGCTCCAATTCGTAAGTGTTTTATATGATTTAAGAAACTAATTCTTACATAAAAGTTTAACCAATGGCTGAAGTATTTTTGTTTCCGAGCCTCACGTTCGCCCTCGTCCAATTCCGGATGATGAAATTGGAGAGCTTCCATATATATCCTACAAAAAGTTAAAAGAATATAAATAAGTAAAGCAAGTGTAATACAAAATTATAAATCTAGCTAACATGTATACCTCTCATATTGAAATACTTCCTCGCAGTTGGTTAGAATGTACTTATGGAGATGTGTATGCTCTTGAGGTGTTAGTTGCCGCTTGCCTACTTTCCCACTTAACCGCCCAACCTGTTGAAAAATGTTAGGAACGCTTGACCGATAAATTTGCCTTTCTCCCCTGTCATCGTTCCTAGCTGGGCGCCTGCTCCTTGTGCGTACTTGCGAAGGGAAGTAGTAGCCAGCAAAGGTCGCAGTCTCTTCGTTGTTATATTGAGCGGCAATAGAGCCCTCCACTTTAGCGGGATTCTTCACCTTCTTTTTAAGGTGGAACATATAGCGCTCGAACGGATACATCCACCGATATTGTACCGGACCACCAAGTCTAGCTTCACCCGGTAGATGGATAGGCAAATGTTCCATGACGTCGAAGAAAGACGGTGGACATATCTTTTCCAGATTGCATAAGATTTTTGGAATATTTTGCTCCTGACTCCTGATCCCATCAACAGTGAGTGTCCTGGTGGATATATCCCTGAAAAAAGATCCAACAGCTGCAATTACTTTGTGGACATCTCGAGGAAGGAGATGAGCAAACGCAAACGGCAGGAGTCGCTGCATCATCACATGACAATCATGACTCTTCATTCCGATAAACTTTCCTCCGTCAGTGTCCACACAATTACGCAAGTTTGATGCATACCCGTCAGGGAATTTAACTTGTAGCATAATCCACTTAAATAACTCTTCTTTTGACTTCGAGTCTACCCAATATGCTGGAATAGGCGGTTTTCCGTTCGTCTGAAGATGAAGTTCAGGCCGATCACAAATTTCAGGTAAATCAAGCCTAGACTTCACATTATCTTTCGACTTCCCTTGCACGTTGAGCACAGTGTTCATAATGTTATCGAAGAAATTTCTCTAGATGTGCATGACATCAAGATTATGCCTTAGTAACTGGTCCTTCCAATACGGTAAATCCCAGAAAATGCTTTGCTTGTGCCAGTTGTGGACTACACCAGCTCCGTATATATTCTCATGCCCGTTCCCACCACACTCACGACTTCTTAATGCATCAAATCCTTCTAAGAGGCCCAAGGTAGTCGACCCAGCTTCTTGGACAATAGGATCATCAAACACTTTCTTCTTCTTCGTAAAAAGTTTAGTGTTTTTCCGGTAGGGATGATCATGCGGTAGAAATCTTCTATGACAATCAAACCAACACGATTTATGTCCATTCTTCAATTGGAATGCATCGGTATTTTCCTGACAATACGGACATGCTAACCTCCCATGTGTAGTCCATCCTGATAACATACCATAAGCCGGAAAATCGCTAATGGTCCACATCAATGCAGCCCTCATCAAAAAATTTTCCTTGCATGAAACATCGTATGCTACAACACTGGGCAGCCATAACATTTGCAACTCATGTATCAACGGCTGCAAGAATACATCAAGTGATCTTTTCGGATGCTCTGGACCGGGAACGAGTACGGAGAGGAAAAGAAACTCTCGACGCATGCACATAGTCGGCGGTAGATTATAAGGAGTCAGAATCACTGGCCACAACGAATATTGTCTCCCATGCCTTCCAAATGGGTTAAAACCATCTGTGCATAATCCGAGGTACACGTTACGTGGATCGTAAGAAAAATCTGGATATAATCTCTGAAAATGTTTCCACGCTTCAGCGTCCGACGGATGTGCAATCTCTGCCTCTCTTCTATGCTCAGAATGCCATCTCATTTCCCCCGCAGTTCGCTCCGACTGGTATAACCGCCTCAGCCTATCGTTTAATGGCATATACCACATTCTCTTGAACGGAACCTTAGCTCTTCCCCTTGTATCCTCATAGCGCGGCTTCTTACAGAATTTGCATTCCAGACGGAATTCTTCTTCTCGCCAGTTTATCATACAGTTGTCGATGCACACATCTATCATCTCATACGGTAATCCCAGCCCTTTAACCAGTTTCTCGACCTCATTGTATAAACCCGGCGCAAGATTATCTTCTGGAAGAATATCTTTCACAAACTCGCAAATCGCATCCACACATTCTTCCGGCAGATTGTAGTCCGTCTTTATGCCCATTAATCTTGTAGCAGATGATAATGGCGAATGACCCTCTCTGCAACCATCGTAAAGCGGCCGCTTCGCTGCATCTAACATGTCAAAAAATCTCATAGATTCTACATTTGGTTCCTAACCTACCCTAGGAATTTGATATTCACCTACCTCTGGAATAATTTCTCTATGTGCATCATTAACCATCTGAATGGTGCCTACACCAAAATCTACATCGGCAGTATAAGGTTCGCTAGAACTAACATTAGGTTCCCTAGTACTAGTACCACCGTAAGGTTCTCTACTACTACTTGTATAATCCGAAGTTTCCCCATGAAGATACCAAATCTTATAACCCGACATAAACCCAACTGAATACAAGTGAAACCATACTTCGCAAATCGTAAGATTTCTAAAATTCCGGCAATTAGCACATGGACATTTTAACTTACCATTTTTCAGCGTATGTGGTTGATTGCAAGCTAGCGACATAAACTCTGCAATACCAAGTGCATATTCCCGGTCCACTAGCTTCGTCGTCTCATCAATCCTAACTCCGTCCATCCACGATCTATAATAGTTAGAAGAAGACATTTTTCTTGGTTACTAGAAGTATTAGAGAGAGAGAGAGAGAGTTATGGAGGGATAGGTGTGGAGGGGAAGAGAGGAGGGATGAGGTATATGTAGCATAATTTTTGACGGAATTCCGTCGGAAATCGGTCGGTTTCTAGTCGACCCAACGGTTCCATTGACGGTCAGTTTAACAGCTATATTAAACCGACGCTAAACCGACCGAAATATAACGGAAAACCGATGGAAAATTAAACCGTCGGTTTACCGTCGGGTGTTTCCGACGGAATGAGAAAACCGTCGGAAATTTTCGACGGTATTCCGTCGGAAAACGTCCCGTCGGAAAGTCGTCGATTTTGCGTCGGTAATTTTTGACGGAATTTTTTCCGTCGGTAATAGCCCTGTTTTCTTGTAGTGATAACTATGTCAGATTTTTTCTCTCCAAAATATCACTTTAAGAAGTCTAATAATGAATAAGATGAGAATTCATTTTTTTTGCTATAATTATATAAGTTAAACGACAATTCATTTCTTACTATATATCTGTGCGTGTGTGTATGAGTGTGTAATAATTATTGTTATATTCTGAAAAATTGCTTTGGCAAAAACAAGCAAAACAAGAAAATATAGAAGTTATATGTCCAATTTGAGATATTAAACAAACAAAATTGTAGCAAAGAGACTCTACCAAGTACCAAGAGAGATACCATTTCAGTGATGGCTTAGATGTCGTTTGTCAGGCACCATCTCTAGAAAACTATCCCTTTAGTGTTCTCTACCTAGTCACAGTTGTTGCAGAAACATGACGTGATATACTTTTCATCAGAGAGAGAGAGAGATTTTCGAAGGTGTTAGAACTCGTTTATAACGAAGTGGTTTACCACCATATTCCGGTAAGCTTTCCGGTGTCGGAATGATCAGCTCTTAGGCACAAAATTGTTGTTGCGGCCGTTACAAGGTGGTGTATTAAAACGTTAAAAATAGAGTTCGTTTGATTGAAAAATGGAAATCCAAAATGGATAATTTGGAGTCTAAAGTATAAGCAGGTTGAAGACAATGATAGATTTGTGTTATTGTGATAAAATATGAAAATAGAAATGTAAATATCTCATGCATGAGTTTTATTGTGTAAGGAAAATAAAGAAAAGAAATGCTGAGATTGTCACCAAAAATAAATGGATTTGATTAATCTCATATAAAATGAAGGAGGCTGCGTCAGCGGCCAAGATTACATTTTTAATGTCAAAACATAAGATTATATAACCAAATACCATGGTAAAAACCCTAGATTACATGGACTTTGTACTTGAATTGGGCTTGTGCTCTAATATTCCTCTGCAAAATATTAGAACATAGTTTAAATGAGTTTTTTGGACTATTGGGAATGAAAACCGATAGAACCTAGAAATCTTGTAAAATATATAACGGGAGCTACGCGTATTCAAATGAGGTGATTAAGGTTTCTAAATTCATAAAAAATCATCACGAAGCTGATTTTATGGGTTCCAGAGTTTTTAAAATATTAAACGCAGAAACGGCTAAACCAAAACAACAGAACAGATCGAGAATAAGAGCTTCTAGAAGATTTTTGGTGCAATATGATTGGTCAGAAAACACCCTCAATATGATGGCGCCACCTCATGCTATTTGAGTTCAAAGAATGTTTTGAGTTCATTGAACTCATTTTTTCATGGCAATCCCTCATTCTCTTCACTCAGACCTCTATATCGCCTCACTCTCTCACTCTCTCATCTCTCCTATCTCCAGATTCAACCAAAACCCAGCAAATCTTTTAAAAAAAGTTGAAGATATGAAGGTGTTCTTCATATTCTTCATTTCTTGAAGAACAAGTTAGCCTCATAACTTCCAAATTAAACCAAATATCTCTAAGTTACTGGTATAATTGTAATAATCTCATCCTCCTATTCAATCTCCGCCCCTCAGGTGTTCCCACCGCCGCCGTAGGCCTCCGGAATCCCGCCGGAGATTCACCGCCGGCAAGATTCTTCTTCCTCTCTCTCCTCTTCTTGGCGGTTCAAGCTTCTCCTTTCCTCTCAGAAGCTTCCTTTCACTCTTGGACGTAATCTCAGGCAGTAGAGATCTTTCTAATCCACCGAAAAATCCCCATACCGGACGGTCAACGCCGGAAACACCGCGTCAACACCGGAGGGAGTCGCCGGAGAAGCTCTTTCGCCGCTATTCTTCAGCCGGTCTGGTTTAAATGTGGTCTAGCTCTTGGTTTGATCTAATTCAGCTCGGTTTGAGAATTGCATTGGTTTAGTTAAACTGGTCAAACCGTTGGTTAACGCCGGTCCAATCGGTCAACGGTTCAATTTGGTGGTCAACGGTCATGGTCAACGGTAAACACTGGTCAACGTCGGTCAACGCCGGAGATCGAGCCGGTAAATGCTCGGTAATTAAGAGAGTTGTGTGATTGGTGAGCCGTCTACGAGTTAGCAATCCCTCAATCCAAGGTAGCAGACTAAATGAGATTAAAAGACATTAATGAATCTCAAAGGCTTGCTTATTTGTTTGTGTGCGTGTTGTGCTTTGATGTTGTGTGTGCTGTGTGCAGACCTATGCTTAGACTACTCCGGTGTAGGGCCAGGTAGTTGTTGGTACAGGATTTCCCTCTAGGAAATCCGGCCCATTAACAAACAAGACAAAGGCCCATATCTATGAGCCCGTTCCAGGATCAAGGACGAAGAGACGAGCCGATTCATTTGTTGGGCCCAAACGAATGACGCTTTGACTCGGCCCAAACGATGCCGAAGTAAGAGGCGATTGAGCTCGAGCTCGGCAGGATACGACGTGGAGATAGAGCGACTCGGTCTTTTCCAGTTCAACTGATCCGCGAGAACCACGGGGATGGTTACGAAGGAGAGGCCGAAATATCGGAACAGAGAGATCAGAGTCGAGACTATTTACAGAAGAAGTGGCGACTCATTCAAGGTATTCCAACCCTAACTTAGAACACTTCGACTAGATAACTCGATCATCATACTTTGTACTCTCTTTTCGATTGTGTTTGTTCTATCTCGACGATCAATCTCAATAAAGTCTTTGATTCATAGGAAACTATACCATTTCAATATCCTAAAGTCCAAATCCACGAATACAAATTCTTAGTGTGAATCCCGGATCTCACATTTGGCGCCGACTGTGGGGACTATCTATAGCTTTTCCTGTCTTAAGAATCAGATATTAGATCCGATAGATCGAGATGAATCCCGACCAATCTGGCTCTCCCAGCGCCACACCACCGGTTGACCACCCTCAAACGGTCGACAACGTTCCTCAGAACACCACCGGGGTAAGAATCATGGGTCAGACCGATGGCGTGTTGACAAGCTCTGCCTCAGTATCCACGACCTCGGCACCGGCCGGCTCAGTCGCACAAACAATCGCGGCGAGTCAGACTCCGAAATTTTTTTTGTCAGGAACTAACGATCCGAGCAGAAACTGGGTGTGGATGAGAAACGATTCGATTCCCACCCCAGGAGGCGGATCTGGAACAACCAGACCCAATTCGCCACTGCCTTTTGCTCCGCAGAGACAAGGGCCAAGTGATCTTGCTGAAATCCGTTCGATGTTAAGCCTATTGGTAGATCGGACGAGAAATAATGAGGCAAGCGCAAGGGCCCAAGAGATCGCAAACCGTTCTCTGGCCGCGCAGCTCGATGAACAGGAAAGGCGCATTAACGCCCGTCTTGAAGAGCTCGCTAGCCAAAACCAGGGGGGTAGATCAACACACGATCCACGAACCCCTATAAGTCCCCCACCGTGTACACGCTTGGACTTCTCCCAGGTGGTAACTCCACCGGGAACGTCGGGGAATTTCACCAGTACTTCGAATAGTGGCTTTCGCCCTATAATGACGCCCATCGCGACTCCAACCCCATTCGGTTCAAATTCAACGATCACAGATCCAACCGGATCGGGAAGTCGACCATTACCCGGGCCACCACCTTTCCCGAGTAGTTCGAATATCCGGCCGAGGCAACTAGGAAGCTCTGCTTTCGCCTCAAGCTCAGGACCCGTTAACGGGTCAAATATTGTACAGTTCCAAACGCCGCAGGTCGACCAGACGGGATCGTTTCCAGCAATCGATCTCCTCGACCCCGCTTTCCCTGGACTTGAGTCCAATCAAGCACGAGCCCAGTTCGCGCCTAGGACGGGCGACGACCATGACATGCTTAGACAGTATATTGAACAAGCTAAGGCTCAGTTCGTCAGTCTGAGCTCCAAAGTTCACATGGCGACAAGCGCGGCGCCTGACATCGATCGAGTGATCGAAGAAACGCGACAAACGCCGTTCACAGGCCGGATCGCCTTCGCAAGAATCTGAGAAATCAAGAAAACTAAATTTCCGGAATTCTCTGGGAAGTCGGACCCCAAAGCCCATATCAGGGTATTCCGACTAGTGATGGCAAGGGTATACCTTACCAATGAGGAGAGAGAGCCAGCTTTCTGCAGGCTCTTCGCCGAAAACCTATCGGGCTCCGCCCTAGAATGGTTTGCCGGACTGGAAGAAAGGTCCATCGACAATTTCACCCAGTTCATGACGGCTTTCCTCAAACAATACTCCGTCTTTATCGAGGAAAAGACTACTGAGCCAGCTCTGTTTGGCGTCTCCCATAAACCCAACGAATCGCTTCGCTCGTACATCGACCGATTTAAGGAAATAAAGTCCAAAATTGCAAACCCACGAGACGAAGTAGCTATAGAAGCACTGCGACGTGGACTATGGTATTCAACCAGATTCCGTGAGGAAATAACAGTCCGCGAACCTCAAACACTCGATGACGCCCTTCATCGCGCATCGGCCTTCGCTCGCCTCGAGGACGAAACCACGACCCTCAGAGAAAAGCACCGAAAAGAAAAGAACCCTTCGAGCTCGCAGAACTCGAACTCGAAAAAGGATTCCCGTAAATCAGGGAACGTCAATGCGGCCGAGAGCCCCAAGAGCTCGAAGAAATTCGAGTTCGACAAGGAAAAATTCTGCGAATTTCACAACAAAAGAGGACACTCGACCGAAGATTGCTATACTCGAGCTAAAGTCGAGGCTCAAAAGCGAGAGTCCGAAAGCAAACAAGACTCCGAAGTCGAGGAGGAAACTCCATCCGACAAAAAGGAAAGTAAACATACCAAAGAGTCGAACACCAAGAGGCCTTCTCAAAATAAACGAGAACGGACAAAGGAGCCGGAATCTCCCGAAACATTCCCTCAGGGGTCGCGGAAGCGAGTTGAGTTTATTCTCGGCGAGCTCAGCCTGAGCGGCACCCCGGAAGGTTCGGCGTTATCCCCACCTCCGGCTCCCGTTAAGAGTTTACACTCACGAATCAATCTCCCTCGTCTCTGCGGGGGGGGGGGGGGGGGGGGGGGTGTACGGGCTATACCCCCTAAACGAATCGAATTCATCTTCGGTGGCTCCAAGATTTGCCGAGACTCGGTCAATTCAATCAAATCTCTTCAAAGAAGAGTCGAAACTGGCAAAGGGGGGAAAATCCCAATGATAGGTCCAGACCACGAGATCACTTTCCACGAGAGCGAGACAAGCAATCTCGACAAACCATACGACGACGCTCTCCTCGTTTGTCTAGTAGTGGGAGATGTCGAAGGATAATGATCGACACAGGAAGTTCGGTAGATGTCCTCTTTTACGATGCGTTCAAAAAGATGGACTTCAACGACTCCGAGATCGTGGAAGAAAAGACACCACTAGTAGGGTTCGCTGGCGAAACAACGTACTCGATGGGCTCTGTCTTCGCCCCGGTGATAGCTGGAGGAGTCCGAAGAATGACAGAGTTCGTCATAGTGGATCGGCCAGCTCCTTATAACGCTATTCTAGGTCGACTATGGATATACGACATGAAAGCGGTACCGTCGACCTACCATCAATGCGTAAAATTCCCAACTCCTAAAGGGGTAAAAACCGTGTACGGAAGTCAAAAGATTTCCCGCCATTGCTACATGAATGGATACAAACAGATTGAAAAATCCCCTGCGTAGCAATTACAGAAAGAGGACGAGCTAGCCACCATGCAGACCAAAAGGTCGAATGACCCGAGTCAAATAGGACCTCCGAAGGACCTCGCGACCCAAGTTTGCATAGACGATGCTCATCCCGAAAGACTCGTTGGCATTGGAATCGACCTATCAGAGCCAGTCAAAAACGAACTGGTCTCTTTTCTCAAACAAAACGTCGACTCCTTTGCCTGGTCTTCAACAAACATGAGAGGGATCAACATCGACGTTACCAGCCACGAGCTGAATGTCGACCCAACCTACAAACCGGTAAGACAGAAACGTCGAAAACTAGGTCCGGAACGAGCTGAAGCCGTCAATGACGAGGTCGATCGATTATTAAAAATCGGATTGATCAGAGAGGTCAAATACCCCGACTGGCTTGCGAACCCTGTAGTGATTAAGAAAAAGAACGGGAAGTGGAGAGTCTGTGTAGATTTCACGGATCTCAACAAAGCTTGTCCGAAGGACAGCTTCCCACTCCCACACATCGACCGGCTGGTCGAAGCCACCGCCGGACACCAGCTACTATCCTTCATGGACGCTTTCTCGGGGTACAATCAAATATTAATGAACCCCGAGGACCATGAAAAGACTTCGTTCATAACTGATCGAGGCACGTACTGTTACAAAGTCATGCCCTTCGGACTAAAAAACGCAGGAGTGACTTACCAACGCCTCGTCAACAAGATGTTTTCAGGACTCCTAGGCAAAACTATGGAAGTCTACATCGATGATATGCTGGTCAAATGTTCCAGGTACGAGGATCACATCCCACAACTAAAAGAATGTTTTATCATTCTCAATAAATACAGGATGAAACTCAACCCAGCAAAGTGTACCTTTGGGGTCCCCTCAGGAGAATTCCTAGGTTACCTAGTAACCGAAAGAGGGATCGAAGGGAACCCCAAACAAATCGCAACATTCATAGAGATGAAATCTCCCAGAACAACGCGAGAAGTCCAGCGCCTGACTGGCAAAATAGCTGCTCTGAACCGTTTCATCTCGAGGTCGACTGATAAATGTCTGCCCTTCTATCACTTACTCAAAGCGAACAAAAAGTTCCTCTAGGACGAAAAGTGCGAAGAAGCGTTCACTCATCTCAAAGCTTACTTAAGCGAACCACCCATACTGGCGAAACCAGTAGAAGGGGAACCCCTCTACCTCTACCTAGCTGTCTCGACGACAGCGGTAAGTGGAGTCCTGGTTCGCGAAGAACAGAACGAACAATGGCCGGTGTATTACATCAGTAAGACCTTAATCGACGCTGAAACCAGATACCCCGCCATGGAAAAACTCGCCCTAGCGCTAGTGACATCGGCTCGGAAACTCCGACCATACTTTCAATCGCACTCGATCATAGTAATGACCTCTCAGCCACTGAGAACCATCCTTCACAGTCCAAGCCAGTCCGGTCGATTGGTCAAATGGGCTATCGAACTTAGCGAGTGTGACATAGAATATAAAGCTCGGACGTGCCTAAAAGCACAAGTACTTGCAGATTTTATATTCGAGCTCCCACCGACCGTCGAACTTGACCCGACCTCCGCCAAAAATGGAAACTCTACGTTGACGGAGCTTCCTCAAGGCAAGGATCTGGAGTCGGAGTAAAACTGGTCTCCCCTACCGGCGAAGTATTGGAACAATCTTTCAGACTGGGCTTCGCCGCATCAAATAACGAAGCAGAATATGAAGCGTTAATAGCCGGGCTCAGACTAGCAATAGCAATAGGAGCCCGAGAAGTAGACGCGTTCAGCGACTCCCAATTGGTCACGAGCCAATATCACGGCGACTACGAGGCCAAGGACGAGCGCATGGAAGCATACCTACAGTTAGTCCATACGCTCACCGAACAGATCGAATTCTTTGATCTAACACGGATCCCGCGGGGGGGAAAACACCGCAGCCGATGCCCTAGCCGCATTAGCATCGACATCAGATCCTAACCTTAAAAGGATCATACCGGTCGAGGGGATCGAGAAACCAAGCACCGGCATAGCCCTAAAGGCTCTGTCCTTGAAAGAGGACGAGCCTGCCATAAAGGACGATGTCGAGCACAAAAAATGTCTCGGCAACACTGTTGGAATCCCTAGGATCCAGGGTCTAGGTGATTGAATCTAAGAACTGACCACGTGATTACCTGGAGATTGGCAGCAGAAATTGGAACAGGTAAACGAGATCTAGAGCTCCTCAATTGCTGCGCCTCTATCGTAGTCCACACGCACACAAGCCAGAATCCGCCGGGATGCTAGTATCGGGAATCGGATCTCCTGTGGATCTATGAGTTTTGTGTCTCTGCTTTCTCTCTGAGAAGTAACTCTGACGGCTAGATTGGATTAGGTCGTGTAACCTGGCTCCTATAAATAGGCCCACGGTTTACAAACTGTAACTTCTGTTTCGGTTTCGACCTTGTGTCGATCGTTGCACCCCTTGCATCGATCGACACACCTCTTAAAACTCAATTCAATGTGTATCCAATACACACTGATCAGATCATATGCCAATGATCGATCCTACACAAAGTGTATCCAACTCGCTTAGGTGTGTGACCCTGTAGGTTCACACGATACTAGAAATGAGTTACAACTCATTTGTCATAAGCGGTTTCTAGCAAAACATTATGACTACCCAGTATCACATGAATTGTCTGATCTCGACAATACAACTATCTTTAGAGTGAGTACAATGTGATTTCAGGACATAATCCCAACAATCTCCCACTTGTACTGGAATCACCTATTCCTGTAATCCCTTCGTCACTATATCTCGATGTAGCATAAGGCAAGAGACTGTGTCATCCTTATTATAGCCAACATCATGTTCATCGAACTTCTGATCTATACTGATATAACAAACGACTGACAATCACCTCGTTTGAGCACGTCCATGCATTTTCTCAGTATCAAATCTTCGATGGGCCCTGAGATATTTATCTCCTTTTATAGGAGGGACAAATCCCATCTTGTTCCATCCCTGTTTCTACACATACTTCATGATGCCCATAAGCAATGCCGTTATAGCCGCCAGTTACGGAACGACGTTTGACAAGGTCAAAACGCACCAATTCATATGCTAGAAAGCATGATGAACTCAGGTATAAGGACTATACTCTATAGTCGTAATGAGAAACTCTCATGACACAGATATAACCATCCTGTAGAGTTCTCATTAGCGGGTCATGTCCGATTATATGTTCACCAACATATATCTATGTGACTGACTGTGATACTTATATCATTGACTCCATGAAACTTAGTCAGCAACCATCTCACAAGCTAGTCTCTCGCGATTATCAGTGTCCCACTTTGACAATCTTGACTAGGGACAATCATAATTTATGTCATCTTTTACTTATAGAGTTTCATGATCAAGTCCTCAACTTGATGACCTATATGATGATCATAAAATACTTTGGGACCATTATTTAATTATCCAATAATTAAATAATACTGATGTCAGTTTGACTTACATAAACACTACTATGGCATGTCTATGTCAAGACTATAACATAACTAAAGTTACTCCCACTAGAATCAAGATCATCTCTTCACATATCTTATACCTACAACAACATAATAAATCTGGTGCTTAGGTTGTGGGAGATAATGTGGTGTTATTGCTTGAAACCATTTCAACAAACCACACCTCCATTCAGATAAGAGCACTATTCTACGGTCCACTGCTTGGAGCCTTTCCAACAGCTAGCACCGCTATACAGGCAAAAAGACACCACCAGGTGGGAACCGGTATTCGTCTTTGTCTGTTTGACTACTTTTAACTGGTTCGTCATTTCTTCAGTTCACCACGAAACTATCCTTAGAGTTTTTCAAACATTTGGGATATTTCTGGTAACTGCTCAGTGACTATTACCGGAATATTTTGGTATTTTCTCGTCATGTTTTATGCGTAAACTGCATCTAGACGAGCGCAAACTATGGCATTCATGATGGATTCCATTGCAGCAGCATTGGCAATCACACTCATTTATACTAGTTCAGCCAGTGTTCAAAAACACTTCATCTTGCTAATATTCTTACTAGCTCAGCCAGTGTCCAAGACACTTCATCTTGCTTAGTTCATTGCCATAGGACCTTTGGTATGAAGCCATTCTTGGAATCAAGCACATTAGATCTGTCCAATACCTTATCAACATAAGGATTTTGACACGATCCAATTAGCTAACTCAATCTATATCAATAGATTCTAATTCCAAGAATTCACGCGGCTACTCCCATGTCTTTTGTTTAAACTTGACTACCGACCCAAATCTTCACAAGACTTCACCATCGCTTCTTTGAATTTCGCATGCTCGTCACTTTTCAATGATCAACGGATCACGACAATCGGCTACGAGAAATCACTCTCGAGTTAGTGACGGATCCTATCGTATCTGCGAGTTTCAGGCTCCACAGGTGCAGATCCTACAGTACTTTGTAGATCTCACCGCTGTTTTCCCTCAACAGGTTGAGCAGCCTCCTGTGTTTATCAAATTTCTTCGATGGGCACTTTTACTCCCACTGTTCCTTTTGAAAGTACGATCTTTCTCAAAAGACACAGTTCCGAACAACAATACTTTGTCCTCGGATTGGTTGCAAAAGTAGCAAGCCTTGGTTTCCATAGGACAACCAGCGAGGTAGAACTTATCAAATATGGGTTCAAGTTTGTTTGTTGACTACTGTCTTACACAAACCTTGCAATCCCAATTAATCAGAAAAACAAATTCGGAAATCACCCAGTCCACATCCAATGTGGTGTTTTTCACTGATTCTGATAGAAACCTTTTTCTGCGCAAATACAGACATTTTAGAACGTATTCTTAAATGATTATGGAAGATTCCTGTGAATCATCGTTAATCGGAGCGTATCTAATAAGATCCGATTCATTCTGTCAGATGATCACCCAATTCATGACTCAAGTATTTTCCTCCGCGATCCAATCGAGGATCTCAATACTTCTGTCAAATTGGTTCTACACTTCATCTTAGAACTCCTCAAGGGATTCCTGTTCGTGTCTCATCAAATGAACATAGCCATACTTATTGATACCATCAATAAGGTAATGAAGTACAGAAGATTTCCTCTGGCACTAATGCTCATCGGGCCGCATACATCAGTATGTGTAAGGCCTAATAAGCCTCTGGCCCGTTTTCTTTTAGCTCTGCTAAAAGGGATCCAGTGAACAAAATTCATATCTCAAATAATCGAATGAGTTCAAAACTATGGAACTTCTGAATCCGCTTCACGACTATGCCAAAGAAAAGTCGAGTTCGAGTCATCAGACTTAAACCTTTAGTATTTGTGTTATTTTCTAACTCATGTTGGTTTAAGATATAAAACCCATTCCAAACGGGGTGCTACCATATGATATTTCATTAAGATCAAAAGGACAACACTTGTCTTTTATCAAAATGAAAAACATCCAAATTCTCAAAAGAAAATGAAAGACATTTTGCGTATAGCAAGTACATGGTGGCAATTACTTAATTTCAAAACCAAGTAGGAAAGGCTCCTACAAATGGAGAATCTCTACGGCTCATGCAGCAACCATTGCTTCATACCAGACACGTAGTTCCACTTGTCCTTTCTTCAACGTTCTACTGTCGCTTAGGTCCTGCATATTTCAAAAATATCAGTACCACAACTAGTATCCAATACTTATGTAGAACTTTGAATTAATAACACAATACCTGAAGAAGAGGTACCATACATCTTCTCCATCTCTTGTGAATCTTCCAAGAATTTTATGCAATCTCTCTTCCAATGCCCTGACTCATTGCAGTAGAAGCACTTTCTAACACCAGATGGGCCTGACTTGGGCTTGTAAGATGACACAAGCTTATCCTGATTCCAAATCTGGACGGCCCTGCCTCTATCCTTGCCAACACAAGATTTCTCAAATCTTTTACCCTTTATGATGTCATGCTCTGCTGTTTTGAGCATGCCATGCAGCTCAGTCAACGTCTTCGTCAAGCCTTTCTTGATATAGTTCTTAATGAACTTGTCATAGCTTGACGGCAGTGACTGCAGAATGATGTCAGTAGCCAACTCTAAGCTGACAGGACATTCCAGTTTCCTCAGGTTATCAATGTAACCCATCAGTTTAATGACATGAGGACTTACTGGAGCATCTTCTGGTAGCTTGAACCCAGTGAGAGACTTCACCATCTGGAATCTCTCAACTCGTGCCAGATCCTGAAACTTCAGTTTCAGGCTGGTGATCATCTCTATTGGCGACTCCATGTTCTCGTACTGACTCTTCAAGTCTGAGTTCATGGTAGCCAACATCAGACCACGCACATCTACCACATCAGTATACTGCTTATTCCAAGCATTATACACTGCATGCGAGCGATTGGTCCCAAGCCTTTCTGGAAGAGCCTTTTCAAGGACATAGTCCTTGCTCTCCTGCTTGAGAATGAATCTCAGATTCCGATACCAATCCAGGAAGTTGGATCCATTTAACTTGTCCTTCTCAAGGACGGATCGCAATGAGAAAGTAGTCATAGACATAAGCTGAAATCCAAGAAAAACAAAGATTTAGTTATGTATATCATGAGAAATCTTATCTAATAAGAAAACTCGCATTATATTCAAACAATGTTTCCTCTACGAATATAATGATCCAAGATCCTCAGATTACTAAAATTCGAGTGGGCGACTCGCCGTTACTCAAAATTTAGTTATCTAGGTAAGCAAATCATTGCTAATTGTACCCAGCACAACTCTTGGTCACAGATAAGACAAACTATGTCTAATCCACTCTGATGTCTCTGGGCCCAGAACTTCTGACAGCCCAGTCAAGTAAACCAATCTCTTTCTGTCTTGTGATCATTGACAGTCGCACTGCAAATCTGTCAGTGACCACCTGCCATACTCATGTTGCAGTGGATACCAAGGACTCCAAGACTATCCAACAAACGACACAAGTCTTGACAGTAGACAAGATTGGGCAAGGCATCAAGGTTACTTGATATTTGGTTGAGGAAACCAAACCCAAAAGTTTAGCAAATCAATCTTTTAGGTCATGTAATTGTTGATGTTTAGCACTGCAAGTCCATCAACTCAACTACCTGCCTTACTCACGTAATTGCGGACACCAAGCTCTTGGCTAGACCATCACACAACGAAATGAGTCTTGACAGTTGACCACATTGAAGCTAATCTTTGATCAATGTTTAAGTCTAGTTTGATTTCTGCAAATTCAAGGTTCAATAACTAGAATTTCGAATACTGTGTCGATCGACGCAGACTCTGTCTGTCGATCGACACCACCAAACAAAACCGTACTTCAATGACCGGTTAATCCAATTAACCCGGTTTGTTGAACCGGTCATGTCGATCGACACAACCCATGTGTGACGGTCGACATAGACCTAAACCGAAGACAGTTTTGATAACCGGTTCAATACAATTGAACCGAATTATCAGATCAAACTGATCTTAACTCAATCGGTTTATTTTAATTGCGATAATCAGTTCAATCCATTTGAACTAATTCTTCCAATTTAAACCGATCTGTTCGGACTTAACCAAGCATGATAATCAGTTCAATCCAATTGAACCGATTAACCAATCGCAAGGCCTGTGTCGATCAACACTAAACCTGTGCCGATCGATCCAGTTGGTTATCAGGGAATTTTAATAGAATTAAACCGACATAACCATGCGAGATAACCGGTTCAATCCAATTGAACCGATCTATCCTTTCGCACAACCTGTGTCGATCGATGCACCTAGTGTGTCGATCGATACAGTGCGATTTCTAAATCGAAACCCATTCTTTAATTAGGCGAATTCGCGGTGCATCGATCGACACAAGTATCGACGCTATGCGAAAACACAATTGCTTTTGCATTTTCGCGCTGCATCGATCGATGCACCCAATGCACCGATCGATGCTGTGCGAAAACCCTAAATCAATTATGTCGTTTTCGCGTTGCAACGATCGACACACCCAGTGCATCGATCGATGCTGTGCGAAAACACAGTTCTTCGTTTTCGTTATTAACCAATCCGAGATTCTTACTAACAAAATGAATCCTAGCTAGCATCAATTCAATCAAAACCATTATAATCGAATTCCAGGCAACTGATTCAATCTATTAAAACCCTAAGGCTCTGATACCACTGTTGGAATCCCTAGGATCCAGGGTCTAGGTGATTGAATCTAAGAACTGACCTCGTGATTACCTGGAGATTGGCAGCGGAAATTGGAACAGGTAAACGAGATCTAGAGCGCCTCAATTGCTGCGCCTCTATCGTAGTCCACACGCACACAAGCCGGAATCCGCCGGGATGCTAGTACCGGGAATCGGATCTCCTGTGGATCTATGAGTTTTGTGTCTCTGCTTTCTCTCTGAGAAGCAACTCTGACGGCTAGATTGGATTAGGTCGTGTAACCTGGCTCCTATAAATAGGCCCACGGTTTACAAACCGTAACTTCTGTTTCGGTTTCGACCTTGTGTCGATCGTTGCACCCCTTGCATCGATCGACACACCTCTTAAAACTCAATTCAATGTGTATCCAATACACACTGATAAGATCATATGCCAATGATCGATCCTACACAAAGTGTATCCAGCTCGCTTAGGTGTGTGACCCTGTAGGTTCACACGATACTAGAAATGAGTTACAACTCATTTGTCATAAGCGGTTTCAAGCAAAACATTATGATTACCCAGTATCACATGAATTGTCCGATCTCGACAATACAACTATCTTTAGAGTGAGTACAATGTGATTTCAGGACATAATCCCAACAAACACCAGTCGCGACATCATCGAAATTGATGATGATCCTGATCCGAGAAATGCCGTGTACGTCGCGAACGTCCCCGATGGACCAATCCAAGCCGCACAAGGACCCGAGCCTGACAATGACGAAGATTGGAAAACTCCGATCATTCGATACATTACAAATGGCGAAGTTCCGGACGACAAATGGGAGGCACGGAAACTCAAATTACAAAGTGCAAGGTACTGCGTCACACAAGGACAACTCTTTAAAAGGAGTCTCTCCGGACCTTAACTCAAATGCCTCAACAAAAGGCAAGCCCTAGCCGTGATCACCCAGGCCCACGACGGATCCTGCGGAAGCCATTCCGGAGGACGAGCCCTGGCCGTACGAATCAAAAGGCAAGGCTATTTCTGGCCAACAATGGCCACCGAATGCGAGTCCTTCTCCAACAAATGCGACAAGGGCCAAAAGCACGCCCCGATTATCCACCAAGCATCGGAGAAACTCTCCTCTATCTCATCGCCATACCCATTCATGCGGTGGGGAATGGACATCGTGGGGCCCCTAGTCGCATCCGGCAAAAAGAAAGCCACACACTTATTGGTAATGACAGACTACTTCACCAAATGGATTGAAGCATAGTCGTACCAAAAGGTCAAAGACGTTCACGTTAAGGAGTTCGTCTGGAGAAACATCGTTTGCCGGCACAGACTACCCCACGAGATCGTCACTAATAACGGTTACCAGTTCATATCAAACGCCTTCAAGGAGTTCTGCAGAACATGGAACATAAAGCTGACTTACTCAACGCCATGCTATCCCCAAGGGAATGGGCTGGCGGAAGCGGCTAACAAGGCAATCATGAATAGCCTCAAGAAAAGACTCAATGAGTGCAAAACGAGCTGGAGCGACGAGCTCCCAGCCGTACTCTGGGCCTATCGGACTACCCCCCGCAAATCCACCGGCGAGAATCCCTTCTCGCTGGCTTATGGGATCGAGGCGGTAGTACCAGCCGAAATCCTTGTGTCAAGCATCCGTAAAGAGGAATGCCCACGACAAGAGAAACTCAATAACAAGATGATAACTGACGTGCTCCATCTCGTCGACGAAAGGAGGAACCTCGCACTAGCTCGAATCCAGAACTACCAACAAGCCAAAACTCGTTACTACGATTCCAAGATCAAAACTCGAAGGTTTCAAGTAGGAGAGCTCGTCTTACGGAAAGTGTTCGACCATAAAAAGGAAGAACACGCTGGGAAGTTAGGAGCAAAGTGGGAAGGTCCTTACCAGGTCACCGACGTTGTAAAGGACGGGGTCTACCGGCTCAAGTCGGTGGAAACCCAGAAACCTAAACTACGACCTTGGAACATCATCAACCTCAAAAAGTACTTCCACTAGGAGTACGACAACATAACCGAACTACAAAATGTCTTGATCCCCTTAAAAGGGTACGTAGTGATAGGTTCCTAAACCCCACTTCCGTGACGTATTTAGCAACCTAAGATCTAGATTCTAATTGATCAGGTTAGAACTAGCTTTAAGCACAATTAAATTGAAGAACAGATATAGTTTGAATCCTTAACTGAATTTGAACAAGTCTAGCAAGTCATGAAATCCTATGTGAGAAACCCTAAACCTAACAAGGAATCTACTCAGACATAGATAATGAAAAACATGATCATATGATGAATAAATTGCATAAAAGAATAAGAGTAAAAGGGGTTCGAAATCTTCTCCAAATACAGATGAAGTAATAGGTTCAGATCAGCCCCAAAAGCTCTAAAAATCCTCTGCTCTTAATTATGAAAGCGTAATGTAAAGCGTATCTAATTAAAACACCAAAAACTCTATTATATAGGTATAATCTCGGCCAGGGGCTTCTTTGTAAATATCAGGAACTTCTGGATCAAAGTGCAATATCTTGATTCTTCTAAACCGCCGAGTTTTGGCCCATCTCGCTGGTGCATCGATCGATGCTAGGCATGCAACGATCGACACCTTTCTCTGTTTCGGACAGTGAACTCTATCTCTCGGCCAAACACTCCAAAAATCTCCAAAAAGCTCCATTATCTCCAATTTAGCTCCAAACCTGATTATACCTGTAAAAGACTCTAAAAGAACACAAAAGACACTAAAAACACAACTATATCATGGCATAAAACCGGTAAAAACCATGATATATCAACTCCCCCACACTTAGCCTTTGCTTGCCCTCAAGTAAAACATAGAACTAAAGCTTGGTGAAGAGGTTTGAAAACTTTCAGAAACTCATTTCATCCTAGAAGCTACAATACTCAGATTCCCCTTAGTAAATGATAGGTTCTAAGTTTTAATCCCTATACTAACTGCAAGTGCACAGTGATGTAGTTGTAGTACTTAGGGTATCGAATCCACAGGGACTCCGGTCAACGATAGATAAGAACAGAAAAGATTAAACTAGGAGAAAGCAAAGGTGATTAAACTAAAAGCAGAGCAGAAAAGTAAATCAGTAGCAGGCGAGTTTGTGAGCAAGGAAGCGAAGCGTTAAGTCTAGGGAGTTCTCAGGAAATCAGGAACTCAAGCAATCAATCAGTCGAAATCCAATCAGAAACTGTTCTAGAACTCAAACACAGATATAGAATTAACCAAATTCCTTTGCGAGAATTCTCTAAGTCTAAGTGCAGCAAACCAAACTTTCGTTTGCGAGAACTAACAGATTAAACCAGCTTTAATTCCAAGTTTGATATGTTCACAATCTAATTAAACCAAACTTTCGTTTGCGAGAAGTTAAATTGCTTATCTAGGTTCTTTCTAGCTAAATTAACCAACTTCCGCTGCATTAATCAGCCTAACATCATAATCTAAGTGGCCAGTTCAGATTAAGCATTAAGAACAACCTAAACAAAGAACTAGCAGATATGAATCCCTACTGATTAATTAAACTATAACTCCATGAAATCCCTAATGAGAATCCCTAAACTTAACAGGTAATCTACTCAGACATAATCATCGAAACAGAAAATATCTTGAATAGAAAACCAAATATCATAAAACAAAGTAAAGATCTGGGGTTCAAAATCCTCTCTCTTTCGAGAGCAGGATCAGCCCCTAACTCTCTCTGAAATAAAATAAGACTTAATGAAAGCGTAGCCTAAACAATGGCTTAAAAACCCTTATATAATAGCTAAAACACGTTTTGGGCTTCTGTGTAAATATCTGTGCTTTTCTGCAAAATCAGCATTCTTCATTAAATCGGCGAGTCTGGCCCATTCGCATATGCAACGATCGATGCAGGTGTGCAACGATCGACGCAGTCTTCAAAACTGGACAGTGAACTCTGTCTCTCGGACCAAATCTCCAAAATACACCAAACAGCTCCAAAATCTCCACTTCTGCTCCAAATGTGTCTAGACCTGTAAACATACTAAAAAGACTCCAAAACATAACATAAGACTCGATAAATAAGGCATATACCATGGTTAAAACCGGTAAAATCCATGGTATATCAACTCCCCCACACTTAGCTCTTGCTTGTCCTCAAGCAAGTAAAGAACCAAAGTATAAGAGAAGAGGTTTCACAATCACATTCACTTAGTAAGCCACTGAAAACTTTCCTACAGAACTCAAGACCACAATATACTTCCCCCACACTTAGCAACTGTCCCAAGTAAACTCCACAATCACATTCAAGCATTCAAATTCACCCTACTGACTTCTGCAAGTATTTAAGTGCGGTCTCACCTAAGGAGTATCGATCAAAGGGCACATGGATTCTTACCTTATCAGCTCTAGACCACCATACTATCTTTCTCTAGTCCCTTTCTTCTCTTTCCCTTCCTTAACAACTGATTTTTCCCACATTGGGTATCATTTTATTTTTTTTATCAGTGTTCTTCCCGTTATGGGGTGTACTTTGGACACATTCCATGGATCACATGAGAGAAAATAGTGTTTGCTACCATTCCCATGACCACTTCGGAGTTACTAACTCATCCTCAGTTTATTATCTCTTTTTTTTTTTTTACTTTATAGAAGGGGAGAAGGGAACTAAATAGGATAGGTTGACAGGCTGTGTCAGAACTAACAAGGGAATCCGACACAAAGTATACCAAGCCCTTAAGTGAGAAATCTAAGTCAGTATTAAGGTGAAGTCAGTAAAAGGATCCTCTGATACCTGAAGTGATGTGGGTGTTCTCAGTAGGTTGATCCGTGTCTGGGTTTTCTAACAGTCATAGAGGCTCTGCAAGTCTGTCCAATGGTCACTTAGTTCCTGTTCAAGCGAAATTTTCCTCGAAAAATCATAGTTTCATACAAGTTTTGACTCAATAAAACAATTTTGAAAAACCAAAGACTGACTCATAAGAAAACAAAAGCGTGCGTCAGTAGCTTCCTCCCCCACACTTAAACTACACTGTCCCCAGTGTAATCAAGGCATGAGCTCGGTGAGAATAATGATCAAATTGAAACAAACCGAAAAAAATTGCAGGTTACTTACCTGTCGTCGCCCTGTGTCGATCGATGCCACAAGGGTGTCGATCGATGCAAGGCGAATATGCTCGCGGTTATGTAGATAACCGATGTCTAAACCGCAATCATTTTGGCTAACCGTGAATCGCAACTGCATCGACCGATGCACAATGTGTGTCGATCGATGCAAGGCGATTATTCCTGTATCCCTCAGCTCTGAACATACTTAAACAGAAAAATTAAAAATACCAAATCAAAACGAAAAAACAAAAACAAAAACGAACCTAACAGTGGGTTGCCTCCCACTCAGCGCTTGTTTTTAGTCATTAGCTTGACTATTGGAAAGAGATTGGATTCATGGTGGTTTCAACAGAGACTTTGAGTGTCTCTGTGAATATCTTTTCATCCATGGCGGTGTATAGGCATTATGATCATGAGGCTTCCCAAGAAAAGAGAAATTAGAATCAGGGCGGGAGCGAAGCTTGGGCGGTCTACTGCGTTTTCCTGCATTCAAAACAATATGATCAGAAGGTTTAAGCTTAGATGATTTATATCTTACCTTTGGTGCAGATCTGATGTCTGGAGCTTTCTGCTTATGAGCAGTTGCAGGTACTGAAGATGTTAGAGCAAGTTCAAGAGGAACTGCCATCTTCTTCTTTCTACTATCAGATACTGTAGTTCCACCAATCTGAACTTCTTCTTTCAGATGACCATCAGTGGAGATCATCTCCTTTGCATGAACTCGCGAAGTTTCAACTGGTGGTGTTCTATAACCTTCTTATCCATCACTTTCATGCAGTTGGCCACTTCTAGCTCTTGTCGGGAAGGTTTAGGAACCTTAGGATATGGCACCGGGGGCTTGTAAGCTTGTTCTGGCACTGTTGCAGGTTTCTGGACATGTGTGCGTTCTGTGTCGATCGTTGCATAATGTGTGTCGATCGATGCAAGGCGATTCTGTTTCTTGAAAGAACTCGAAATTGCCGTCAGAATGGCGTGTCGATCGTCACTAAGGGGGTGTCGATCGATGCATGTATCAGGCAGACAATATTCATCCAGAAAATCCGAGATTATGCTCTCTTCTTCACCTAGCAACTCAATCTCATCCCTTATGTTCACAGCATTGATGTGCAGCTTCCGTTCAGCTCTCTTAGCTTCATTTTGCCTATCTATCGCTGCATCCAGCTCCTCCATATGTGTGCTCAAAGATTCAAGCTTCTCATTCAAATCTTCATACAAAGCATCCATCTTTGAGTTGAAGGACCTATCAATCTGTTGTTGTCTCTCAAGGTACTGCTCTATCATGATTTCCATTCTGCTCTCATGAGCTGTAGGTGCAGGCGGTACTTGGTAAGAAGAAACGCTACAACTCCTTGAGAAGGCATTGCCCTGTTGCTGGAAAGGTCCCTGAAAAGCAGATTCCTGACTGTAGAATTCATTCCCTCCAACGTAGCTGATAGCTTCTTGCCCATACTTTTCAAGTACAAGACTATGCAGAGACTCTACTTTGCTCTTTAACCAAGTTATCTGCGAGTTGTCAATCCCTGGATTGAAGAAATCATACATCTTCCTTACGATATGTGTCGATCGATGCAGGAGAAGCGTCGATCGATGCAAGCGCGATGATGTGACGATCGACACACAGGACCGTGTCGATCGTTGCAGGGCGATTACAGGCGTACCTGAAACGCAAGAACAGAAAAAGAAAAAAAAAAAAAAAAAAAAAAAATTAGTAGCAAAAATTAAAAAACGAAAATCCTAGTCTAAACCCTAAGTTCAAATCTATCGAGAACTCAAAAGAGTCCCCGGCAACGGCGCCAAAAACTTGATAGGTTCTAAGTTTTAATCCCTATACTAACTGCAAGTGCACAGTGATGTAGTTGTAGTACTTAGGGTATCGAATCCACAGGGACTCCGGTCAACGATAGATAAGAACAGAAAAGATTAAACTAGGAGAAAGCAAAGGTGATTAAACTAAAAGCAGAGCAGAAAAGTAAATCAGTAGCAGGCGAGTTTGTGAGCAAGGAAGCGAAGCGTTAAGTCTAGGGAGTTCTCAGGAAATCAGGAACTCAAGCAATCAATCAGTCGAAATCCAATCAGAAACTGTTCTAGAACTCAAACACAGATATAGAATTAACCAAATTCCTTTGCGAGAATTCTCTAAGTCTAAGTGCAGCAAACCAAACTTTCGTTTGCGAGAACTAACAGATTAAACCAGCTTTAATTCCAAGTTTGATATGTTCACAATCTAATTAAACCAAACTTTCGTTTGCGAGAAGTTAAATTGCTTATCTAGGTTCTTTCTAGCTAAATTAACCAACTTCCGCTGCATTAATCAGCCTAACATCATAATCTAAGTGGCCAGTTCAGATTAAGCATTAAGAACAACCTAAACAAAGAACTAGCAGATATGAATCCCTACTGATTAATTAAACTATAACTCCATGAAATCCCTAATGAGAATCCCTAAACTTAACAGGTAATCTACTCAGACATAATCATCGAAACAGAAAATATCTTGAATAGAAAACCAAATATCATAAAACAAAGTAAAGATCTGGGGTTCAAAATCCTCTCTCTTTCGAGAGCAGGATCAGCCCCTAACTCTCTCTGAAATAAAATAAGACTTAATGAAAGCGTAGCCTAAACAATGGCTTAAAAACCCTTATATAATAGCTAAAACACGTTTTGGGCTTCTGTGTAAATATCTGGGCTTTTCTGCAAAATCAGCATTCTTCATTAAATCGGCGAGTCTGGCCCATTCGCATATGCAACGATCGATGCAGGTGTGCAACGATCGACGCAGTCTTCAAAACTGGACAGTGAACTCTGTCTCTCGGACCAAATCTCCAAAATACACCAAACAGCTCCAAAATCTCCACTTCTGCTCCAAATGTGTCTAGACCTGTAAACATACTAAAAAGACTCCAAAACATAACATAAGACTCGATAAATAAGGCATATACCATGGTTAAAACCGGTAAAATCCATGGTATATCAGTAAACCACTGAAAGAATCAATCACAGGATATCAAGAACAACATGTACTTCCCCCACACTTAGCAACTGTCCTAGGTAAACTCCACAATCACATTCAAGCATTCAAATTCTCCCTACTGACTTCTGCAAGTATTTAAGTGCAGTCTCACCTAAGGAGTATCGATCAAAGGGCACATGGATTCTTACCTTATCAGCTCTAGACCACCATACTATCTTTCTCTAGTCCCTTTCTTCTCTTTCCCTTCTTTAACAACTGATTTTTCCCCATTGGGTATCATTTTTTTTTTTTTTATCAGTGTTCTTCCCGTTATGGGGTGTACTTTGGACACATTCCATGGATCACATGAGAGAAAATAGTGTTTGCTACCATTCCCATGACCACTTCGGAGTTACTAACTCATCCTCAGTTTATTATTATTTTTTTTTACTTTATAGAAGGGGAGAAGGGAACTAAATAGGATAGGTTGACAGGCTGTGTCAGAACTAACAAGGGAATCCGACACAGAGTATACCAAGCCCTTAGGTGAGAAATCTAAGTCAGTATTAAGGTTGAAGTCAGTAAAAGGATCCTCTGATACCTGAAGTGATGTGGGTGTTTCCAGTAGGTGGATCTGTGATGGGGTTTTCTAATAGTCAGAGATAGATCCTGCAACTTCATCCCAATGGTTACTTAAGTTCCTGCAAGTCTTGTAAATCTTCTCAGAAAATCATAGTTTCTTACTTAAACAATTTTGACTCAATAAAACAAATTTTTTTTTGAAAAACGGACTGACTCTTAAGAAAACAGAAAACAAAAGTCAGTAGCACCTCCCCCACACTTAAGACACACTGTCCCCAGTAGTGTCCAGCGAAGGATCGGTAAAAAGAAAGAAAAATTGTTAAATTTCTGTTGAGTTCTGTCGGGTTTACCTCTATCGCTCATGCATAGATCGTTGCACTAAGTGCATCGACCGTTACTTGGCGATTTTCGTGTATGGTCGATCGTTGCTCAAGAGCGCAACGATCAATGCAATGCGATTCCTTTCGTGTTGTGACGATCGACACAGAAGTGCGTCGATCGTCGCACTGCGAATTCATCCGAGACCTGCAAACATAAACTCACCAGTACAAAAACACCAGTACCTAATGGTGGGTTGCCTCCCACCCAGCGCTTGTTTAAGGTCAATAGCTTGACCGGACGGATGGGAATTTTCAGGTACCAGGAGGTCCTGACAGAGACTTTTTCTGTCTCTGTTCAAGTCTCCTCATCCAAGGTGGTGAGTAGGCTGTTGCGGAATGCTCATGTCCAAGAAAAGATGGAGTGAAATGTGCTCCAGGATCTATAACCATAGTATTATCCGGCTGCTCAAAATCTGCGTCCCTTATGGTGAATGTCTGCCCATCTATCAGTGGTTTTCGCAGCTTATCCATCTCATAGTGCAGTGGTTCATCTCCCAGATGGAGGTCTATCAAGCTGTTCCTAACATCAATCAACGCTCCTGCTGTAGCCAAAAAGGGTCTCCCAAGCAATAATGCTTCATCCGGATCACAGTCATATCTCAGCACAAGGAAGTCCGTTGGAACTAAGTAGTTTCCAACTCTCACCGGAATGTCCATAAGGAGCCCTTCAAGAACTCGTATGGACTGATCAGCTAGGACAAGAGAAGTTCTAGTAGGAGTAAAATCCAACATACCCAGCTTCTCTGCCACAGAGTAAGGCATCAAACTTCCAGCAGCTCCTAAATCACACAGAGAGCGTCTAAAACTATCCTCAAAGATAGAGCAATCCATCACAAAGACTCCAGGATCAGGTAGCTTCTTCAGGATCTTAGTTAGCAGAACATCACTAATATGCTGAGGAACTATTATCACCCAGTCTTTCAGATCATCATCCAGGGGCAACATCTTGTTCAAGTACCTCTGCACACAAGGATGATAAGGTGGATCATCAGAAGTTGGAATTTCTTCCAATTCTTCACCAATCTCCTCTAGCTTCTTAAGCTCTTCAATCTCTTGCCTAATTACTTCAGACACTGAGGAGTGTTGTCTAAAAATCTGTTCGTAGATCTCCTGTTGGGTAATCTCAGAGGCTCCATTGAATAGGCGATCAAGCTCCAAGTCAGCATCTATGCCATTATCATCCGACAGTTCTATCTGTTCACGCCCTGCAACGACCGACACTAAGGGTATGTCGATCGTTGCCATCCCGACGGGTGCATCGATCGTCTCAGATGTTGCATCGATCGACGCACTGCAGCAGATTTCACCCCAGCGTTTTTCACAAATATCCGAAAATTCTTGTTCTGTCACCAACTCAGCTGTACTTAGCTCAAATCTTTCACCTAGGTGAGATCCATCATTAATGCACACAGACCAGGCCTTAACATGAGTGTCTGCCACTCCTTTTCCCTTCAGTGAGCTGGACATCTGGTTCACCTGAGTGTCCAACTGCTTCATGTGAGTGCTCAGAGACTCAAACTTCCCGTTGAGGTCTTCGTAGACAGCGTCCAACTTCTTGTTGCAGTCCACAGAAATCTTGGTCTGAATCTCAATCAGCTGTTCCATCATAGCCTCCATTTTTCTCTCATGGGCTGTAGGTGCAGGAGGAGTCTGATAGGATGTAGATCCATAGGTTCTCTGAGTACCTTGTCCACAGGTCTTCTGAAAACCACCAGTCTGTCCTCCATTGGAGAATTTGTTCCCCTGTTGATTACTAAATCTATTACCTTGGAAACCAGAACCTCCTATGAAATTCACATCTTCTTCCTGAGTGTCCTCCTCAGTCTGAATCATCTCTACATCTTGGGCAAAGTGGACAGCTTTCTTACTTGTCAGGAGATTGTAAACTGTGTCCAATCTGGATCTTATATTAGCTATATCAGAATTCTCTACAGTTCCACCAGATTTCTTCCTCCTTTCATCCATTATCTTGCAACTGTTGCTGCCAATCAGGTTCTCAATCAACTGCTTAGCTTGTGTAGGAATCCTGGTGTTGAAATTAGCATTACTGGAATTATCCAGCGCAGTCTGGTAAGGGAGATCTATGCCTATGAAGAAGATACCAATCAGCTGTACTTCTGTGAATCCATGGTGTGGACAGTCACGCTGATACTGCTTAAATCTCATCCAGGCAGTCTTCAAGGGCTCCACAGCTCCTTGGGAAAAAGTGAGTATGTCCTGTCTGGACTGATCCGAGCACGCATCATCATAAAAGTGACGCATGAACTCACTCTTTAAGGCTGCCCAAGTAGTATACTGACCAGGTGCCAGTTGTATCAGCCATGCACTAGCGTCTCCAGCAAGACTGTGCGAAAATAGCTTAAGGAACAGATAGTCCGGGCATACTCCTTCATACTTCATGCCAGTGACTATGTCCTCAAACTTGTCAATGTGATCCATAGGCTGCTCCGCTTGAAGACCATGAAAAGCAATCTGTCTCATCAGCTGGTAGTAGATGGTCTTTACCTCAAAATCATTCCTCTCAAAAGCAGGAAGCACTAGAGCTGCTCGGTTTGCATGAAACTCATCAGGTCTGTTGTAGTCAGCTAGTGTCCTCTCATGAACCACCATCTCTCTACCTTGGGCCTGTCCTTGACCCTGGTTTTGGTTCAGCTCCTGTTGTTGTTGCTCAGGAGGATCAAGGATGACATTCCCTTCAGCATCAACCCGATGCCCAGCAGCATTGTACGGGTTGTTATCTCGGTCCCTCAGGGTACCTTCAGCATCTGGTATCAAGATCAGACGTTCTCGTACCATTCTCTCTCTCTTTTCTCTTCTGATAGTCCTTTCCAGACGTCCAAGTTCCTCTAGTCCGAGATTAAGCAAGCTCGAGTTCGGATTACTTCGAGTTTTCTGCGTTGGCATAAACTGTCTGTAATCGTCCAGCAACGATCGATGCTATCAGTGCAACGATCGATTCAATCTCAGAATCGCCTAGTGACGATCGACGCAAGGGATGAAACGATCGACGCAAGGCGAAAGTCGTACCTGCGACAAAAAGAAACAGAGAAAAAGTTAGCAAAATATAAAAACAAAACGAAAAAGCAAAAACAAAAAAGAAAAATTTCTAGTAAAAAACCTAAGTTCGGTCCTATCGAAGACTCTAAGAGTCCCCGGCAACGGCGCCAAAAACTTGATAGGTTCTAAGTTTTACCCTATTCTAAACTGCAAGTGAACAACAATGTCAAAGTAGTATATAGGGTTATCGAATCCACAGGGACACTTGGTCTCAATAGATCAGAACAGTAGAGACTAATACTAGAAAGAAAGCAATGTAATTGAATTAAAAGCGGTGCGAGAAAGTAAATAAGTAGCAGAGATTAACGGTTGTGGAAGCAATAAACTAAAAGCGTCAAGCCTAGGGTATTCTCAGGAAATCAGACAAGCAGACAGTTCATTCAGCAAGGATCTAATTAAGCACAGTTCTAGAACTCAAAACACAGATATAGAATTAACCAAATTCCTTTGCGATAATTCTCTAAGTCTAAGTGCAGCAAACCAAACTTTCGTTTGCGAGAACAAACAGATTAAACTAGCATTAATCCCAAGTTTGATATGTTCACAATTATCCTAAACCAAACTTCCGTTTGCGCAAAGTTTAATTGCCCAATTTAATTAGTTCAGATTCCTAAACCCCACTTCCGTGACGTATTTAGCAACCTAAGATCTAGATTCTAATTGATCAGGTTAGAACTAGCTTTAAGCACAATTAAATTGAAGAACATATATAGTTATGAATCCTTAACTGAATTTGAACAAGTCTAGCAAGTCATGAAATCCTATGTGAGAAACCCTAAACCTAACAAGGAATCTACTCAGACATAAATAATGAAAAACATGATCATATGATGAATAAATTGCATAAAAGAATAAGAGTAAAAGGGGTTCGAAATCTTCTCCAAATACAGATGAAGTAATTGGTTCAGATCAGCCCCAAAAGCTCTAAAAATCCTCTGCTCTTAATTATGAAATCGTAATGTAAAGCGTATCTAATTAAAACACCAAAAACTCTATTATATAGGTATAATCTCGGCCAGGAGCTTCTTTGTAAATATCAGGAACTTCTGGATCAAAGTGCAATATCTTGATTCTTCTAAACCGCCGAGTTTTGGCCCATCTCGCTGGTGCATCGATCGATGCTAGGCATGCAACGATCGACACTAAGGAAAGTAAACATACCAAAGAGTCGAACACCAAGAGGCCTTCTCAAAATAAACGAGAACGGACAAAGGAGCCGGAATCTCCCAAAACATTCCCTCAGGGGTCGCGGAAGCGAGTTGAGTTTATTCTCGGCGAGCTCAGCCTGAGCGGCACCCCGGAAGGTTCGGCGTTATCCCCACCTCCGGCTCCCGTTAAGAGTTTACACTCACGAATCAATCTCCCTCGTCTCTGCGGGGGGAGGGGGGTGTACGGGCTATACCCCCTAAACGAATCGAATTCATCTTCGGTGGCTCCAAGCTTTGCCGAGACTCGGTCAATTCAATCAAAGCTCTTCAAAGAAGAGTCGAAACTGACAAAGGGGGGAAATCCCAATGATAGGTCCAGACCACGAGATCACTTTCCACGAGAGCGAGACAAGCAATCTCGACAAACCATACGACGACGCTCTCCTCGTTTGTCTAGTAGTGGGAGATGTCGAAGGATAATGATCGACACAGGAAGTTCGGTAGATGTCCTCTTTTACGATGCGTTCAAAAAGATGGACTTCAACGACTCCGAGATCGTGGAAGAAAAGACACCACTAGTAGGGTTCGCTGGCGAAACAACGTACTCGATGGGCTCTGTCTTCGCCCCGGTGATAGCTGGAGGAGTCCGAAGAATGACAGAGTTCGTCATAGTGGATCGGCCAGCTCCTTATAACGCTATTCTAGGTCGACTATGGATATACGACATGAAAGCGGTACCGTCGACCTACCATCAATGCGTAAAATTCCCAACTCCTAAAGGGGTAAAAACCGTGTACGGAAGTCAAAAGATTTCCCGCCATTGCTACATGAATGGATACAAACAGATTGAAAAATCCCCTGCGTAGCAATTACAGAAAGAGGACGAGCTCGCCACCATGCAGACCAAAAGGTCGAATGACCCGAGTCAAATAGGACCTCCGAAGGACCTCGCGACCCAAGTTTGCATAGACGATGCTCATCCCGAAAGACTCGTTGGCATTGGAATCGACCTATCAGAGCCAGTAAAAAACGAACTGGTCTCTTTTCTCAAACAAAACGTCGACTCCTTTGCCTGGTCTTCAACAAACATGAGAGGGATCTGTTGGGAATGTCCTGAAATCTACCGTACTATCTCTAGAAAGTATGATAAGTGTCGAGATCAGACATAAGTCATAAATACTGGGTGATCATGATGACTTGTTAGAGCCCGCTCATGATCTATAAGTTTAGGACTTATTACCAGTATTGTATGATCCCAAAGGGTCACACACCATAGCTAACGGGAAAGTTAAAATGGAATTAATACGGTAAGATGCAAGGCATTTACTGTATTTGTACAGAGAATTGGGCCAGACAAAAGACAGTCTTTTCTCTGATTTGGGCCTTGGGCCCAAAAGCCTAATGAGCCATTAGTTTAATTACTTGGGCCCATATAAGGAAGAGGAGTGGCGCAGGAAGCCCTAATGCTTCTTGTCTGCGATTTTCACCTGAGCCGTCCTCTCTCTCTCTGTTGTTCCAGCTTGGTCTAGCAGCCTGATCCAGTAGCTTGTAAGCGTGTGGATACCTAGGAGGAGCCGGTTCTCATCTGCTCTCATTGATCTCGACATTACCAATCAATCCGCTGCACTCTAAAAGAGGTAATGATCCTGATCTGTATGATTCAACTGCAATCACCTAGATCTGAGTTATATGTGTTAGGATGTAACCTGACAATTACACCATGAACACACATAATCCTTCAGTGGTATCAGAGCCTAGGTCATTAGGTTTTTGCTTTTGGATCTTTGAATGAATCGAAAGTGAAAGTTGATTTTGCTTTATCATAAGAATTCGATTTGTTAAAGCTTGATTTTTGTCGTCATTGATCATTGATTTTGTCGTCATTTGATTTTGACTTTGTTTTGTAATTAACAAACGCACAAGGTTTGTTTTAAGTGAATCGCATGAATCGTGTTTGTGTAATTGGAAAAGTCAAAAATCGTGTTTGTCTTTAGTGATTGTTATCAAAAGAAAGTTGAAGATTCGTTTGTTAACAGCATGAGTCGATTGTTAATTAAGAATAGTTAACTTTGTGTTTGACTTTGTGCAATCATAAGAGAATCGATTTGATTGTTTTGTCCATAAGTGTATAGCATGATACGTTTGTTGATTTGAATTTGTTTGTTATGATCATAAGAGAATCGAATATGGTTAAGGTCAAAATGGTTTTGTCTTTTAGTGATTCACATGATCGTATGAATAGATATTTGTTAACAAGATAATCGATTTGTTAAGTTTGGTAAGGTCAAAATCGTTTTTGATTCTTTGATGTATGAATCATTAATTATTTAATTAATGTATGGTTTAAGCGGTTAACCCAAAATCGCGGTTTGCTGGAAATTATTTAATACAATTGGTATTATTTAATTTCTGGTTAAACCGGATTTAAATTCAAAATTGAATTTTAACCTAAACCGAAGGCTGGTCTAAGTTTGATTTGGTTGGACCAAATAATTTAGAGCTGGTCTGGTTTAGTAAATAACCAGTTGGATTTAGTTGTTAATTTGGTCTTGGACCAGAATTAATGAACCGAGTCGGTTATGTCAAATTATTGGGTCAATTGGAATTCTGTGGTCTTGGGCCAAGAATTGGGCCTATAATTTGTGACCCAACCGAAAACTTTAATAAAACATTAAATTAGAAAGTTTCTTTGATTAGAAGTTTCTAATTTTGTCATGTTAAGAAATTTCTAAATATAGTAAGTTTCTGAATTTAGAAAGCTTCTAAAATAAGTAGGTTTCCTAAAATAGAAAGTTTCCATATTTAGTAAGTTACCTGAATTGGAAAGTTTCCCAAAATAGTAATCTTCTATTTTTGGGAAGAAATCTATTGAAACCTAAAATCCTCAAAACCAATATCAAGCTTGGATGTCTTGCCCAATCTTGTCAGCTACTTAACGCTTATTCAATTACAGATATGGCTTACAGTGTGAGGTGTCTGTTTTTGCGTAAGTAAAGTAGTATATAGTCACTAATTTCATTGGGAGTCCCAGACTTTAGTGATTATTTGGCTGTAAGAGATTGGTTTCCTTGACTGGGCCATCGGGAGTCCCGGGCCTTGAGACATCTGGTGTATTGGGCCTTGGGCCCACTTCACAACCGAGAGTTATTGGATATAACTAGCTGTGTGTATGCTTACCAAGTAAAGCTAATTCCGGGTGACGGCCAGTGGCCCACTTTGGTTTTAGTTGAACATGGGTCTCGGAATCATTGCATTCTTATGAGGTTAAACAAAGAAATTTTGAATGCAATGCGAGTTTTCTTATAAGTTATTAAGATTACTCTTTTATGAACTGAATAACTAAAACTCTATTTATCTCTAAAATTTCAGTTATGACTAGCACAAACAATCAAAACACTTTCTCGATCCGGTCTGTCCTTGAGATGGACAAACTGAACGGATCAAATTTCTTGACTTGGTCGCGGAACCTGAGGCTAGTCCTCAGGCAGGAGAGAAAGGACTATGTCCTTGAGAGAGATCTCCCCGTGAGGATCGGGTCCAATGCCTCTCATGCAGTATATGATGCTTGGAATAAGCATTATAATGATGCGGTAGATGTGCGTGGTCTGATATTGGCTACCATGGACTCAGATTTGCTGAAGCAATATGAGAACATGGAGTCGCCAATAGAGATGATCAGCAGCCTGAAATTGAAATTTCAGGAGCAGGTAAGAGTGGAGAGATACCAGTTGGTTAAGTCTCTCACTAGCTGCAAGCTACCAAATGATCATCCAGTGAGTCCTCATGTCAGTAAAATGATGGGTTACATTGATAACCTGAGGAAACTGGATTATCCAGTTAGCCAAGAATTGGCAACTGAGATCATTCTGCAGTCACTGCCGTCAAGCTATGATAAGTTCAGAAGGAACTATATCAAGAAAGGCTTAACGAAGACGCTGACTGAACTGCATGATATGCTCAAGACAGTTGAGCCAAACGTGAAGAGTACCCTGTATAATCTCGTAATGGAGAAGGGTAGGTTTACTAAACCTAATGCTGACAAGGGTGAAGACAAAGTTGTCCAGATTTTGAATCATGGCAAGCGTGTGTCTTCTGAGCCCGAGTCAGATACATCTTACGTTGGTAAGTGCTGCTACTGTAAAGAGACTGGGCATTGGAAGAGATATTGCATTAAATTCATGGAAGATTATGAGGAGTTGAAGTTGATGTATGAGACTACTTCCTCAGGTATTCATGTTATTACTTCAAGTTCTACCTTATAGGTATTGGATACTGGTTGTGGCACTGATATTTGTTACAATATGCAGAGCCTAAGCAACAGTAGAACGTTGAAGGAAGGACAAGTGGAACTGCATGTCTGGAAGGAGCTATGGAAGCTGCCTCAGCCGTAGAGTTTTCACTTGTAGATGCCTTTGAGGCTTGGTTTTATTGAGTAATTGCTACATGTACCTGCTTTAAGCAGAGTTGTCTTTCATTTTCTTGTAAGAATTTGAATGTTTTTCATTTTGATAAAAGACAAGTTTTGTTCTTTTGATCTTAATGAAATATTAATTGTAGCACCCTATTCAAGGAATGGGTTTTATATCTTAAACCAAAGAGTGTCTAAATGTAACATAAATACCGAATTGGTTTAAATCTGATGAATTAAACCTGATTTTTCTTGGCGTAAATGTTTTGGTCACATAGAGTAAGTCGGATTCAGAAATCCCATAGTTATGGACTTTTGGGCTCATTTGATCGGATATCTTATGAGACTTGAATTCTGCTTACTGGACCAAAAGACAAAGGGCCCATCTTAGCCGAGCTAGAGAAAGGCCCAAAGGCTTATTGGACCTTGAACATACTCATGTATGTGGCCCGATGAGCAGTAATGCCAGAGAAAATTTCCTGTACTTCATTATATTTACTGATTACTTCAGTGAGTATGACTGTGTTCATTTGATGAGACACGAGTCGGAATTCTTTGAAATGGTCGAAAGAGTTCTAGAATGAGGTATAGAATCTGAGTGACAGAAGTATTGAGACTCTGGATTAGATCACGAGTGAGAATACTTAAGTCATTGATGGTGTGATCATCTGAATGAGTGTGAAGTCGTTTCACAGCTCATTTCTCCTGAAAACCTTGAGGTGTTTCTGTGAGAAAGAATCATATCTTATTAGAAATGATTAAAGATGAGTCACACGAATCTTCCATGATATTCTTTAAGAATAACGCTCTAGAAATATCTAAGTTTACGCTGAAATAGTTCTACCAATATCAGTTGAAAGACACCACTTAAATGTGGACTGGAAATGATCCAAATTCGTCTTTACTGAGTATTTGTAGTTGAGCTACTTCGCTGGTTGTCCTAGGGAAACCAAGGCTTGTTACTTTTACGTCCATTCCGAAAACGAAGTTAGGTTGTTCGGAATTCTGTTTTCTAAGAGGGAAGTTGCTTTCTAAGAAGAACAGTGGGAGTAAAAGTATAACTCGAAGAAATTCGAGAAATACAGGAGGATGCTCAACCTGTTGAGGGAGAGCAGCGGATGGATTTACAGATTTCTGTAGAATCTACACCTGTAGAGCCTGAAGTTCGCAGATCTGAATGAATCCGTCACTAATCCGAGAGTGATTTCTCGTGATTAATTGCCATGATCTGATGATCATTGAAAGTGACGAACCTGCGAAATTCACAGAAGCGAAGGTGAGCCCGGACTCTGAAAAATCATACTGTATGAAAGTTAGCTTCATCGATCCATTCATGGATAGAAGCAAACATATCGGAGTTGGAATCTTCGTTCTGTTAAAGTAGTCAAGGTTTTGACTTGAACAGAAACGAAGTTGAACTGTGCGTTTACTAATAGATAAGTGGGAGCGATGTTGCATTTCTCATAGTGTATGTCGATGACATACTGATTCTCGGAAATAACGTTCCAATGCTGCAGTCGGTAAAGGACTGGCTTGGGAGTTGTTTTTATGATTGACATGGGTAAAGCCACATATGTTCTTGGATTTGGATCTAAAGATAAAGATCCAAAAGAGCTGGTAGGACAAAGTCAGGATTCTTAAATTGACAAAGTCCTACACGTTTTCAGCAATCCAAGAAGGGTTTTATGCCAATGTCACATGGCATTACGTTAAGCAAGAAACAGTGTCCTACGATATCTGCTGAGCTTGAATGCATGGATAAGATTCCATATGCGTCGGCAATTGGATCTATCATGCATGCCATGAAACGTACTTGTTTTGATGTTGCTTTAATGTTAAGCAAGACAAGTAAAGACCAGTCAAATTCAGCAAAAAATCACTGGATTGACGTAATGAATATCCTCAAGTATTTGGAAAATACTTAGGATAAGTTCTTGATTTACGGAGAAAGTGAGGTGCTACAAGTCGATAGAGTCTGAAAGGCAAGTTTCCAACAGACAAAGATGATTTCCGGTCACAGTCTGGTTATATCTTGTGTCTGTCTGGCGGTGCAAGGCACTGTTGCTGACTCCATGACTTAAGCTGAACATTTCGCAGCTTGGGAAGCGGTGAAAGAGGTTGTTTGGAAAGAAGAGTTCATCACTGGACTTGATGTGATTCCCAGCATAGATGAGACTAGCTACACATCAGAGGTCCAAACACCGTGAGATAAATGACAGAGGTGTTAAGTAGATCAGCAAGTTTCAACGAATGAGAACGATGCTAATCTATTAACAAAGCCACTCCTTAGGCCTAAGCACGAGTCGCGGACTGTAGCTGTAGGATAAGTGAAATTAAGATGTAGTCTTAATTTCAGTGGGAGTTTGTAAAGGGCTTTATTTAGTCATTTTGAAAGGTTCATGTGAACATAATATTTTATGTTTGTGAAATCTATCAGGAACTCAAGCAATCAATCAGTCGAAATCCAATCAGAAACTGTTCTAGAACTCAAACACAGATATAGAATTAACCAAATTCCTTTGCGAGAATTCTCTAAGTCTAAGTGCAGCAAACCAAACTTTCGTTTGCGAGAACTAACAGATTAAACCAGCTTTAATTCCAAGTTTGATATGTTCACAATCTAATTAAACCAAACTTTCGTTTGCGAGAAGTTAAATTGCTTATCTAGGTTCTTTCTAGCTAAATTAACCAACTTCCGCTGCATTAATCAGCCTAACATCATAATCTAAGTGGCCAGTTCAGATTAAGCATTAAGAACAACCTAAACAAAGAACTAGCAGATATGAATCCCTACTGATTAATTAAACTATAACTCCATGAAATCCCTAATGAGAATCCCTAAACTTAACAGGTAATCTACTCAGACATAATCATCGAAACAGAAAATATCTTGAATAGAAAACCAAATATCATAAAACAAAGTAAAGATCTGGGGTTCAAAATCCTCTCTCTTTCGAGAGCAGGATCAGCCCCTAACTCTCTCTGAAATAAAATAAGACTTAATGAAAGCGTAGCCTAAACAATGGCTTAAAAACCCTTATATAATAGCTAAAACACGTTTTGGGCTTCTGTGTAAATATCTGTGCTTTTCTGCAAAATCAGCATTCTTCATTAAATCGGCGAGTCTGGCCCATTCGCATATGCAACGATCGATGCAGGTGTGCAACGATCGACGCAGTCTTCAAAACTGGACAGTGAACTCTGTCTCTCGGACCAAATCTCCAAAATACACCAAACAGCTCCAAAATCTCCACTTCTGCTCCAAATGTGTCTAGACCTGTAAACATACTAAAAAGACTCCAAAACATAACATAAGACTCGATAAATAAGGCATATACCATGGTTAAAACCGGTAAAATCCATGGTATATCAACTCCCCCACACTTAGCTCTTGCTTGTCCTCAAGCAAGTAAAGAACCAAAGTATAAGAGAAGAGGTTTGAAAACACAGAAACTCATTTCGTCCTAGGAACTTTCACAATCACATTCACTTAGTAAGCCACTGAAAACTTTCCTACAGAACTCAAGACCACAATATACTTCCCCCACACTTAGCAACTGTCCCAAGTAAACTCCACAATCACATTCAAGCATTCAAATTCACCCTACTGACTTCTGCAAGTATTTAAGTGCGGTCTCACCTAAGGAGTATCGATCAAAGGGCACATGGATTCTTACCTTATCAGCTCTAGACCACCATACTATCTTTCTCTAGTCCCTTTCTTCTCTTTCCCTTCCTTAACAACTGATTTTTCCCACATTGGGTATCATTTTATTTTTTTTATCAGTGTTCTTCCCGTTATTGGGTGTACTTTGGACACATTCCATGGATCACATGAGAGAAAATAGTGTTTGCTACCATTCCCATGACCACTTCGGAGTTACTAACTCATCCTCAGTTTATTATCTCTTTTTTTTTTTTTACTTTATAGAAGGGGAGAAGGGAACTAAATAGGATAGGTTGACAGGCTGTGTCAGAACTAACAAGGGAATCCGACACAAAGTATACCAAGCCCTTAAGTGAGAAATCTAAGTCAGTATTAAGGTGAAGTCAGTAAAAGGATCCTCTGATACCTGAAGTGATGTGGGTGTTCTCAGTAGGTTGATCCGTGTCTGGGTTTTCTAACAGTCATAGAGGCTCTGCAAGTCTGTCCAATGGTCACTTAGTTCCTGTTCAAGCGAAATTTTCCTCGAAAAATCATAGTTTCATACAAGTTTTGACTCAATAAAACAATTTTGAAAAACCAAAGACTGACTCATAAGAAAACAAAAGCGTGCGTCAGTAGCTTCCTCCCCCACACTTAAACTACACTGTCCCCAGTGTAATCAAGGCATGAGCTCGGTGAGAATAATGATCAAATTGAAACAAACCGAAAAAAATTGCAGGTTACTTACCTGTCGTCGCCCTGTGTCGATCGATGCCACAAGGGTGTCGATCGATGCAAGGCGAATATGCTCGCGGTTATGTAGATAACCGATGTCTAAACCGCAATCATTTTGGCTAACCGTGAATCGCAACTGCATCGACCGATGCACAATGTGTGTCGATCGATGCAAGGCGATTATTCTTGTATCCCTCAGCTCTGAACATACTTAAACAGAAAAATTAAAAATACCAAATCAAAACGAAAAAACAAAAACAAAAACGAACCTAACAGTGGGTTGCCTCCCACTCAGCGCTTGTTTTTAGTCATTAGCTTGACTATTGGAAAGAGATTGGATTCATGGTGGTTTCAACAGAGACTTTGAGTGTCTCTGTGAATATCTTTTCATCCATGGCGGTGTATAGGCATTATGATCATGAGGCTTCCCAAGAAAAGAGAAATTAGAATCAGGGCGGGAGCGAAGCTTGGGCGGTCTACTGCGTTTTCCTGCATTCAAAACAATATGATCAGAAGGTTTAAGCTTAGATGATTTATATCTTACCTTTGGTGCATATCTGATGTCTGGAGCTTTCTGCTTATGAGCAGTTGCAGGTACTGAAGATGTTAGAGCAAGTTCAAGAGGAACTGCCATCTTCTTCTTTCTACTATCAGATACTGTAGTTCCACCAATCTGAACTTCTTCTTTCAGATGACCATCAGTGGAGATCATCTCCTTTGCATGAACTCGCGAAGTTTCAACTGGTGGTGTTCTATTCACCTTCTTATCCATCACTTTCATGCAGTTGGCCACTTCTAGCTCTTGTCGGGAAGGTTTAGGAACCTTAGGATATGGCACCGGGGGCTTGTAAGCTTGTTCTGGCACTGTTGCAGGTTTCTGGACATGTGTGCGTTCTGTGTCGATCGTTGCATAATGTGTGTCGATCGATGCAAGGCGATTCTGTTTCTTGAAAGAACTCGAAATTGCCGTCAGAATGGCGTGTCGATCGTCACTAAGGGGGTGTCGATCGATGCATGTATCAGGCAGACAATATTCATCCAGAAAATCCGAGATTATGCTCTCTTCTTCACCTAGCAACTCAATCTCATCCCTTATGTTCACAGCATTGATGTGCAGCTTCCGTTCAGCTCTCTTAGCTTCATTTTGCCTATCTATCGCTGCATCCAGCTCCTCCATATGTGTGCTCAAAGATTCAAGCTTCTCATTCAAATCTTCATACAAAGCATCCATCTTTGAGTTGAAGGACCTATCAATCTGTTGTTGTCTCTCAAGGTACTGCTCTATCATGATTTCCATTCTGCTCTCATGAGCTGTAGGTGCAGGCGGTACTTGGTAAGAAGAAACGCTACAACTCCTTGAGAAGGCATTGCCCTGTTGCTGGAAAGGTCCCTGAAAAGCAGATTCCTGACTGTAGAATTCATTCCCTCCAACGTAGCTGATAGCTTCTTGCCCATACTTTTCAAGTACAAGACTATGCAGAGACTCTACTTTGCTCTTTAACCAAGTTATCTGCGAGTTGTCAATCCCTGGATTGAAGAAATCATACATCTTCCTTACGATATGTGTCGATCGATGCAGGAGAAGCGTCGATCGATGCAAGCGCGATGATGTGACGATCGACACACATGACCGTGTCGATCGTTGCAGGGCGATTACAGGCGTACCTGAAACGCAAGAACAGAAAAAGAAAAAAAAAAAAAAAAAAAAAAAAAAAAATTAGTAGCAAAAATTAAAAAACGAAAATCCTAGTCTAAACCCTAAGTTCAAATCTATCGAGAACTCAAAAGAGTCCCCGGCAACGGCGCCAAAAACTTGATAGGTTCTAAGTTTTAATCCCTATACTAACTGCAAGTGCACAGTGATGTAGTTGTAGTACTTAGGGTATCGAATCCACAGGGACTCCGGTCAACGATAGATAAGAACAGAAAAGATTAAACTAGGAGAAAGCAAAGGTGATTAAACTAAAAGCAGAGCAGAAAAGTAAATCAGTAGCAGGCGAGTTTGTGAGCAAGGAAGCGAAGCGTTAAGTCTAGGGAGTTCTCAGGAAATCAGGAACTCAAGCAATCAATCAGTCGAAATCCAATCAGAAACTGTTCTAGAACTCAAACACAGATATAGAATTAACCAAATTCCTTTGCGAGAATTCTCTAAGTCTAAGTGCAGCAAACCAAACTTTCGTTTGCGAGAACTAACAGATTAAACCAGCTTTAATTCCAAGTTTGATATGTTCACAATCTAATTAAACCAAACTTTCGTTTGCGAGAAGTTAAATTGCTTATCTAGGTTCTTTCTAGCTAAATTAACCAACTTCCGCTGCATTAATCAGCCTAACATCATAATCTAAGTGGCCAGTTCAGATTAAGCATTAAGAACAACCTAAACAAAGAACTAGCAGATATGAATCCCTACTGATTAATTAAACTATAACTCCATGAAATCCCTAATGAGAATCCCTAAACTTAACAGGTAATCTACTCAGACATAATCATCGAAACAGAAAATATCTTGAATAGAAAACCAAATATCATAAAACAAAGTAAAGATCTGGGGTTCAAAATCCTCTCTCTTTCGAGAGCAGGATCAGCCCCTAACTCTCTCTGAAATAAAATAAGACTTAATGAAAGCGTAGCCTAAACAATGGCTTAAAAACCCTTATATAATAGCTAAAACACGTTTTGGGCTTCTGTGTAAATATCTGGGCTTTTCTGCAAAATCAGCATTCTTCATTAAATCGGCGAGTCTGGCCCATTCGCATATGCAACGATCGATGCAGGTGTGCAACGATCGACGTAGTCTTCAAAACTGGACAGTGAACTCTGTCTCTCGGACCAAATCTCCAAAATACACCAAACAGCTCCAAAATCTCCACTTCTGCTCCAAATGTGTCTAGACCTGTAAACATACTAAAAAGACTCCAAAACATAACATAAGACTCGATAAATAAGGCATATACCATGGTTAAAACCGGTAAAATCCATGGTATATCAGTAAACCACTGAAAGAATCAATCACAGGATATCAAGACCAACATGTACTTCCCCCACACTTAGCAACTGTCCTAGGTAAACTCCACAATCACATTCAAGCATTCAAATTCTCCCTACTGACTTCTGCAAGTATTTAAGTGCAGTCTCACCTAAGGAGTATCGATCAAAGGGCACATGGATTCTTACCTTATCAGCTCTAGACCACCATACTATCTTTCTCTAGTCCCTTTCTTCTCTTTCCCTTCTTTAACAACTGATTTTTCCCCATTGGGTATCATTTTATTTTTTTTTATCAGTGTTCTTCCCGTTATGGGGTGTACTTTGGACACATTCCATGGATCACATGAGAGAAAATAGTGTTTGCTACCATTCCCATGACCACTTCGGAGTTACTAACTCATCCTCAGTTTATTATTATTTTTTTTTACTTTATAGAAGGGGAGAAGGGAACTAAATAGGATAGGTTGACAGGCTGTGTCAGAACTAACAAGGGAATCCGACACAGAGTATACCAAGCCCTTAGGTGAGAAATCTAAGTCAGTATTAAGGTTGAAGTCAGTAAAAGGATCCTCTGATACCTGAAGTGATGTGGGTGTTCCCAGTAGGTTGATCTGTGATGGGGTTTTCTAATAGTCAGAGATAGATCCTGCAACTTCATCCCAATGGTTACTTAAGTTCCTGCAAGTCTTGTAAATCTTCTCAGAAAATCATAGTTTCTTACTTAAACAATTTTGACTCAATAAAACAAATTTTTTTTTGAAAAACGGACTGACTCTTAAGAAAACAGAAAACAAAAGTCAGTAGCACCTCCCCCACACTTAAGACACACTGTCCCCAGTAGTGTCCAGCGAAGGATCGGTAAAAAGAAAGAAAAATTGTTAAATTTCTGTTGAGTTCTGTCGGGTTTACCTCTATCGCTCATGCATAGATCGTTGCACTAAGTGCATCGACCGTTACTTGGCGATTTTCGTGTATGGTCGATCGTTGCTCAAGAGCGCAACGATCAATGCAATGCGATTCCTTTCGTGTTGTGACGATCGACACAGAAGTGCGTCGATCGTCGCACTGCGAATTCATCCGAGACCTGCAAACATAAACTCACCAGTACAAAAACACCAGTACCTAATGGTGGGTTGCCTCCCACCCAGCGCTTGTTTAAGGTCAATAGCTTGACCGGACGGATGGGAATTTTCAGGTACCAGGAGGTCCTGACAGAGACTTTTTCTGTCTCTGTTCAAGTCTCCTCATCCAAGGTGGTGAGTAGGCTGTTGCGGAATGCTCATGTCCAAGAAAAGATGGAGTGAAATGTGCTCCAGGATCTATAACCATAGTATTATCCGGCTGCTCAAAATCTGCGTCCCTTATGGTGAATGTCTGCCCATCTATCAGTGGTTTTCGCAGCTTATCCATCTCATAGTGCAGTGGTTCATCTCCCAGATGGAGGTCTATCAAGCTGTTCCTAACATCAATCAACGCTCCTGCTGTAGCCAAAAAGGGTCTCCCAAGCAATAATGCTTCATCCGGATCACAATCATATCTCAGCACAAGGAAGTCCGTTGGAACTAAGTAGTTTCCAACTCTCACCGGAATGTCCATAAGGAGCCCTTCAAGAACTCGTATGGACTGATCAGCTAGGACAAGAGAAGTTCTAGTAGGAGTAAAATCCAACATACCCAGCTTCTCTGCCACAGAGTAAGGCATCAAACTTCCAGCAGCTCCTAAATCACACAGAGAGCGTCTAAAACTATCCTCAAAGATAGAGCAATCCATCACAAAGACTCCAGGATCAGGTAGCTTCTTCAGGATCTTAGTTAGCAGAACATCACTAATATGCTGAGGAACTATTATCACCCAGTCTTTCAGATCATCATCCAGGGGCAACATCTTGTTCAAGTACCTCTGCACACAAGGATGATAAGGTGGATCATCAGAAGTTGGAATTTCTTCCAATTCTTCACCAATCTCCTCTAGCTTCTTAAGCTCTTCAATCTCTTGCCTAATTACTTCAGACACTGAGGAGTGTTGTCTAAAAATCTGTTCGTAGATCTCCTGTTGGGTAATCTCAGAGGCTCCATTGAATAGGCGATCAAGCTCCAAGTCAGCATCTATGCCATTATCATCCGACAGTTCTATCTGTTCACGCCCTGCAACGACCGACACTAAGGGTATGTCGATCGTTGCCATCCCGACGGGTGCATCGATCGTCTCAGATGTTGCATCGATCGACGCACTGCAGCAGATTTCACCCCAGCGTTTTTCACAAATATCCGAAAATTCTTGTTCTGTCACCAACTCAGCTGTACTTAGCTCAAATCTTTCACCTAGGTGAGATCCATCATTAATGCACACAGACCAGGCCTTAACATGAGTGTCTGCCACTCCTTTTCCCTTCAGTGAGCTGGACATCTGGTTCACCTGAGTGTCCAACTGCTTCATGTGAGTGCTCAGAGACTCAAACTTCCCATTGAGGTCTTCGTAGACAGCGTCCAACTTCTTGTTGCAGTCCACAGAAATCTTGGTCTGAATCTCAATCAGCTGTTCCATCATAGCCTCCATTTTTCTCTCATGGGCTGTAGGTGCAGGAGGAGTCTGATAGGATGTAGATCCATAGGTTCTCTGAGTACCTTGTCCACAGGTCTTCTGAAAACCACCAGTCTGTCCTCCATTGGAGAATTTGTTCCCCTGTTGATTACTAAATCTATTACCTTGGAAACCAGAACCTCCTATGAAATTCACATCTTCTTCCTGAGTGTCCTCCTCAGTCTGAATCACCTCTACATCTTGGGCAAAGTGGACAGCTTTCTTACTTGTCAGGAGATTGTAAACTGTGTCCAATCTGGATCTTATATTAGCTATATCAGAATTCTCTACAGTTCCACTAGATTTCTTCCTCCTTTCATCCATTGTCTTGCAACTGTTGCTGCCAATCAGGTTCTCAATCAACTGCTTAGCTTGTGTAGGAATCCTGGTGTTGAAATTAGCATTACTGGAATTATCCAGCGCAGTCTGGTAAGGGAGATCTATGCCTATGAAGAAGATACCAATCAGCTGTACCTCTGTGAATCCATGGTGTGGACAGTCACGCTGATACTGCTTAAATCTCATCCATGCAGTCTTCAAGGGCTCCACAGCTCCTTGGGAAAAAGTGAGTATGTCCTGTCTGGACTGATCCGAGCACGCATCATCATAAAAGTGACGCATGAACTCACTCTTTAAGGCTGCCCAAGTAGTATACTGACCAGGTGCCAGTTGTATCAGCCATGCACTAGCGTCTCCAGCAAGACTGTGCGAAAATAGCTTAAGGAACAGATAGTCCGGGCATACTCCTTCATACTTCATGCCAGTGACTATATCCTCAAACTTGTCAATGTGATCCATAGGCTGCTCCGCTTGAAGACCATGAAAAGCAATCTGTCTCATCAGCTGGTAGTAGATGGTCTTTACCTCAAAATCATTCCTCTCAAAAGCAGGAAGCACTAGAGCTGCTCGGTTTGCATGAAACTCATCAGGTCTGTTGTAGTCAGCTAGTGTCCTCTCATGAACCACCATCTCTCTACCTTGGGCCTGTCCTTGACCCTGGTTTTGGTTCAGCTCCTGTTGTTGTTGCTCAGGAGGATCAGGGATGACATTCCCTTCAGCATCAACCCGATGCCCAGCAGCATTGTACGGGTTGTTATCTCGGTCCCTCAGGGTACCTTCAGCATCTGGTATCAAGATCAGACGTTCTCGTACCATTCTCTCTCTCTTTTCTCTTCTGATAGTCCTTTCTAGACGTCCAAGTTCCTCTAGTCCGAGATTAAGCAAGCTCGAGTTCGGATTACTTCGAGTTTTCTGCGTTGGCATAAACTGTCTGTAATCGTCCAGCAACGATCGATGCTATCAGTGCAACGATCGATTCAATCTCAGAATCGCCTAGTGACGATCGACGCAAGGGATGAAACGATCGACGCAAGGCGAAAGTCGTACCTGCGACAAAAAGAAACAGAGAAAAAGTTAGCAAAATATAAAAACAAAACGAAAAAGCAAAAACAAGAAAGAAAAATTTCTAGTAAAAAACCTAAGTTCGGTCCTATCGAAGACTCTAAGAGTCCCCGGCAACGGCGCCAAAAACTTGATAGGTTCTAAGTTTTACCCTATTCTAAACTGCAAGTGAACAGCAATGTCAAAGTAGTATATAGGGTTATCGAATCCACAGGGACACTTGGTCTCAATAGATCAGAACAGTAGAGACTAATACTAGAAAGAAAGCAATGTAATTGAATTAAAAGCGGTGCGAGAAAGTAAATAAGTAGCAGAGATTAACGGTTGTGGAAGCAATAAACTAAAAGCGTCAAGCCTAGGGTATTCTCAGGAAATCAGACAAGCAGACAGTTCATTCAGCAAGGATCTAATTAAGCACAGTTCTAGAACTCAAAACACAGATATAGAATTAACCAAATTCCTTTGCGATAATTCTCTAAGTCTAAGTGCAGCAAACCAAACTTTCGTTTGCGAGAACTAACAGATTAAACTAGCATTAATCCCAAGTTTGATATGTTCACAATTATCCTAAACCAAACTTCCGTTTGCGCAAAGTTTAATTGCCCAATTTAATTAGTTCAGATTCCTAAACCCCACTTCCGTGACGTATTTAGCAACCTAAGATCTAGATTCTAATTGATCAGGTTAGAACTAGCTTTAAGCACAATTAAATTGAAGAACATATATAGTTATGAATCCTTAACTGAATTTGAACAAGTCTAGCAAGTCATGAAATCCTATGTGAGAAACCCTAAACCTAACAAGGAATCTACTCAGACATAAATAATGAAAAACATGATCATATGATGAATAAATTGCATAAAAGAATAAGAGTAAAAGGGGTTCGAAATCTTCTCCAAATACAGATGAAGTAATAGGTTCAGATCAGCCCCAAAAGCTCTAAAAATCCTCTGCTCTTAATTATGAAATCGTAATGTAAAGCGTATCTAATTAAAACACCAAAAACTCTATTATATAGGTATAATCTCGGCCAGGAGCTTCTTTGTAAATATCAGGAACTTCTGGATCAAAGTGCAATATCTTGATTCTTCTAAACCGCCGAGTTTTGGCCCATCTCGCTGGTGCATCGATCGATGCTAGGCATGCAACGATCGACACTAAGGAAAGTAAACATACCAAAGAGTCGAACACCAAGAGGCCTTCTCAAAATAAACGAGAACGGACAAAGGAGCCGGAATCTCCCAAAACATTCCCTCAGGGGTCGCGGAAGCGAGTTGAGTTTATTCTCGGCGAGCTCAGCCTGAGCGGCACCCCGGAAGGTTCGGCGTTATCCCCACCTCCGGCTCCCGTTAAGAGTTTACACTCACGAATCAATCTCCCTCGTCTCTGCGGGGGGAGGGGGGGTGTACGGGCTATACCCCCTAAACGAATCGAATTCATCTTCGGTGGCTCCAAGCTTTGCCGAGACTCGGTCAATTCAATCAAAGCTCTTCAAAGAAGAGTCGAAACTGACAAAGGGGGGAAATCCCAATGATAGGTCCAGACCACGAGATCACTTTCCACGAGAGCGAGACAAGCAATCTCGACAAACCATACGACGACGCTCTCCTCGTTTGTCTAGTAGTGGGAGATGTCGAAGGATAATGATCGACACAGGAAGTTCGGTAGATGTCCTCTTTTACGATGCGTTCAAAAAGATGGACTTCAACGACTCCGAGATCGTGGAAGAAAAGACACCACTAGTAGGGTTCGCTGGCGAAACAACGTACTCAATGGGCTCTGTCTTCGCCCCGGTGATAGCTGGAGGAGTCCGAAGAATGACAGAGTTCGTCATAGTGGATCGGCCAGCTCCTTATAACGCTATTCTAGGTCGACTATGGATATACGACATGAAAGCGGTACCGTCGACCTACCATCAATGCGTAAAATTCCCAACTCCTAAAGGGGTAAAAACCGTGTACGGAAGTCAAAAGATTTCCCGCCATTGCTACCTGAATGGATACAAACAGATTGAAAAATCCCCTGCGTAGCAATTACAGAAAGAGGACGAACTCGCCACCATGCAGACCAAAAGGTCGAATGACCCGAGTCAAATAGGACCTCCGAAGGACCTCGCGACCCAAGTTTGCATAGACGATGCTCATCCCGAAAGACTCGTTGGCATTGGAATCGACCTATCAGAGCCAGTCAAAAACGAACTGGTCTCTTTTCTCAAACAAAACGTCGACTCCTTTGCCTGGTCTTCAACAAACATGAGAGGGATCTGTTGGGAATGTCCTGAAATCTACCGTACTATCTCTAGAAAGTATGATAAGTGTCGAGATCAGACATAAGTCATAAATACTGGGTGATCATGATGACTTGCTAGAGCCCGCTCATGATCTATAAGTTTAGGACTTATTACCAGTATTGTATGATCCCAAAGGGTCACACACCATAGCTAACGGGAAAGTTAAAATGGAATTAATACGGTAAGATGCAAGGCATTTACTGTATTTGTACAGAGAATTGGGCCAGACAAAAGACAGTCTTTTCTCTGATTTGGGCCTTGGGCCCAAAAGCCTAATGAGCCATTAGTTTAATTACTTGGGCCCATATAAGGAAGAGGAGTGGCGCAGGAAGCCCTAATGCTTCTTGTCTGCGATTTTCACCTGAGCCGTCCTCTCTCTCTCTGTTGTTCCAGCTTGGTCTAGCAGCCTGATCCAGTAGCTTGTAAGCGTGTGGATACCTAGGAGGAGCCGGTTCTCATCTGCTCTCATTGATCTCGACATTACCAATCAATCCGCTGCACTCTAAAAGAGGTAATGATCCTGATCTGTATGATTCAACTGCAATCACCTAGATCTGAGTTATATGTGTTAGGATGTAACCTGACAATTACACCATGAACACACATAATCCTTCAGTGGTATCAGAGCCTAGGTCATTAGGTTTTTGCTTTTGGATCTTTGAATGAATCGAAAGTGAAAGTTGATTTTGCTTTATCATAAGAATTCGATTTGTTAAAGCTTGATTTTTGTCGTCATTGATCATTGATTTTGTCGTCATTTGATTTTGACTTTGTTTTGTAATTAACAAACGCACAAGGTTTGTTTTAAGTGAATCGCATGAATCGTGTTTGTGTAATTGGAAAAGTCAAAAATCGTGTTTGTCTTTAGTGATTGTTATCAAAAGAAAGTTGAAGATTCGTTTGTTAACAGCATGAGTCGATTGTTAATTAAGAATAGTTAACTTTGTGTTTGACTTTGTGCAATCATAAGAGAATCGATTTGATTGTTTTGTCCATAAGTGTATAGCATGATACGTTTGTTGATTTTGTTTGAATCGATTTTGTTCTAAAAGAGAATCGCTTGTTGATTTGAATTTGTTTGTTATGATCATAAGAGAATCGAATATGGTTAAGGTCAAAATGGTTTTGTCTTTTAGTGATTCACATGATCGTATGAATAGATATTTGTTAACAAGATAATCGATTTGTTAAGTTTGTTAAGGTCAAAATCGTTTTTGATTCTTTGATGTATGAATCATTAATTATTTAATTAATGTATGGTTTAAGCGGTTAACCCAAAATCGCGGTTTGCTGGAAATTATTTAATACAATTGGTATTATTTAATTTCTGGTTAAACCGGATTTAAATTCAAAATTGAATTTTAACCTAAACCGAAGGCTGGTCTAAGTTTGATTTGGTTGGACCAAATAATTTAGAGCTGGTCTGGTTTAGTAAATAACCAGTTGGATTTAGTAGTTAATTTGGTCTTGGACCAGAATTAATGAACCGACTCGGTTATGTCAAATTATTGGGTCAATTGGAATTCTGTGGTCTTGGGCCAAGAATTGGGCCTATAATTTGTGACCCAACCGAAAACTTTAATAAAACATTAAATTAGAAAGTTTCTTTGATTAGAAGTTTCTAATTTTGTCATGTTAAGAAATTTCTAAATATAGTAAGTTTATGAATTTAGAAAGCTTCTAAAATAAGTAGGTTTCCTAAAATAGAAAGTTTCCATATTTAGTAAGTTACCTGAATTGGAAAGTTTCCCAAAATAGTAATCTTCTATTTTTGGGAAGAAATCTATTGAAACCTAAAATCCTCAAAACCAATATCAAGCTTGGATGTCTTGCCCAATCTTGTCAGCTACTTAACGCTTATTCAATTACAGATATGGCTTACAGTGTGAGGTGTCTGTTTTTGCGTAAGTAAAGTAGTATATAGTCACTAATTTCATTGGGAGTCCCAGACTTTAGTGATTATTTGGCTGTAAGAGATTGGTTTCCTTGACTGGGCCATCGGGAGTCCCGGGCCTTGAGACATCTGGTGTATTGGGCCTTGGGCCCACTTCACAACCGAGAGTTATTGGATATAACTAGCTGTGTGTATGCTTACCAAGTAAAGCTAATTCCGGGTGACGGCCAGTGGCCCACTTTGGTTTTAGTTGAACATGGGTCTCGGAATCATTGCATTCTTATGAGGTTAAACAAAGAAATTTTGAATGCAATGCGAGTTTTCTTATAAGTTATTAAGATTACTCTTTTATGAACTGAATAACTAAAACTCTATTTATCTCTAAAATTTCAGTTATGACTAGCACAAACAATCAAAACACTTTCTCGATCCGGTCTGTCCTTGAGATGGACAAACTGAACGGATCAAATTTCTTGACTTGGTCGCGGAACCTGAGGCTAGTCCTCAGGCAGGAGAGAAAGGACTATGTCCTTGAGAGAGATCTCCCCGTGAGGATCGGGTCCAATGCCTCTCATGCAGTATATGATGCTTGGAATAAGCATTATAATGATGCGGTAGATGTGCGTGGTCTGATATTGGCTACCATGGACTCAGATTTGCTGAAGCAATATGAGAACATGGAGTCGCCAATAGAGATGATCAGCAGCCTGAAATTGAAATTTCAGGAGCAGGTAAGAGTGGAGAGATACCAGTTGGTTAAGTCTCTCACTAGCTGCAAGCTACCAAATGATCATCCAGTGAGTCCTCATGTCAGTAAAATGATGGGTTACATTGATAACCTGAGGAAACTGGATTATCCAGTTAGCCAAGAATTGGCAACTGAGATCATTCTGCAGTCACTGCCGTCAAGCTATGATAAGTTCAGAAGGAACTATATCAAGAAAGGCTTAACGAAGACGCTGACTGAACTGCATGATATGCTCAAGACAGTTGAGCCAAACGTGAAGAGTACCCTGTATAATCTCGTAATGGAGAAGGGTAGGTTTACTAAACCTAATGCTGACAAGGGTGAAGACAAAGTTGTCCAGATTTTGAATCATGGCAAGCGTGTGTCTTCTGAGCCCGAGTCAGATACATCTTACGTTGGTAAGTGCTGCTACTGTAAAGAGACTGGGCATTGGAAGAGATATTGCATTAAATTCATGGAAGATTATGAGGAGTTGAAGTTGATGTATGAGACTACTTCCTCAGGTATTCATGTTATTACTTCAAGTTCTACCTTATAGGTATTGGATACTGGTTGTGGCACTGATATTTGTTACAATATGCAGAGCCTAAGCAACAGTAGAACGTTGAAGGAAGGACAAGTGGAACTGCATGTCTGGAAGGAGCTATGGAAGCTGCCTCAGCCGTAGAGTTTTCACTTGTAGATGCCTTTGAGGCTTGGTTTTATTGAGTAATTGCTACATGTACCTGCTTTAAGCAGGGTTGTCTTTCATTTTCTTGTAAGAATTTGAATGTTTTTCATTTTGATAAAAGACAAGTTTTGTTCTTTTGATCTTAATGAAATATTAATTGTAGCACCCTATTCAAGGAATGGGTTTTATATCTTAAACCAAAGAGTGCCTAAATGTAACATAAATACCGAATTGGTTTAAATCTGATGAATTAAACCTGATTTTTCTTGGCGTAAATGTTTTGGTCACATAGAGTAAGTCGGATTCAGAAATCCCATAGTTATGGACTTTTGGGCTCATTTGATCGGATATCTTATGAGACTTGAATTCTGCTTACTGGACCAAAAGACAAAGGGCCCATCTTAGCCGAGCTAGAGAAAGGCCCAAAGGCTTATTGGACCTTGAACATACTCATGTATGTGGCCCGATGAGCAGTAATGCCAGAGAAAATTTCCTGTACTTCATTATATTTACTGATTACTTCAGTGAGTATGACTGTGTTCATTTGATGAGACACGAGTCGAAATTCTTTGAAATGGTCGAAAGAGTTCCAGAATGAGGTATAGAATCTGAGTGACAGAAGTATTGAGACTCTGGATTAGATCACGAGTGAGAATACTTAAGTCATTGATGGTGTGATCATCTGAATGAGTGTGAAGTCGTTTCACAGCTCATTTCTCCTGAAAACCTTGAGGTGTTTCTGTGAGAAAGAATCATATCTTATTAGAAATGATTAAAGATGAGTCACACGAATCTTCCATGATATTCTTTAAGAATAACGCTCTAGAAATATCTAAGTTTACGCTGAAATAGTTCTACCAATATCAGTTGAAAGACACCACTTAAATGTGGACTGGAAATGATCCAAATTCGTCTTTACTGAGTATTTGTAGTTGAGCTACTTCGCTGGTTGTCCTAGGGAAACCAAGGCTTGTTACTTTTACGTCCATTCCGAAAACGAAGTTAGGTTGTTCGGAATTCTGTTTTCTAAGAGGGAAGTTGCTTTCTAAGAAGAACAGTGGGAGTAAAAGTATAACTCGAAGAAATTCGAGAAATACAGGAGGATGCTCAACCTGTTGAGGGAGAGCAGCGGATGGATTTACAGATTTCTGTAGAATCTACACCTGTAGAGCCTGAAGTTCGCAGATCTGAATGAATCCGTCACTAATCCGAGAGTGATTTCTCGTGATTAATTGCCATGATCTGATGATCATTGAAAGTGACGAACCTGCGAAATTCACAGAAGCGAAGGTGAGCCCGGACTCTGAAAAATCATACTGTATGAAAGTTAGCTTCATCGATCCATTCATGGATAGAAGCAAATATATCGGAGTTGGAATCTTCGTTCTGTTAAAGTAGTCAAGGTTTTGACTTGAACAGAAACGAAGTTGAACTGTGCGTTTACTAATAGATAAGTGGGAGCGATGTTGCATTTCTCATAGTGTATGTCGATGACATACTGATTCTCGGAAATAACGTTCCAATGCTGCAGTCGGTAAAGGACTGGCTTGGGAGTTGTTTTTATGATTGACATGGGTAAAGCCACATATGTTCTTGGATTTGGATCTAAAGATAAAGATCCAAAAGAGCTGGTAGGACAAAGTCAGGATTCTTAAATTGACAAAGTCCTACACGTTTTCAGCAATCCAAGAAGGGTTTTATGCCAATGTCACATGGCATTACGTTAAGCAAGAAACAGTGTCCTACGATATCTGCTGAGCTTGAATGCATGGATAAGATTCCATATGCGTCGGCAATTGGATCTATCATGCATGCCATGAAACGTACTTGTTTTGATGTTGCTTTAATGTTAAGCAAGACAAGTAAAGACCAGTCAAATTCAGCAAAAAATCACTGGATTGACGTAATGAATATCCTCAAGTATTTGGAAAATACTTAGAATAAGTTCTTGATTTACGGAGAAAGTGAGGTGCTACAAGTCGATAGAGTCTGAAAGGCAAGTTTCCAACAGACAAAGATAATTTCCGGTCACAGTCTGGTTATATCTTGTGTCTGTCTGGCGGTGCAAGGCACTGTTGCTGACTCCATGACTTAAGCTGAACATTTCGCAGCTTGGGAAGCGGTGAAAGAGGTTGTTTGGAAAGAAGAGTTCATCACTGAACTTGATGTGATTCCCAGCATAGATGAGACTAGCTACACATCAGAGGTCCAAACACCGTGAGATAAATGACAGAGGTGTTAAGTAGATCAGCAAGTTTCAACGAATGAGAACGATGCTAATCTATTAACAAAGCCACTCCTTAGGCCTAAGCACGAGTCGCGGACTGTAGCTGTAGGATAAGTGAAATTAAGATGTAGTCTTAATTTCAGTGGGAGTTTGTAAAGGGCTTTATTTAGTCATTTTGAAAGGTTCATGTGAACATAATATTTTATGTTTGTGAAATCTATGATTTCTGGATTATTTTAACTGTGATATAAATAATCGTTCCAAGATGATTCATGTCATTATATATGGGCCATCGAAGTACATGAGTTGACTTGATCCTGAAACCCCATATTTAACGAAATGACATAAATCATAGTGTCCATAGTCGAAGGTTGTTGAAATTGGAACACCAACAACCACTTGAGACTAGAGTGTGTTGAGACTTATGACCAAGTTTCGAAGGGTCATAGATGCGCGGCATCAAAGTCGACACATAGGTATATGTAGGGGAGCATATGACCGGACATGGCCCGCTGATGAGAACTCTACAAGATATTAATATCTGTGTCATAAGAGGTTCTCATATACGACTATAGAGTATAGTCCTTAGACCTGAGTTCGCATGCATGTGGCTGCACATGGAGTGATGCGCTTTGATCATTGTCTAACCCTGTTTCGTAACTGGGAGCTATAAGGACCTTGGTTGGGTGTATTATAAAGTGTGTAGTTCATAGTGATGGAACAAGATGGGATTTTTCCCTGCCGTTTAACGGAGGAAATATCTCTAGGCCAATCGGAGACTTGATAGCTGGTAAGAGAGTGGGCACTCCCAAACGGACTTGCCCAAGTCGTTTGCATTGTCAGTATCAAATCTTGTCCGATAAACATGGTATGGCTATATAAGGATGACACGCATCTTGCCTTATGCCAGATTGAGATATTGAGACAAAAGGATTAGGGAATGTAGGATTCCAGTACAAGTGGGAGATTGTTGGGAATGTCCTGAAATCTACCGTACTATCTCTAGAAAGTATGATAAGTGTCGAGATCAGACATAAGTCATAAATACTGGGTGATCATGATGACTTGCTAGAGCCCGCTCATGATCTATAAGTTTAGGACTTATTACCAGTATTGTATGATCCAAAAGGGTCACACACCATAGCTAACGGGAAAGTTAAAATGGAATTAATACGGTAAGATGCAAGGCATTTACTGTATTTGTACAGAGAATTGGGCCAGACAAAAGAAAGACAGTCTTTTGTCTGATTTGGGCCTTGGGCCCAAAAGCCTAATGAGCCATTAGTTTAATTACTTGGGCCCATATAAGGAAGAGGAGTGGCGCAGGAAGCCCTAATGCTTCTTGTCTGCGATTTTCACCTGAGCCGTCCTCTCTCTCTCTGTTGTTCCAGCTTGGTCTAGCAGCCTGATCCAGTAGCTTGTAAGCGTGTGGATACCTAGGAGGAGCCGGTTCTCATCTGCTCTCATTGATCTCGACATTACCAATCAATCCGCTGCACTCTAAAAGAGGTAATGATCCTGATCTGTATGATTCAACTGCAATCACCTAGATCTGAGTTATATGTGTTAGGATGTAACCTGACAATTACACCATGAACACACATAATCCTTCATGATCAACATCGATGTTACCAGCCACGAGCTGAATGTCGACCCAACCTACAAACCGGTAAGACAGAAACGTCGAAAACTAGGTCCGGAACGAGCTGAAGCCGTCAATGACGAGGTCGATCGATTATTAAAAATCGGATCGATCAGAGAGGTCAAATAACCCGACTGGCTTGCGAACCCTGTAGTGATTAAGAAAAAGAACGGGAAGTGGAGAGTCTGTGTAGATTTCACGGATCTCAACAAAGCTTGTCCGAAGGACAGCTTCCCACTCCCACACATCGACCGGCTGGTCGAAGCCACCGCCGGACACCAGCTACTATCCTTCATGGACGCTTTCTCGGGGTACAATCAAATATTAATGAACCCGAGGACCAAGAAAAGACTTCGTTCATAACTGATCGAGGCACATACTGAAGGATGTTTTTGGTTAATCCTGATTCAATTCACAGATTCAACAGTTCCTAAACATGCGGATCTAGGTTCTCTTGAATAGAAACATTATGATCTCACCTTATACCTGTTTATGCAGCGGAAAGAGAAGGTATATCAGAGATCAGAGAGCCACCAAGTGATAACTCCTCCAGAGGTTCACACACGCACACCAAGCAGGAAGAGAGGCTGCTAGACCAAGGGAGAGGAGGCGCAGGAAGAGAGAGAGAGTTGGCGCAGGGAGGCTTGGGTTAGGGAGAAAGAGATTTGGGTTTTAGTTTATAAAACCCTTCTCTTTCCCTTTTGGGCTTTTGGGCCCAAATACCAATCTGATTAAATCCCTTGGATTTAATCAGACCCATTAATCTCTCTCTAAGTACGACAAATGCCTGGCACTTTTACCGTACTTCTGCTAAGCCGTTCCTACACATTTTCCTGTTAGCTTAGGCGTGTGACCCATATGGGATCATATAATAAAGGCAATAAGTCCAAGACTTATAGATCATGAGCGGACTCTAGCAAGCCATCATGACCCCCAGTATTATATGACTTATGTCTGATCATTGACATACTCTTACTTTCTAGAGACAGTACCGAGATTACTGGACACAATTCCAACACATACTGTTACAAAGTCATGCCCTTCGGACTAAAAAACGCAGGAGTGACTTACCAACGCCTCGTCAACAAGATGTTTTCAGGACTCCTAGGCAAAACTATGGAAGTCTACATCGACGATATGCTGGTCAAATGTTCCAGGTACGAGGATCACATCCCACAACTAAAAGAATGTTTTATCATTCTCAATAAATACAGGATGAAACTCAACCCAGCAAAGTGTACCTTCGGGGTCCCCTCAGGAGAATTCCTAGGTTACCTAGTAACCGAAAGAGGGATCGAAGGGAACCCCAAACAAATCGCAACATTCATAGAGATGAAATCTCCCAGAACAACGCGAGAAGTCCAGCGCCTGACTGGCAAAATAGCTGCTCTGAACCGTTTCATCTCGAGGTCGACTGATAAATGTCTGCCCTTCTATCACTTACTCAAAGCGAACAAAAAGTTCCTCTAGGACGAAAATTGCGAAGAAGCGTTCACTCAGTTCAAAGCTTACTTAAGCGAACCACCCATACTGGCGAAACCAGTAGAAGGGGAACCCCTCTACCTCTACCTAGCTGTCTCGACGGCAGCGGTAAGTGGAGTCTTGGTTCGCGAAGAACAGAACGAACAATGGCCGGTGTATTACATCAGTAAGACCTTAATCGACGCTGAAACCAGATACCCCGCCATGGAAAAACTCGCCCTAGCGCTAGTGACATCGGCTCGGAAACTCCGACCATACTTTCAATCGCACTCGATCATAGTAATGACCTCTCAGCCACTGAGAACCATCCTTCACAGTCCAAGCCAGTCCGGTCGACTGGTCAAATGGGCTATCGAACTTAGCGAGTGTGACATAGAATATAAAGCTCGGACGTGCCTAAAAGCACAAGTACTTGCAGATTTTATATTCGAGCTCCCACCGACCGTCGAACTTGACCCGACCTCCGCCAAAAATGGAACTCTACGTTGACGGAGCCTCCTCAAGGCAAGGATCTGGAGTCGGAGTAAAACTGGTCTCCCCCACCGGCGAAGTATTGGAACAATCTTTCAGACTGGGCTTCGCCGCATCAAATAACGAAGCAGAATATGAAGCGTTAATATCCGGGCTCAGACTAGCAATAGCAATAGGAGCCCGAGAAGTAGACGCGTTCAGCGACTCCCAATTGGTCACGAGCCAATATCACGGCGACTACGAGGCCAAGGACGAGCGCATGGAAGCATACCTACAGGTAGTCCATACGCTCACCGAACAGATCGAATTCTTTGATCTAACACGGATCCCGCGGGGGGGGGGGGGGGGGGGGGGGGGGGGGGGGAAACACCGCAGCCGATGCCCTAGCCGCATTAGCATCGACATCAGATCCTAACCTTAAAAGGATCATACCGGTCGAGGGGATCGAGAAACCAAGCATCGACATAGCCCTAAAGGCTCTGTCCTTGAAAGAGGACGAGCCTGCCATAAAGGACGATGTCGAGCACAAAAAATGTCTCGGCAACACTGTTGGAATCCCTAGGATCCAGGGTCTAGGTGATTGAATCTAAGAACTGACCACGTGATTACCTGGAGATTGGCAGCGGAAATTGGAACAGGTAAACGAGATCTAGAGCGCCTCAATTGCTGCGCCTCTATCGTAGTCCACACGCACACAAGCCAGAATCCGCCGGGATGCTAGTACGGGGAATCGGATCTCATGTGGATCTATGAGTTTTGTGTCTCTGCTTTCTCTCTGAGAAGTAACTCTGACGGCTAGATTGGATTAGGTCGTGTAACCTGGCTCCTATAAATAGGCCCACGGTTTACAAACCGTAACTTCTGTTTCGGTTTCGACCTTGTGTCGATCGTTGCACCCCTTGCATCGATCGACACACCTCTTAAAACTCAATTCAATGTGTATCCAATACACACTGATCAGATCATATGCCAATGATCGATCCTACACAAAGTGTATCCAGCTCGCTTAGGTGTGTGACCCTGTAGGTTCACACGATACTAGAAATGAGTTACAACTCATTTGTCATAAGCGGTTTCTAGCAAAACATTATGACTACCCAGTATCACATGAATTGTCCGATCTCGACAATACAACTATCTTTAGAGTGAGTACAATGTGATTTCAGGACATAATCCCAACAATCTCCCACTTGTACTGGAATCACCTATTCTTGTAATCCCTTCGTCACTATATCTCGATGTAGCATAAGGCAAGAGACTGTGTCATCCTTATTATAGCCAACATCATGTTCATCGAACTTCTGATCTATACTGATATAACAAACGACTGACAATCACCTCGTTTGAGCACGGCCATGCATTTTCTCAGTATCAAATCTTCGATGGGCCCTGAGATATTTATCTCCTTTTATAGGAGGGACAAATCCCATCTTGTTCCATCCCTGTTTCTACACATACTTCATGATGCCCATAAGCAATGCCGTTATAGCCGCCAGTTACGGAACGACGTTTGACAAGGTCAAAACGCACCAATTCATATGCTAGAAAGCATGATGAACTCAGGTCTAAGGACTATACTCTATAGTCGTAATGAGAAACTCTCATGACACAGATATAACCATCCTGTAGAGTTCTCATTAGCGGGTCATGTCCGATTATATGTTCACCAACATATATCTATGTGACTGACTGTGATACTTATATCATTGACTCCATGAAACTTAGTCAGCAGCCACCTCACAAGCTAGTCTCTCGCGATTATCAGTGTCCCACTTTGACAATCTTGACTAGGGACAATCATAATTTATGTCATCTTTTACTTATAGAGTTTCATGATCAAGTCCTCAACTTGATGACCTATATGATGATCATAAAATACTTTGGGACCATTATTTAATTATCCAATAATTAAATAATACTGATGTCAGTTTGACTTACATAAACACTACTATGGCATGTCTATGTCAAGACTATAACATAACTAAAGTTACTCCCACTAGAATCAAGATCATCTCTTCAGATATCTTATACCTACAGCAACAGAATAAATCTGGTGCTTAGGTTGTGGGAGATAATGTGGTGTTATTGCTTGAAACCATTTCAACAAACCACACCTCCATTCAGATAAGAGCACTATTCTACGGTCCACTGCTTGGAGCCTTTCCAACAGCTAGCACCGCTATACAGGCAAAAAGACACCACCATGTGGGAACCGGTATTCGTCTTTGTCTGTTTGACTACTTTTAACTGGTTCGTCATTTCTTCAGTTCACCACGAAACTATCCTTAGAGTTTTTCAAACATTTGGGATATTTCTGGTAACTGCTCAGTGACTATTACCGGAATATTTTGGTATTTTCTCGTCATGTTTTATGCGTAAACTGCATCTAGACGAGCGCAAACTATGGCATTCATGATGGATTCCATTGCAGCAGCATTGGCAATCACACTCATTTATACTAGTTCAGTCAGTGTTCAAAAACACTTCATCTTGCTAATATTCTTACTAGCTCAGCCAGTGTCCAAGACACTTCATCTTGCTTAGTTCATTGCCATAGGACCTTTGGTATGAAGCCATTCTTGGAATCAAGCACATTAGATCTGTCCAATACCTTATCAACATAAGGATTTTGACACGATCCAATTAGCTTACTCAATCTATATCAATAGATTCTAATTCCAAGAATTCACGCGGCTACTCCCATGTCTTTTGTTTAAACTTGACTACCGACCCAAATCTTCACAAGACTTCACCATCGCTTCTTTGAATTTCGCATGCTCGTCACTTTTCAATGATCAACGGATCACGACAATCGGCTACGAGAAATCACTCTCGAGTTAGTGACGGATCCTATCGGATCTGCGAGTTTCAGGCTCCACAGGTGCAGATCCTACAGTACTTTGTAGATCTCACCGCTGTTTTCCCTCAACAGGTTGAGCAGCCTCCTGTGTTTATCGAATTTCTTCGATGGGCACTTTTACTCCCACTGTTCCTTTTGAAAGTACGATCTTTCTCAAAAGACACAGTTCCGAACAACAATACTTTGTCCTCGGATTGGTTGCAAAAGTAGCAAGCCTTGGTTTCCATAGGACAACCAGCGAGGTAGAACTTATCAAATATGGGTTCAAGTTTGTTTGTTGACTACTGTCTTACACAAACCTTGCAATCCCAATTAATCAGAAAAACAAATTCGGAAATCACCCAGTCCACATCCAATGTGGTGTTTTTCACTGATTCTGATAGAAACCTTTTTCTGCGCAAATACATACATTTTAGAACGTATTCTTAAATGATTATGGAAGATTCCTGTGACTCATCGTTAATCGGAGCGTATCTAATAAGATCCGATTCATTCTGTCAGATGATCACCCAATTCATGACTCAAGTATTTTCCTCCGCGATCCAATCGAGGATCTCAATACTTCTGTCAAATTGGTTCTACACTTCATCTTAGAACTCCTCAAGGGATTCCTGCTCGTGTCTCATCAAATGAACATAGCCATACTTATTGATACCATCAATAAGGTAATGAAGTACAGAAGATTTCCTCTGGCACTAATGCTCATCGGGCCGCATACATCAGTATGTGTAAGGCCTAATAAGCCTCTGGCCCGTTTTCTTTTAGCTCTGCTAAAAGGGCCTTAGTCATTTGATCTAGTGAACAGAATTCATATCTCAAATAATCGAATGAGTTCAAAACTATGGAACTTCTTAATCCGCTTCACGACTATGCCAAAGAAAAGTCGAGTTCGAGTCATCAGACTTAAACCTTTAGTATTTGTGTTATTTTCTAACTCATGTTGGTTTAAGATATAAAACCCATTCCAAACGGGGTGCTACCATATGATATTTCATTAAGATCAAAAGGACAACACTTGTCTTTTATCAAAATGAAAAACATCCAAATTCTCAAAAGAAAATGAAAGACATTTTGCGTATAGCAAGTACATGGTGGCAATTACTTAATTTCAAAACCAAGTAGGAAAGGCTCCTACAAATGGAGAATCTCTACGACTCATGCAGCAACCATTGCTTCATACCAGACACGTAGTTCCACTTGTCCTTTCTTCAACGTTCTACTGTCGCTTAGGTCCTGCATATTTCAAAAATATCAGTACCACAACTAGTATCCAATACTTATGTAGAACTTTGAATTAATAACACAATACCTGAAGAAGAGGTACCATACATCTTCTCCATCTCTTGTGAATCTTCCAAGAATTTTATGCAATCTCTCTTCCAATGCCCTGACTTATTGCAGTAGAAGCACTTTCTAACACCAGATGGGCCTGACTTGGGCTTGTAAGATGACACAAGCTTATCCTGATTCCAAATCTGGACGGCCCTGCCTCTACCCTTGCCAACACAAGATTTCTCAAATCTTTTACCCTTTATGATGTCATGCTCTGCTGTTTTGAGCATGCCATGCAGCTCAGTCAACGTATTCGTCAAGCCTTTCTTGATATAGTTCTTAATGAACTTGTCATAGCTTGACGGCAGTGACTGCAGAATGATGTCAGTAGCCAACTCTAAGCTGACATGACATTCCAGTTTCCTCAGGTTATCAATGTAACCCATCAGTTTAATGACATGAGGACTTACTGGAGCATCTTCTGGTAGCTTGCACCCAGTGAGAGACTTCACCATCTGGAATCTCTCAACTCGTGCCAGATCCTGAAACTTCAGTTTCAGGCTGGTGATCATCTCTATTGGCGACTCCATGTTCTCGTACTGACTCTTCAAGTCTGAGTTCATGGTAGCCAACATCAGACCACGCACATCTACCACATCAGTATAATGCTTATTCCAAGCATTATACACTGCATGCGAGCGATTGGTCCCAAGCCTTTCTGGAAGAGCCTTTTCAAGGACATAGTCCTTGCTCTCCTGCTTGAGAATGAATCTCAGATTCCGATACCAATCCAGGAAGTTGGATCCATTTAACTTGTCCTTCTCAAGGACGGATCGCAACGAGAAAGTAGTCATAGACATAAGCTGAAATCCTAGAAAAACAAAGATTTAGTTATGTATATCATGAGAAATCTTATCTAATAAAAAAACTCGCATTATATTCAAACAATGTTTCCTCTACGAATATAATGATCCAAGATCCTCAGATTACTAAAATTCGAGTGGGCGACTCGCCGTTACTCAAAATTTAGTTATCTAGGTAAGCAAATCATTGCTAATTGTACCCAGTACAACTATTGGTCGCAGATAAGACAAACTATGTCTAATCCACTCTGATGTCTCTGGCCCCAGAACTTCTGACAGCACAGTCAAGTAAACCAATCTCTTTCTGTCTTGTGATCATTGACAGTCGCACTGCAAATCTGTCAGTGACCACCTGCCATACTCATGTTGCAGTGGATACCAAGGACTCCAAGACTATCCAACAAACGACACAAGTCTTGACAGTAGACAAGATTGGGCAAGGCATCAAGGTTACTTGATATTTGGTTGAGGAAACCAAACCCAAAAGTTTAGCAAATCAATCTTTTAGGTCATGTAATTGTTGATGTTTAGCACTGCAAGTCCATCAACTCAACTACCTGCCTTACTCACGTAATTGCGGACACCAAGCTCTTTGCTAGACCATCACACAACGAAATGAGTCTTGACAGTTGACCACATTGAAGCTAATCTTTGATCAATGTTTAAGTCTAGTTTGATTTCTGCAAATTCAAGGTTCAATAACCAGAATTTCGAATACTGTGTCGATCGACGCAGACTCTGTCTGTCGATCGACACCACCAAACAAAACCGTACTTCAATGACCGGTTAATCCAATTAACCCGGTTTATTGAACCGGTCATGTCGATCGACACAACCCATGTGTGACGGTCGACATAGACCTAAACCGAAGACAGTTTTGATAACCGGTTCAATCCAATTGAACCAAATTATCAGATCAAACTGATCTTAACTCAATCGGTTTATTTTAATTGCGATAATCAGTTCAATCCATTTGAACTAATTCATCCAATTTAAACCGATCTGTTCGGACTTAACCAAGCATGATAATCAGTTCAATCCAATTGAACCGATTAACCAATCACAAGGCCTGTGTCGATCAACACTAAACCTGTGCCGATCGATCCAGTTGGTTATCAGGGAATTTTAATCGAATTAAACCGACATAACCATGCCAGATAACCGGTTCAATCCAATTGAACCAATCTATCCTTTCGCACAGCCTGTGTCGATCGATGCACCTAGTGTGTCGATCGATACAGTGCGATTTCTAAATCGAAACCCATTCTTTAATTAGGCGAATTCGCGGTGCATCGATCGACACAAGTTTGTGTCGATCGACGCTATGCGAAAACACAATTGCTTTTGCATTTTCGCGCTGCATCGATCGATGCACCCAATGCACCGATCGATGCTGTGCGAAAACCCTAAATCAATTATGTCGTTTTCGCGTTGCAACGATCGACACACCCAGTGCATCGATGGATGCTGTGCGAAAACACAGTTCTTCGTTTTCGTTATTAACCAATCCGAGATTCTTACTAACAAAACGAATCCTAGCTAGCATCAATTCAATCAAAACCATTATAATCGAATTCCAGGCAACTGATTCAATCTATTAAAACCCTAAGGCTCTGATACCACTGTTGGAATCCCTAGGATCCAGGGTCTAGGTGATTGAATCTAAGAACTGACCTCGTGATTACCTGGAGATTGGCAGCGGAAATTGGAACAGGTAAACGAGATCTAGAGCGCCTCAATTGCTGCGCCTCTATCGTAGTCCACACGCACACAAGCCGGAATCCGCCGGGATGCTAGTACCGGGAATCGGATCTCCTGTGGATCTATGAGTTTTGTGTCTCTGCTTTCTCTCTGAGAAGCAACTCTGACGGCTAGATTGGATTAGGTCGTGTAACCTGGCTCCTATAAATAGGCCCACAGTTTACAAACCATAACTTCTGTTTCGGTTTCGACCTTGTGTCGATCGTTGCACCCCTTGCATCGATCGACACACCTCTTAAAACTCATTTCAATGTGTATCCAATACACACTGATCAGATCATATGCCAATGATCGATCCTACACAAAGTGTATCCAGCTCGCTTAGGTGTGTGACCCTGTAGGTTCACACGATACTAGATATGAGTTACAACTCATTTGTCATAAGCGGTTTCAAGCAAAACATTATGATTACCCAGTATCACATGAATTGTCCGATCTCGACAATACAACTATCTTTAGAGTGAGTACAATGTGATTTCAGGACATAATCCCAACAAACACCAGTCGCGACATCATCGAAATTGATGATGATCCTGATCCGAGAAATGCCGTGTACGTCGCGAACGTCCCCGATGGACCAATCCAAGCCGCACAAGGACCCGAGCCTGACAATGAAGAAGATTGGAAAACTCCGATCATTCGATACATTACAAATGGCGAAGTTCCGGACGACAAATGGGAGGCACGGAAACTCAAAGTACAAAGTGCAAGGTACTGCGTCACACAAGGACAGCTCTTTAAAAGGAGTCTCTCCGGACCTTAACTCAAATGCCTCAACAAAAGGCAAGCCCTAGCCGTGATCACGCAGGCCCACGACGGATCCTGCGGAAGCCATTCCGGAGGACGAGCCCTGGCCGTACGAATCAAAAGGCAAGGCTATTTCTGGCCAACAATGGCCACCGAATGCGAGTCCTTCTCCAACAAATGCGACAAGGGCCAAAAGCACGCCCCGATTATCCATTAAGCATCGGAGAAACTCTCCTCTATCTCATCGCCATACCCATTCATGCGGTGGGGAATGGACATCGTGGGGCCCCTAGTCGCATCCGGCAAAAAGAAAGCCACACACTTATTGGTAATGACAGACTACTTCACCAAATGGATTGAAGCATAGTCGTACCAAAAGGTCAAAGACGTTCACGTTAAGGAGTTCGTCTGGCGAAACATCGTTTGCCGGCACAGACTACCCCACGAGATCGTCACTAATAACGGTGCCCAGTTCATATCAAACGCCTTCAAGGAGTTCTGCAGAACATGGAACATAAAGCTGACTTACGCAACGCCATGCTATCCCCAAGGGAATGGGCTGGCGGAAGCGGCTAACAAGGCAATCATGAATAGCCTCAAGAAAAGACTCAATGAGTGAAAAACGAGCTGGAGCGACGAGCTCCCAGCCGTACTCTGGGCCTATCGGACTACCCCCCGCAAATCCACCGGCGAGACTCCCTTCTCGCTGGCTTATGGGATCGAGGCGGTAGTACCAGCCGAAATCCTTGTGTCAAGCATCCGTAAAGAAGAATGCCCACGACAAGAGGAACTCAATAACAAGATGATAACTGACGTGCTCCATCTCGTCGACGAAAGGAGGAACCTCGCACTAGCTCGAATCCAGAACTACCAACAAGCCAAAACTCGTTACTACGATTCCAAGATCAAAACTCAAAGGTTTCAAGTAGGAGAGCTCGTCTTACGGAAAGTGTTCGACCATAAAAAGGAAGAACACGCTGGGAAGTTAGGAGCAAAGTGGGAAGGTCCTTACCAGGTCACCGACGTTGTAAAGGACGGGGTCTACCGGCTCAAGTCGGTGGAAACCCAGAAACCTAAACTACGACCTTGGAACATCATCAACCTCAAAAAGTACTTCCACTAGGAGTACGACAACATAACCGAACTACGAAATGTCTTGATCCCCTTAAAAGGGTACGTAGTGATAGGTTCCTAAACCCCACTTCCGTGACGTATTTAGCAACCTAAGATCTAGATTCTAATTGATCAGGTTAGAACTAGCTTTAAGCACAATTAAATTAAAGAACAGATATAGTTTGAATCCTTAACTGAATTTGAACAAGTCTAGCAAGTCATGAAATCCTATGTGAGAAACCCTAAACCTAACAAGGAATCTACTCAGACATAGATAATGAAAAACATGATCATATGATGAATAAATTGCATAAAAGAATAAGAGTAAAAGGGGTTCGAAATCTTCTCCAAATACAGATGAAGTAATAGGTTCAGATCAGCCCCAAAAGCTCTAAAAATCCTCTTCTCTTAATTATGAAAGCGTAATGTAAAGCGTATCTAATTAAAACACCAAAAACTCTATTATATAGGTATAATCTCGGTCAGGGGCTTCTTTGTAAATATCAGGAACTTCTGGATCAAAGTGCAATATCTTGATTCTTCTAAACCGCCGAGTTTTGGCCCATCTCGCTGGTGCATCGATCGATGCAAGGCATGCAACGATCGACACCTTTCTCTGTTTCGGACAGTGAACTCTATCTCTCGGCCAAACACTCCCAAAAATCTCCAAAAAGCTCCATTATCTCCAATTTAGCTCCAAACCTGATTATACCTATAAAAGACTCTAAAAGAACACAAAAGACACTAAAAACACAACTATATCATGGCATAAAACCGGTAAAAACCATGATATATCAACTCCCCCACACTTAGCCTTTGCTTGCCCTCAAGCAAAACATAGAACTAAAGCTTGGTGAAGAGGTTTGAAAACTTTCAGAAACTCATTTCATCCTAGAAGCTACAATACTCAGATTCCCCTTAGTAAACCACTGAAAGAATCAATCACAGGATATCAAGACCAACATGTACTTCCCCCACACTTAGCAACTGTCCTAGGTAAACTCCACAATCACATTCAAGCATTCAAATTCTCCCTACTGACTTCTGCAAGTATTTAAGTGCGGTCTCACCTAAGGAGTATCGATCAAAGGGCACATGGATTCTTACCTTATCAGCTCTAGACCACCATACTATCTTTCTCTAGTCCCTTTCTTCTCTTTCCCTTCTTTAACAACTGATTTTTCCCCATTGGGTATCATTTTTTTTTTTATCAGTGTTCTTCCCGTTATGGGGTGTACTTTGGACACATTCCATGGATCACATGAGAGAAAATAGTGTTTGCTACCATTCCCATGACCACTTCGGAGTTACTAACTCATCCTCAGTTTATTATTATTATTTTTTTTACTTTATAGAAGGGGAGAAGGGAACTAAATAGGATAGGTTGACAGGCTGTGTCAGAACTAACAAGGGAATCCGACACAGAGTATACCAAGCCCTTAGGTGAGAAATCTAAGTCAGTATTAAGGTTGAAGTCAGTAAAAGGATCCTCTGATACCTGAAGTGATGTGGGTGTTCCCAGTAGGTTGATCTGTGATGGGGTTTTCTAATAGTCAGAGATAGATCATGCAACTTCATCCCAATGGTTACTTAAGTTCCTGCAAGTGATATATCATGGTTTTTACCGGTTTTATGCCATGATATAGTTGTGTTTTTAGTGTCTTTTGTGTTATTTTAGAGTCTTTTACAGGTATAATCAGGTTTGGAGCTAAATAGGAGATAATGGAGCATTTTGGAGATTTTTGGAGTGTTTGGCCGAGAGATAGAGTTCACTGTCCGAAACAGAGAAAGGTGTCGATCGTTGCACACCTGCAACGGTCGATGCACCAGCGAGATGGGCCAAAAACTCGGCGGTTTAGAAGAATCAAGAAATTGTACTTTGATCCAGAAGTTCCTGATATTTACAAAGAAGCTCCTGGCCGAGATTAGACCTATATAATAGAGTTTTTAGTGTTTTAATTAGATACGCTTCACATTACACTTTCATAATTAAGAGCAGAGGATTTGTAGAGCTTTTGGGGCTGATCTGAACCTGTTACATCATCTGTATTTGGAGAAGATTTCGAACCCCTTTTACTCTTATTCTTTTATGCAATTTATTCATCATATGATCATGTTTTCATTATATATGTCTGAGTAGATTCCTTGTTAGGTTTAGGGTTTCTCACATAGGATTTCATGACTTGCTAGACTTGTTCAAATTCAGTTAAGGATTCAAACTATATCTGTTCTTCAATTTAATTGTGCTTAAAGCTAGTTCTAACCTGATCAATTAGAATCTAGATCTCAGGTTGCTAAATACGTCACGGAAGTGGGGTTTAGGAATCTGAACTAATTAAATTGGGCAATTAAACTTTGCGCAAACGAAAGTTTGGTTTAGGATAATTGTGAACATATCAAACTTGGGATTAATGCTAGTTTAATCTGTTAGTTCTCGCAAACGAAAGTTTGGTTTGCTGCACTTAGACTTAGAGAATTATCGCAAAGAAATTTGGTTAATTCTATATCTGTGTTTTGAGTTCTAGAACTGTGCTTAATTAGATCCTTGCTGAATGAACTGTCTGCTTGTCTGATTTCCTGAGAATACCCTAGGCTTGACGCTTTTAGTTTATTGCTTCCACAACCGTTAATCTCTGCTACTGATTTACTTTCTCGCACTGCTTTCAATTCAATCAGATTGCTTATTTCTAGTATTAGTCTCTACTGTTCTGATCTATTGAGACCAAGTGTCCCTGTGGATTCGATAACCCTATATACTACTTTGACATTGCTGTTCACTTGCAGTTTAGAATAGGGATTAATTCTTGACCTATCAGCAAGTCTTCTAAATCTTCTCAGAAAATCATAGTTTCTTACTTAAACAATTTTGACTCAATAAAACAAATTTTTTTTTTGAAAAACGGACTGACTCTTAAGAAAACAGAAAACAAAAGTCAGTAGCACCTCCCCCACACTTAAGACACACTGTCCCCAGTAGTGTCCAGCGAAGGATCGGTAAAAAGAAAGAAAAATTGTTAAAGTTATGTTGAGTTCTGTCGGGTTTACCTCTATCGCTCATGCATCGATCGTTGCACTAAGTGCATCGACCGTTACTTGGCGATTTTCGTGTATGGTCGATCGTTGCTCAAGAGCGCAACGATCGCTGCAATGCGATTCCTTTCGTGTTGTGACGATCGACACAGAAGTGCGTCGATCGTCGCACTGCGAATTCATCCGAGACTTGCAAACATAAACTCACCAGTACAAAAACACCAGTACCTAATGGTGGGTTGCCTCCCACCCAGCGCTTGTTTAAGGTCAATAGCTTGACCGGACGGATGGGAATTTTCAGGTACCAGGAGGCCCTGACAGAGACTTTTTCTGTCTCTGTTCAAGTCTCCTCATCCAAGGTGGTGAGTAGGCTGTTGCGGAATGCTCATGTCCAAGAAAAGATGGAGTGAAATGTGCTCCAGGATCTATAACCATAGTATTATCCGGCTGCTCAAAATCTGCGTCCCTTATGGTGAATGTCTGCCCATCTATCAGTGGTTTTCGCAGCTTATCCATCTCATAGTGCAGTGGTTCATCTCCCAGATGGAGGTCTATCAAGCTGTTCCTAACATCAATCAACGCTCCTGCTGTAGCCAAAAAGGGTCTCCCAAACAATAATGCTTCATCCGGATCACAGTCATATCTCAGCACAAGGAAGTCCGTTGGAACTAAGTAGTTTCCAACTCTCACCGGAATGTCCATAAGGAGCCCTTCAGGAACTCGTATGGACTGATCAGCTAGGACAAGAGAAGTGCTAGTAGGAGTAAAATCCAACATACCCAGCTTCTCTGCCAAAGAGTAAGGCATCAAACTTCCAGCAGCTCCTAAATCACACAGAGAGCGTCTAAAACTATCCTCAAAGATAGAGCAATCCAGCACAAAGACTCCAGGATCAGGTAGCTTCTTCGGGATCTTAGTTAGCAGAACATCACTAATATGCTGAGGAACTATTATCACCCAGTCTTTCAGATCATCATCCAGGGGCAACATCTTGTTCAAGTACCTCTGCACACAAGGATGATAAGGTGGATCATCAGAAGTTGGAATTTCTTCCAATTCTTCACCAATCTCCTCTAGCTTCTTAAGCTCTTCAATCTCTTGCCTAATTACTTCAGACACTGAGGAGTGTTGTCTAAAAATCTGTTCGTATATCTCCTGTTGGGTAATCTCAGAGGCTCCATTGAATAGGCGATCAAGCTCCAAGTCAGCATCTATGCCATTATCATCCGACAGTTCTGTCTGTTCACGCCCTGCAACGACCGACACTAAGGGTATGTCGATCGTTGCCATCCCGACGGGTGCATCGATCGTCTCAGATGTTGCATCGATCGACGCACTACAGCAGATTTCACCCGAGAGTTTTTCACAAATATCCGAAAATTCTTGTTCTGTCACCAACTCAGCTGTACATAGCTCAAATCTTTCACCTAGGTGAGATCCATCATTAATGCACACAGACCAGGCCTTAACATGAGTGTCTGTCACTCCTTTTCCCTTCAGTGAGCTGGACATCTGGTTCACCTGAGTGTCCAACTGCTTCATGTGAGTGCTCAGAGACTCAAACTTCCCATTGAGGTCTTCGTAGACAGCGTCCAACTTCTTGTTGCAGTCCACAGAAATCTTGGTCTGACTCTCAATCAGCTCTTCCATCATAGCCTCCATTTTGCTCTCATGGGCTGTAGGTGCAGGAGGAGTCTGATAGGATGTAGATCCATAGGTTCTCTGAGTACCTTGTCCACAGGTCTTCTGAAAACCACCAGTCTGTCCTCCATTGGAGAATCTGTTCCCCTGTTGATTACTAAATCTATTACCTTGGAAACCAGAACCTCCTATGAAATTCACATCTTCTTCCTGAGTGTCCTCCTCAGTCTGAATCACCTCTACATCTTGGGCAAAGTGGACAGCTTTCTTACTTGTCAGGAGATTGTAAACTGTGTCCAATCTGGATCTTATATTAGCTATATCAGAATTCTCTACAGTTCCACCAGATTTCTTCCTCCTTTCATCCATTGTCTTGCAACTGTTGCTGCCAATCAGGTTCTCAATCAACTGCTTAGCTTGTGTAGGAGTCCTGGTGTTGAAATTAGCATTACTGGAATTATCCAGCGCAGTCTGGTAAGGGAGATCTATGCCTCTGAAGAAGATACCAATCAGCTGTACTTCTGTGAATCCATGGTGTGGACAGTCACGCTGATACTGCTTAAATCTCATCCAGGCAGTCTTCAAGGGCTCCACAGCTCCTTGGGAAAAAGTGAGTATGTCCTGTCTGGACTGATCCGAGCGCGCATCATCATAAAAGTGACGCAGGAACTCACTCTTTAAGGCTGCCCAAGTAGTATACTGACCAGGTGCCAGTTGTCTCAGCCATGCACTAGCGTCTCCAGCAAGACTGTGCGGAAATAGCTTAAGGAACAGATAGTCCGGGCATACTCCTTCATACTTCATGCCAGTGACTATGTCCTCAAACTTGTCAATGTGATCCATAGGCTGCTCCGCTTGAAGACCATGAAAAGCAATCTGTCTCATCAGCTGGTAGTAGATGGTCTTTACCTCAAAATCATTCCTCTCAAAAGCAGGAAGCACTAGAGCTGCTCGGTTTGTATGAAACTCATCAGGTCTGTTGTAGTCAGCTAGTGTCCTCTCATGAACCACCATCTCTCTACCTTGGGCCTGTCCTTGACCCTGGTTTTGGTTCAGCTAATGTTGCTGTTGCTCAGGAGGATCAGGGATGACATTCCCTTCAGCATCAACCCGATGCCCAGCAGCATTGTGCGGGTTGTTATCTCGGTCCCTCAGGGTACCTTCAGCATCTGGTATCAAGATCAGACGTTCTCGTACCATTCTCTCTCTCTTTTCTCTTCTGATAGTCCTTTCTAGACGTCCAAGTTCCTCTAGTCCGAGATTAAGCAAGCTCGAGTTCGGATTACTTCGAGTTTTCTGCGTTGGCATAAACTGTCTGTAATCGTCCAGCAACGATCGATGCTATCAGTGCAACGATCGATTCAATCTCAGAATCGCCTAGTGACGATCGACGCAAGGGATGCAACGATCGACGCAAGGCGAAAGTCGTACCTGCGACAAAAAGAAACAGAGAAAAAGTTAGCAAAATATAAAAACAAAACGAAAAAGCAAAAACAAAAAAGAAAAATATCTAGTAAAAACCCTAAGTTCGGTCCTATCGAAGACTCTAAGAGTCCCCGGCAACGGCGCCAAAAACTTGATAGGTTCTAAGTTTTACCCTATTCTAAACTGCAAGTGAACATCAATGTCAAAGTAGTATATAGGGTTATCGAATCCACAGGGACACTTGGTCTCAATAGATCAAAACAGTAGAGACTAATACTAGAAAGAAAGCAATGTAATTGAATTAAAAGCGGTGCGAGAAAGTAAATCAGTAGCAGAGATTAACGGTTGTGGAAGCAATAAACTAAAAGCGTCAAGCCTAGGGTATTCTCAGGAAATCAGACAAGCAGACAGTTCATTCAGCAAGGATCTAATTAAGCACAGTTCTAGAACTCAAAACACAGATATAGAATTAACCAAATTCCTTTGCGATAATTCTCTAAGTCTAAGTGCAGCAAACCAAACTTTCGTTTGCGAGAACTAACAGATTAAACTAGCATTAATCCCAAGTTTGATATGTTCACAATTATCCTAAACCAAACTTCCGTTTGCGCAAAGTTTAATTGCCCAATTTAATTAGTTCAGATTCCTAAACCCCACTTCTGTGACGTATTTAGCAACCTAAGATCTAGATTCTAATTGATCAGGTTAGAACTAGCTTTAAGCACAATTAAATTGAAGAACAGATATAGTTATGAATCCTTAAATGAATTTGAACAAGTCTAGCAAGTCATGAAATCCTATGTGAGAAACCCTAAACCTAACAAGGAATCTACTCAGACATAGATAATGAAAAACATGATCATATGATGAATAAATTGCATAAAAGAATAAGAGTAAAAGGGGTTCGAAATCTTCTCCAAATACAGATGAAGTAATAGGTTCAGATCAGCCCCAAAAGCTCTAAAAATCCTCTGCTCTTAATTATGAAAGCGTAATGTAAAGCGTATCTAATTAAAACACCAAAAACTCTATTATATAGGTATAATCTCGGCCAGGGGCTTCTTTGTAAATATCAGGAACTTCTGGATCAAAGTGCAATATCTTGATTCTTCTAAACCGCCGAGTTTTGGCCCATCTCGCTGGTGCATCGATCGATGCTAGGCATGCAACGATCGACACCTTTCTCTGTTTCGGACAGTGAACTCTATCTCTCGGCCAAACACTCCAAAAATCTCCAAAAAGCTTCATTATCTCCAATTTAGCTCCAAACCTGATTATACCTGTAAAAGACTCTAAAAGAACACAAAAGACACTACAAACACAACTATATCATGGCATAAAACCGGTAAAAACCATGATATATCACGTAGGCAGCTCGACTTCGAGCGCAGCTACCCCCCGAACACAAAGCTCTTACCGAGCTCAACAACTTCTGACGAAGTCATACTAGCTTATCTTTGTGAAATCAAAATAAGTCTCTCAATCCAATGCCTCTTTCTGTCGTAAAAGTTAGAGTCATTGAGAAATACCTCACCATAACGTTCTCAAAAAGAGATATGAAATAATTTCTTCAAAAGCTAAAGTGATATGAAATTATCCCTCCGTAAACAAGCGATATGAAATTATCCCTTCCGAGCGACCTGAAATGGCCTCTCCCTAAATCAAGCGATATGAAATTATCTCTTTAAAAATCAAGAGGTATGAAATTATCTCTCCAAGAAATAAAGCGATATGAAATTATCCCTCCACAAAAAAACGATATGAAATTATCCCTTCCGAGAGACCTCGAACGGCCTCCCCCAAAACCAAGTGATATGAAATTATCCCTTCAAACAAAGCGACCTAAAATGGTCCTTACAAATCGAACGAGCTGAAATGATCATCCCAAAACAAGCGACCCAAAACGGTCCTCTCGATTTGAACGAACTGAAAAGATCGTCCCAAAGAAAGAGATCCAGAGCGATCCTTCCAAAACCTATAATTCTTCTAAACCTTATACGGATTAAAAGAATTGGGGGGCTACCCCCTCCCTCCAAGCAAAAGACAACGAAGTAGAGACAGTTATTCAAGCAAACAACCTTTGTAAGTCTACTTCGATTCGTTCCTATATACTTAGCATTCCTTATATTCAGCAATTTCGAAAGCTCGAATCTTACGCTACGAAAGAATGGTACCTCGCGTAAAATCGACTTAAAAGTTCGTAAAGAACTCCCCAAGGCAATTCAAGACAAGTTATTTGTCGTCCCCTCCGAAGAGGTTCAAGTTGCCATAACGGCCAAACTCTATGCCGAAGCGTCAAATCAGTAAAGTCTATGCTAAGGCATGAAAGATTCGAAAGCAATTCATAAAAAAAAAAGAGAGGACACGATGTCCTCAAGTTCGAACAAAAGGCCACTAAGGGCAACACCAAAAAAAAAAAAAAGCCCCCTTGGGCAACAAAAGTCCGAGGACAAATTAAAAGCCCTCTAGGGCAGCAACGAATAAAAAAGATGACTAGAACTGCTTGGAAGGAGAGGAAGCTTCGTCTTGAACCTCCATCTGATCATCAGTCGCCCTGTCCTCCTCAAGTCGACCCTCGACCTCGTCGCTGACTCGCGAGCTAACTCCGGTCGGAAGGTTCGATCCATACTGATCAAGACGAGCGGCCGCCTGGTTTAGAGGGCGCGCCAAGATCACGGAATCGTCCGACATCACCGGTAAATTAAGCTTGCTGCTACTGAAGTCCAACACCGCTGCGGCATTCATCTTCTCCGTGGTCAATTTTTCTTCTCGGCCAAGTCCATCACCTCCTTGGTCAGATCAAGTTCGCCAGAACCGAACTCGGCGATAAGCGCGATATTGGCCAAAGCCTCCTGAAGCCTCATCTCGGCGCTCACGACGACTTTCCTTTGGCTCTCCTTCGCCGCGATTCCCTCGAGGATCCTGAGGTATTCACCGTTCAGCCCCTTCCTCGCCTCATGGGCCGCCACCTTGACGTCAAACTCTTGATCGGCGAGAGCCTTATCCAGATCGCTCTGACATTGCGCAGCCCGCACATCCGCAACCCGACCTGCCTCAATGGCGGTTCGACTCGCCTCCTCCGCGACCGAAACCTGAGCCAAGGCACCCTGCAACTGCGCATCCAGGTCGCCCGCCTTTTTCCGTAGCTCTTCCTCTCGAGCCAAGGCCCCCTGCAACTGCGCTCTCAAGTCGCTAACCGTCTTCTCGACGGTATCGAGCTCACTCGCCTGCGGTATCTCCCGCAGCTCTCGCTCGGCCCTAGCCGCAAACCTGTTCGCAGCCTCCAAGGATTACGAGAAAAAAAAGAATTAAGCATAAAACGTATCAAAAAGCGAAGGAAGGAAATCGTTACCTTCCCAGAAGCCGCCATCATCTCGGTATAAGCTTCACCAAGAGCCATATCCCCGACAGCCGGGAGCTGAACACCTGCGGGCTTAAAATGCCTCAGCAGATAGGCCACACCCTTCGGGTCATCCGCAATCGGACATTCCTTCTGGTGCCTGAAGCGCCAGTTGAAAGACCCGGAAGAAGCAGGTCTCGCCTCAACACTCTGGTTCGATCTCCTCGAGCTCACCTCCGCGTCAGTTCTTTGACGTTTCGCCGCCGGAGGAGGAGGACCGCCCGGCTCTGACCGTTTGATCCCCTCGAACCATTCGACCGGGAGCTGCGCAAAGCAGGCTCTCCAGACGGGATCTGAATTGGTTCCTGACCGGCCGAAAGAGGAGGTAAATTCTCCACCCCCACGTTTGCCTCTCCGGACCCTGCGACCTCGGGGAGAGAAACCTGAACAGGGTTAGGAGGAGGGATAGAAGGAGGAGGAGGAGGCCCCTCGCCCCTGGCAAAAAGAAGGGTGTTGCTCAAGTCGCCGGCCTTCATTTTCTTCGCCAGATCAATGGGATCCTTCCCGTTCCGACGACTGCTAGATCTTCGCGACATCTTTCCAAGAGAAGGGGTGCTTGCGGTAGAACTTTCGTCCGAAATAGATCGATCTGCAGACAAAACAGACTCGAGTCAGCCCGGCAAACGAAAAGGCATACCGCGCAAAAATCCTTGTACGGACTAGCCAAAATACTTACTCTCTCCAGCCCGCTCGATAATCTGAAGCGGAGCCTGAACGATTCGAGTCGAAGTGGGCCGAGAAGGGAAGCGTGATCCGTCTCGCGAAAGACAAGGTTGGTATAAAGGAGGTTGTCGGGCCGCAGGACCTAAGGCAGCTCGAATTCGCTGGTCCGTAAAGTTAGACCAGCGGATATCTCCTCTCCGAAGGCGAGCTATCAAACTCGATGTATTTGGGTTCAAAGGTAATGACTCAGGAGCCTCTGCAAAGAAACCAAAAAGGTTATTAGCGAACAGCTCGATGTCAACCAGAGAAACTAGTAAACCCTATAAGCTAACCGACGCTAGCTGCCCATCTTGTCGGGATAACCGAATAATCAAAATCCTCGACCGAGTGATGATTGATCCTGAAGTAAAAGTATTTACTCTTCCACATATACCTCGTCGGGATCTCATCAAGGATCTTCCCATGGCGAGGAGAGAGGTAGTAGGTCCCGGGAAAACGAGTGTTATGTTTTACCGAACAAACCCTCATCAACTCCTCGACCCCGAAGTCGATGCCTTCCTCGACGGCTCTGACCCCGAGCCCGATGACATACCGAACGAAATTCGGAGTCATCTGGTTAAAGGCCAGCTGGAGCTGAGCCAAAACCCATGAGATAATGCGAGGGATTGGAAAAAACAATCCGCATTTATCGAAATAGGTATAAGAAGCACATCAATGACCCTCGACGACAGTTTCCGGGGACATTTCCGGTGATGGGATAAGTATCTCCACCTCCGGCGGAATCCGACACTTTGCCCGCAACTTCCGTATTTGGTCGACAGTCAGACTGGACGGTGGATGAGGACCGCCCGGTCCCGCCGCCACAGTTGAACTTGCCCTGGCCGTACCCTTTCGAACCATGATAGTTCGGTGTATCGGAAATTTCTTTTGAGAAAATAAGAAAGACGAAATCTCTAGAGGAGAAAGTCTCGGGGTAACGGCAAAAGGAATAAGAGCGAGAGGCAAACATAAAAAAGGGATATAATGAGGGAGAAGAAGTTACCTTGACGATTTGTAGTGCGAGCAGTAATGGGAATCGTGCTAGGTAACTTCCCCTTTTAAACTATCTCGTGCTCGAGATCCGTGGGATCTTTCGCATCCCACAATCCCAACCGCTCAATTCGAAATTTGTAAATAATTACGAAAAAGATTGAGACAGTTAGGATCCTTCAGTTTCCTGCGATCTCGACCGTCGATACAAGATCTAAAGGCAGGAGCGAATGATTAACGATTGAGTCACATCCGCCGTGGTAACGGACGCGCCACGAACAGGCTGATCCAACCCACGCGCCCAATCTTGGCCACCCGATTAAAACAAGATCTGCGGACGAGGCGAAAACAATCATTAGGGCTTCCTTAACGCCTAGAGCACGCGTGCGTCTTCCCGAAAACGTCCACCGCACATTAACCTCGACTTCTCGAAATCAATGGGCTGGGGGCTATTGTTGGTACTGGATTTCCCTCTAGGAAATCCGGCCCATTAAAAAACAAGACAAAGGCCCATATCTATGAGCCCGTTCCAGGATCAAGGACGAAGAGACGAGCCGATTCATTTGTTGGGCCCAAACGAATGACGCTTTGACTCGGCCCAAACGATGCCGAAGTAAGAGGCGATTGAGCTCGAGCTCGGCAGGAGACGACGTGGAGATAGAGCGACTCGGTCTTTTCCAGTACAACTGATCCGCGAGAACCACGGGGATGGTTACGAAGGAGAGGCCGAAATATCGGAACAGAGAGATCAGAGTCGAGACTATTTAAAGAAGAAGTGGCGACTCATTCAAGATATTCCAACCCTAACTTAGAACACTTCGACTAGATAGCTCGATCATCATACTTTGTACTCTCTTTTCGATTGTGTTTGTTCTATCTGACGATCAATCTCAATAAAGTCTTTGATTCATAGGAAACTATACCATTTCTATATCCTAAAGTCCAAATCCACGAATACAAATTCTTAGTGTGAATCCCGGATCTCACAGTAGTCAGATGCATGTTACTTACGCTGGTCATGGGACCGGGTAAGTTTGTAGTTGCTTGATTTTGTATAGCACCGAGTGGGGTTGGTGGTGGTGGCGTTGGATTAGGACTTGCAGGATAGATCGGTGCTGCTTTTATTTTCGGTTGAGCTTAACGGGCTCGTGCTCTGTGTTAGAGTCCCAGTGAGTCTGCATGTTTACGTTATTGCACTAGGACTCTAGGGTGCGTTAGATCCCGCAAGTCTAGGTTTGAAAGCGTTCTGGTACTTCCGATCCGATAGGATCCTCGGGTGGTGACCTGACCATTTCACATTGTGATTCTAGTTATTGTGTGAACCTACTGAGTGACGCCGGTAGGTGTGTGGTTCGGAGAATACGGGGGTCATGTCCTAGGGCCGGACTGCATGGAAGCTTAGGTTACTGTTGAAGGAATGTTTAGGTTTAATCCAGATTCAATTCTCAGATTCAACAGTCCTAAACATGCAGATCTAGGTTCTCTTGATTAGAAACATAATAGATCTCACCTGTTACCTTGTTATGCAGCGGAAATATGAAGAACAGGTCAGAGATCAGCAGAACCACCAAGTGATAGCTCCTCCAGAGGTTCACACACGCACACCAAGCAGGAAGAAGGCTGCTAGACCGAGCTGAGGAGGCCGCAGGAGAGAGAAAAAGTGGCGCAGGGGATTAGGGTTATTGGGACTCAGACTTAAGTTTTATTTATAAAACTTGTCTAGTTCCTTTTGGGCTTTTGGGCCCAAATACCAATCTGATTAAATCCCTTAGATTTAATCAGACCCATTAATCTCTCTCTAAGTACGACAAATGCCTGGCACTTTTACCGTACTTCTGCTAAGCCGTTCCAACACATTTTCCTGTTAGCTTAGGCGTGTGACCCATATGGGATCATATAATAAAGGCAATAAGTCCAAGACTTATAGATCATGAGCGGACTCTAGCAAGCCATCATGACCCCCAGTATTATATGACTTATATCTGATCATTGACATACTCTTACTTTCTAGAGACAGTACCGAGATTACTGGACACAATTCCAACAATCTCCCACTTGTACTGGAATCTCTGTATTCATAATCCTTTTGTCTCAATATCTCGATTAGTCATAAGGCAAGATTAGTGTCATCCTTATAAAGCCTAATCTTGTTCATCGGACTCTGATTTGATACTGACAATCCAAACGACTCGGGAAAGTCCGTTTGAGCATGGCCATGCATTTTCCAGTATTCAAATCTCCGATTGTCCTAGAGATATTCACTCCATTTATATTGGAGGGACAAATCCCGTCTTGTTCCATCACTGTAAACTACTCATTTCATAATACACCCAAACAAGGTCCTTATAACTATCGCTTAACGACAGCATTAGACAATGATCAAAGCGCATTAGTTCATGTGCAGTCACATGCATGCGAACTCAGGTCTAAGGACTATACTCTATAGTCGTAGTAAGAATCTCTTATGACACAGATATAAATATCCTGAAGAGTTCTTATAATCGGGTCTTGTCCGGTCGTAAGTACCCTACATACACCTATGTATTGACTTTGATGCCGCGCATCTATGACACACTGAGACTTTGTCATAAGTCACATACCAATCTAGTCTCACACGGTTGTTGGTGTTCCAATTTCAACAACCTTCGACTAGGGACATGATGATATAAGCCATCTATCAAATATAGGGTCTCATGATCAAGCTAAATGACTTTGATAACTCAAGATCAAGTCACTTACTTCGATGACCTATAAAATGGTTCATATCATTTTGGAACGATTATTTCATCACAGTTAAAATAATCTTGAAATAATAATTTCATTAAACATAAGAAAATGTTTTACAAGAACATGTCAATAACTAAATAAAGCCCTCAAACTCCCCCTCAAATTTAGATTACATTTAAATGTTTCTAATGCCTACAGCTTCAGTCAGGAACTCGAGCTTAGGTCTTGGGAGTGGCTTTGTCAACGGATCAGCGACGTTATCATCTGTCTGAACTCGGCTGATCTTGACTTCCTTTCTATTAATGATGTCACGTATCAAGTGAAATCTTCTTAGAACATGCTTGGATTTCTGGTGTGATCTTGGTTCCTTTGCCTGAGCAATAGCACCATTGTTATCACAAAACAGTGCCAGAGGCTCAGCCGCATCTGGTATCACACCTAGTTCAATAATGAACTTTCGTATCCAAACAACTTCCTTCGCTGCTTCTGAAGCGGCGATATATTCAGCTTCTGTAGTGGAATCAGCAACGGTGTCTTGCTTGGAGCTTCTCCAACTGATTGCACCGCCATTCAGACAAAAGATATAACCGGACTGTGACCGGAAATCATCTTGGTCTGTCTGGAAACTTGCGTCCGTGAATCCATTGACTTTAAGCACATCACTTCCACCGTATACCAAGAACTTATCCTTAGTATGTCTTAGATACTTCAGGATGTTCTTGACGGCAATCCAATGGTTTTCACCTGGATTTGACTGGTATCTACTCGTCATGCTTAATGCATAAGCAACATCAGGACAAGTACAGATCATGGCATACATGACAGATCCTATTTCAGATGCATAAGGAATATTCTTCATGCGCTCAAGCTCAGCAGCCGTCGTAGGGCTCTGCTTCTTGCTTAGCGTTGTGCCATGTACCATTGGCGTGAAGCCCTTCTTGGAATCTTTCATGCTGAATCTTTGTAGGACTTTGTCAATGTATGAATCTTGACACAAGCCTATCAGCCTTCTAGATCTATCCCGGTAGATCCTGATTCCAAGAACGTATGCGGCTTCACCCATGTCTTTCATGGAAAAACAACTTCCAAGCCAGTCCTTTACCGACTTTAGCATTGGAACGTCGTTTCCGAGAAGCAGTATGTCATCAACATACAGAATAAGAAATACTATCTTGCTCCCACTAGTTTTCTTATACACGCATTGTTCTTCTTTGTTTCTGATGAAGTCAAATTTCTTGATCGCTTCATCAAAACGAAGATTCCAGCTCCTCGATGCTTGCTTCAATCCATAAATGGATTTATGAAGCTTGCATACTTTCCCAGCATTCTTTGGATCTATGTAACCGTCAGGTTGTGTCATATACACATCCTCTTCCAGAATTCCATTCAGGAAGGCGGTTTTCACGTCCATCTGCCAAATTTCATAATCATGAAAAGCTGCAGTTGCTAGTAGAATCCGAATAGATTTCATCATAGCCACTGGTGAATAGGTTTCATCGTAATCCACACCGTGAACTTGTATGAAACCTTTTGCCACCAACCTGGCTTTATAAATCTGGACATTTCCATCCACGTCAATCTTCTTCTTGAAGATCCATTTGCACTCGATGGCTTTTACACCAGCGGGTAAGTCAACCAACGAAAACACTTGGTTGACCGACATGGAGTTCATTTCGGAATCAGTGGCCTTACGCCACTTAGAGGAATCTGGGCCCATCATGGCTTGATTGAAGTTCGATGGTTCATCACCATCAATGATCAGAAGATCATGACAGTTAGTCACGAGGAATCCTTGATATCTCTCGGGTTCGTGACGGATCCTCCCGGATCTTCGAACTTCAGGTACTACAGGTTCAGGCTCTACAATTTCTTGTAGGTCCTCCTGCTGCTCTTCCTCATTAGGTTGAGCAGTATCCTGTTCATCTTGAATTTCTTCAAGCAGTACCTTACTCCCACTGTCTTTCTTAGAGAGAAACTCCCTCTCAAGAAAGTTACAATCCCGGGCAACAAATATCTTGTTCTCGGAACGTAGATAGAAGTAATAAGCCTTGGTTTCCTTCGGATAACCAATGAAGTAGCATTTATCAGACTTTGGTGTAAGCTTGTCTGAGATTAATCTCTTGACATAGGCTTCACAACCCCAAATTCTAAGATAAGACAGCACTGGAGCCACTCCAGTCCATAATTCATATGGTGTCTTTGCTACTGCTTTCGATGGCGCTCTATTTAGAGTGAACACTGCTGTTAGCAGAGCATATCCCCAAAGGGATATAGGAAGGTCTGTGTGACTCATCATAGATCGAACCATATCCAATAAGGTCCGATTCCTCCTCTCAGACACACCATTCCATTGAGGTGTTCCAGGAGGAGTGAGTTGGGACACGATCCCACACTCTCTTAGATGATCACTGAATTCTTGGCTTAAGTATTCTCCTCCTCGGTCGGACCGAAGAGCCTTAATGCTTTTGCCAAGTTGGTTTTGTACTTCATTTTGGAATTCTCTGAACTTCTCAAAAGATTCAGACTTATGTTTCATTAAATAAACATATCCATACCTACTGAAATCATCAGTGAAGGTAATGAAGTACTGATAGTTTCCTCTTGCATTTATGGACATTGGGCCACACACATCAGTGTGTATCAGGCCCAATAAGTCACTGGCCCTCTCGTTAGGTTTATTAAAGGGGGCCCGTGTCATTTTGCCCATCATGCAGGATTCGCATTTCTCACATGACCCAAAGTCAAATGAGCCAAGAAGCCCATTCGAATGGAGCCTCTTGATGCGTTTCTCGCTGATGTGCCCTAAACGACAATGCCATAGAAACGTTCGGTTCTCCTCATTAGGTTTGAACCGTTTGGTATCAATGTTATAAATTGGCGCGGATTGATCGAGTATGTAAAGCCCATTCGTAAGAGGGGCACAACCATAGAACAAATTGTTGCGATTGAAGGAACATAATTTATTCTTAACTGAAAAATCATAACCTTCCAAATCCAACAAAGAAATTGAAATAATATTTCTGCTTATAGCAGGTACAAAATAACAATTATTGAGTTCTAAAATCAATCCCGAAGGTAAAGACAACAAGTATGTGCCCACAGCTAGTGCAGGAACTTTCGCTCCATTCCCAACTCGTAGCTCCACTTGTCCTTGCTTCAGCCTTCTACTGTTGCTGAGTGCCTGCATATTAGTACAAATATGAGCCCCACAACCAGTACCCATAACCCATGAGGTATTATCAGAAGTAGTTGTATTAACTTCTATAACAAAAATACCTGATGAAGAAGTCTCGAGAGTCTTCTTCTTTAATTCCTTTAGACCTTCTTGGAATTTATTACATTCTCTCCTCCAATGCCCTGGTTCTTTACAGAACCTGCAGATGTCAGTAGGCCCAGCCTTAGACTTGGGCTTGGGATTTGGCGTGTCCTTGTCCGAGACTTGGACAGCCTTAGACTTTCCCTTATCCTTAGCAGAGGATTTCTTAAACCCCTTGCCCTTTTGCACCATTAGCACATTGGGGTCCTTGGCGGTTTTCCTCAAGTTGGGCTCTGCAGTCTTGAGCATTCTGTGAAGCTCAGGCAATGTCTTACTCAAGCCATGCATATTAAAGTTCAGAATGAACTGATCATAGCTTGCAGGTAAAGACTGCAGAACGATGTCGCAGGCAAGTTTCTGGCTGATAGGGCAGTCGAGTTTCTGAAGATGATCGAGATAACCCATCATCTTCAAGACATGAGGACTCACTGCCGCATTTGCAGCCAACTTACAGTCTAAGAGGTTCTTAACTGTCTGAAACCTCTCAGTCCTTGCTTGCTCCTGAAAAAGCGATTTCAGGCTTGTCATTATCTCGATGGGTGACAACACACTCTCGAACTGCATTTGCAGCTCAGCAGTCATTGTCGCCAACATCAGGCAATAGACATCATTTTCATCTGACGAATGCTTTTCCCAAGCATTATGCAGAGTCCTGGCGGCATTGTTAGGAGGCCTCTCGGGGAGGGGATCACGAAGGACATAATCCTTCTTCTCCTGCTTGAGGACTAGCCTCAAGTTCCTTGACCACGTCAGGAAGTTCGTTCCAGTCAGCTTCTCCTTCTCGAGAACAGACCGGATTGAGAATGTGTTTTGAGTGCTTGTAGTAGTCATAGCTGAAATATATAAGATAAAAAAGGTTATTAGTTAATATGTTCAATATGATTAATCTTGTATTAAATTTAATATGATTAATCACGCATTATATTCAATAACATAAGTTACCCTCAATAGAATATAATGATTCCAAGATCCACATATAACTAAGATCAAAGTGGGCCACTGGCCGTCACCCAACCTTAGCTTATATCGGTAAGCCCTATGTCGGTCAATTATATCCGTGATATAACTCTTGGTTGTGAATCTGGGCCCGAGGCCCAATCCACTCTGATGTCTCAAGGCCCGGGACTCCCGATGGCCCAGTCAAGAAAACCAGACTATACAGTCATGTAATCATTAATGTCTGGGACTCCCAATGACATTTATGAATCACAAACCGTCTTATCCACGCAAAAGTAGACACCCTCACACTGTAAGGCCATGAATACAATTGAATGGGCTTCGACAGCTGACATAGACTGGACAAGACATCCAACGGTTGATATTATTTGAGGTTTGTAGGTTTATTAAAATCTTATCCCAAAATAGAAGATTACTATTTTGGGAAACTTTCCTTTTTGGGAAACCTACTAATTTTGGAAACTTTCTAATTTTTGAAACTTTCTAAAAATGGAAACTTTCTAAAATTGGAAACTTCCTAAAAATCCAAAACATGCAAATCTAGAAACTTCTATTTTAAGAAACTTTCTAATTTCAAAATTTTGGAAACTTATTAATTTTAAAATCGATTTTTATAATTATTTTATAAAAATAAGTTTTAAATTAATCTGATGAAAAGACTCAAATAATTGGCCCAATTGTTTTAACTTCTTGGCCCGAGGCCCAAGAATTGTTTCATGTCCAAGACATAACCCAATTGCCCAATTAAATGACATAACCGGTCTGGTTCATTAAAATTGGTCTTGACCAAAATTAATTACTACGATGACCACAATTGTCAACCGGTTATTTACTAAACCGGATTTTCTCAATTTATTTGGTCCAACCAAATCAAATTAGAAAACCACTGGTTTAGGCACAAAATCCAATTTTTCGACTTTGGATTTCTTATCCCGGTTTAACCAGAACTTAATAAAATTATTAAATCTGTTTATTAAACCGTGACGATTAATTTTAATTGAAATTTTAAACCGAAACGTCATGCAAAACCGAACCGATCAATTTGACGTGAACCCTAGCTTCACACGACGATCGGGACAGCCGCAGCTGGTCGATGATCGAGGCGCGAAACCGGACGGGACAGGACGATCGGGACGAGTGATCGGGACGGGACGGTCGGGTCGTTGGCTTCACGCGATCGCCGAGCGATCGGGACAGCAACACACGCGAGCGGGACGATGGCTTCACGCGATCGCCAAGCGATCGGGACAGCTCTCGGTCACGCGGGACGGGCAAGACGCGATGCAAGCATCTGCCTTGCGCCTCACGGTCGATCGATCCGACCGGCCAACGCGATCCATGCTATCGATCCGTGATCGATACATGCGATCGGCTTGGCCGATCGGTTCAACACTCGGCCGATCGCAATCCAAGTCATATAGCTTGGTTTTTGCGATTTCAAATATGTTTAGGTTTCAATTCCTTGTTGCTTAAGTGATTTCTCTTATCAGTAGATTGATTCAAAACACTTCTTAAACAATCCTAAACATGATTCTAAACAAGAAAAACACAGAACCTGGCTCTGATACCACTGAAGGAATGTTTAGGTTTAATCCAGATTCAATTCTCAGATTCAACAGTCCTAAACATGCAGGTCTAGGTTCTCTTGATTAGAAACATAATAGATCTCACCTGTTACCTTGTTATGCAGCGGAAATATGAAGAACAGGTCAGAGATCAGCAGAACCACCAAGTGATAGCTCCTCCAGAGGTTCACACACGCACACCAAGCAGGAAGAAGGCTGCTAGACCGAGCTGAGGAGGCCGCAGGAGAGAGAGAAAGTGGCGCAGGGGATTAGGGTTATTGGGACTCAGACTTAAGTTTTATTTATAAAACTTGTCTAGTTCCTTTTGGGCTTTTGGGCCCAAATACCAATCTGATTAAATCCCTTAGATTTAATCAGACCCATTAATCTCTCTCTAAGTACGACAAATGCCTGGCACTTTTACCGTACTTCTGCTAAGCCGTTCCAACACATTTTCCTGTTAGCTTAGGCGTGTGACCCATATGGGATCATATAATAAAGGCAATAAGTCCAAAACTTATAGATCATGAGCGGACTCTAGCAAGCCATCATGACCCCCAGTATTATATGACTTATGTCTGATCATTGTCATACTCTTACTTTCTAGAGACAGTACCGAGATTACTGGACACAATTCCAACAACTGTGGGGTAGCCCGATTCGTTGTATATCGATGGACTGATAACAACGTACTAGGTCGTAGGAATTTTTGTTTACGTATACGAGTGATATATCATGGTTTTTACCGGTTTTATGCCATGATATAGTTGTGTTTTTAGTGTCTTTTGTGTTCTTTTAGAGTCTTTTACAGGTTTAATCAGGTTTGGAGCTAATGTGGAGATTTTGGAGTATTTTGGGAGTTTTGGAGCATTTTGGCCGAGAGTTTAAACTCACTGCCCGATTTGATGATCATGCATCGATCGACACACCTTTGGTGTCGATCGACACACTAGCGAGATGGGTCAAGATACGGCGGTTTATAATGTTATGAAGATTTGCAGAAAAGCCCAGAAAAGTTCCAGTATTTACACAAAAGCCCCAGCCGAGATTATGCCTATATATTTAGAGTTTTGGCTTTTATTTTAGATACGTTTTCATACTTAGAGCTAAGAGATTTTTAGAGCTTTTGGGGCTGATCTAATCCTGTACTTCATCTATTTTGGAGAAGATTTCGAACCCCTTTATCTATTTAATTTCTTATATGCAATCTATTTATTCTATGATTTCTGTTTCTTTAATCATGTCTGAGTAGATTCATAGTTAGGTTTAGGGTTTCTCATTAAGAATTTCATGACTTGCTAGACTTGTTTAATTCAGTTAAGGATTCACATGATTAGAATGTTCTTCAAACTAAATTGTGCTTAATGCTAGTTCTAACCTGATCAATTAGAATCTAGATCTTAGGTTGCTAAATACGACACGAGAGTGTGGTGTAGAATCTGAACTATTTAGGTTGAGCAATTAAATTATTCGCAAAGAGATTTGGTTTAGTTTAATTGTGAACATATCGAACTTGAAATTAATGCTGGTTTAATCTGTTAGTAATTGCAAAGATATTTGGATTACTGCACTTAGACTTAGAGGATTTTCGCAAAGAGATTTGGTTAATTCTAATTCCGTGATTTGAGTTCTAGAACTGAGTTTAATTTGATCCTGACTGATTAACTTGTCTGCTTGTCTGATTTCCTGAGAATTCCCTAGACTTAGCGCTTTTAGTTTATTGCTTTCACAACAAATTCCTGCTACTGATTTACTTTATTGCCTTGCTTTTCGACCATTCTATGTTCTAGCCCATAAGCAAAACAAACAAAATCATAAGAAAATCTCAACATAAATCAAACATGCACATTCACATTCACAGTACGGTATGAAACCAATCAAGAGATTATACAGTCACAAACATGCAAAGTCACAGACAAGATTTACTAAATCACTCAAAGAAAACATTTATTTGATGAAAAAATGTTTAACCTGATTCTGTAGGATCTGATTTGTGTTCTTATCTTCGTGTCAGGTCCCAACAGATAACACGAGGGCTACAAATCTACAAACTGCAAGAGCAAATGCAAGTAATTAGAGAAATCGAAGCAGGCATGAAGAGATCTGATGTTCTTCACAATTCCCCGGAAAAAAAATTGAAAAGGGATTACCTCTCCTGGGTTTCTCCGTCGAAATTGCAGGTGGATGAGAGCGAGGTAGACGATTACAGAGCAGGCTTGAAGATATATGTTCTTCTTCTCCGAGCTACCTACACACAAACAGATTACAGAGGTTTATCGAGGCTACGGAGGTTGTGTAGATGACGGGAAACAGATTACCTTCGTGGTTTCACTGAGAGCTTCCGACAGAGACTGATAATTTTCAGAGAAAATCTTTGATTTTGAGCAAAATCAGATTTTTCTGGCCTAAATGAGCTTGAGAGGGAAGACCCTGACAAAGGCGGAAAAAGCTAAATTCGCCTAAGTATTTTGCCTCCAACCTAAAATTTCAGCTACAGTAGTTAATTTTTAGTTCCCGCTTATTGAATTTTTTTCCTAGCACGGTTTTAATGCTACTATAAAGTGGGAATCCGATTTTGGCACTTTTGGTAGCAGTTTATAAATTAGTGCTACCAACGTACTGCTACAACGTACTGCTAAATTCAAACACTCGATGACGCCCTTCATTGTTCATCGGCCTTCGCTCGCCTCGAGGACGAAACCACGACCCTCAGAGAAAAGCACCGAAAAGAAAAGAACCCTTCGAGCTCGCAGAACTCGAACTCGAAAAAGGATTCCCGTAAATCAGGAAACGTCAATGCGGCCGAGAGCCCGAAGAGCTCGAAGAAATTCGAGTTCGACAAGGAAAAATTCTGCGAATTTCACAACAAAAGAGGACACTCGACCGAAGATTGCTATACTCGAGCTAAAGTCGAGGCTCAAAAGCGAGAGTCCGAAAGCAAACAAGACTCCGAAGTCGAGGAGGAAACTCCATCCGACAAAGAGGAAAGTAAACATACCAAATAGTCGAACACCAAGAGGCCTTCTCAAAATAAACGAGAACAGACAAAGGAGCCGGAATCTCCCGAAACACTCCCTCAGGGGTCGCGGAAGCGAGTTGAGTTTATTCTCGGCGAGCTCAGCCTGAGCGGCACCCCGGAAGGTTCGGCGTTATCCCCACCTCCGGCTCCCGTTAAGAGTTTACACTCACGAATCAATCTCCCTCGTCTCTCCGGGGGGGGGGGGGGGGGGTGGGGGGTGTACGGGCTATACCCCCTAAACGAATCGAATTCATCTTCGGTGGCTCCAAGCTTTTGATATACCATGGATTTTAGGGTTTTTAACCATGGTATATGTGTTATTTATTGAGTCTTTTACTATGTTTTGGAGTCTTTTAGTTATGTTTACAGGTCTAAAGACGTTTGGAGCGGAATTGGACATTATAGAGCATTTTGGGGGTTTAACCCGAGAGATGGACTTCACTGCCGAATTCACAGACCTGCATCGATCGATACACCTGTGGCAACGATCGATGCAAGGTCGACGCGGACATTCTCGCGAGCGTTTAATGAGAAGAATTGGATATTGCAACTTTGCCCAGAAGTCTCTCATAATTACAAAGAAGCCCCAGCCGACTTTAGACCATTATATAAGAGTTTTTAAGCCATTGTTTAGGCTACACTTTACTTAAGTTTTATTTTATTTCAGAGAGCCTTAGGGGCTGATCTTGTTCTCGAAAGAGACTTGATTTCGAACCCCTGTTGATTATTCTGTTTAATGATATTTGGTTTTCTACTTATGATATTTTCTGTCTCGATGAACATGTCTG